>JAXDDW010000143.1:130000-165000 GCA_034670385.1 Hoplostethus mediterraneus
CCTTAAAAATAACCTTCGCAAAGAAAAGACGAATGATGCTTCCATGAGGTGTGTGTGTCTGAGTGTGTGAGTTAAAGCCTCAGTGTGGCGTCTCCGTGAGGTTTATCTGACAGGGACTTTAATCACGGCACGTGGGCTCTGCGCTTCTGCTGAAGTGCTAATAAATTGCCCAGGCATGTGATTTGGAAGAGGACAGCAATAAAAATGTGCATTAGCAAGAACAAAATGGACCGATCACTGGTTCTTAATTAGCCGTGTGAGATCGAGCGTGGCTGTGTGTGTGAGAGTGTGTGTGTGTGTGTGTGTGTGTGGGGGGGAGAGAGAGAGAGTAATGAAGGTTGCTTCTCTCCTGCATCTTCAGGCTACGGTGGGTCGTCCATATCACATCATTATGTTTGCATCTATCTCTCTCTGTCTCTCTTTCACTCACTCACACACACACTCACACACACACACACACACACACACACACACACACACACACACACACACAGTCTCCTTTACTCTCTATATCTCTTTCTTATATAAAAACACACACCTGTCTCTCTCTAAACACACAAACACACACAAGCATCATTTTCTGCCTCGTCTGTGTTTGTTGCTCTTATTTTCTCTCCTCTACTAAGTTTATCAAAGTAAAGTTGTCTGAGCATCGTCCTGCTTCACATTCACACTGGGAGCTGCCCAGTACAACCACAGTCTTCTACTGGTGGCCACTGGGAGCTGAACCAGTACAACCACAGTCTTCTACTGGTGGCCACTGAGCAGCTTCACTGCAGCAGCTGGGAGGTTAAATTTAGTTTAGTTATCCAAAATATGTTTGGAGGCGGAGCTTCTCTGGGGGCTGAAATATAATCTCACTGGTTCAGTTAAAGCTCAATGGACAGAGCAAGAGAGAGGAGCTAGCTAATATTAAAGACTAGTGCTCTGCTAACTGGAAATTAATGTAATCTAGCCATACTAAGTTATCTAAGCTAGTTAGCCTAGCTGGTCTTCCAAGATCATGAAGGCCATGGTCTTGAATGAAGAAAAAGTCAGAGCCATTTATATTTGTATTGATATTTTGACCAATTTCTTCTTTGCCATTCAGGTTTGCCTTGTTAACCTGCCATTCTGTTGAAGTGCCTTGCTCAAGGGCACATTAATGATAGTTTTTGAGGGACGGGAGAGTGTTTCTCTTTCGCTTTCCTCTCACTTCTCTAACCTCTTCAAAAACACTCATCCTCCTCTTCCTCCTCCCTCCCTACACCTTCTTCTCTGCAGTGACCCTTCCTCTCCTGTCCCCCTGATCACTGGTTTTATCTCTCCTCTCTTCTTCCTCACCTTCCCTCTCTCGCATCTACCTCCCCTCCTTACATCTATTCCTCTTCACTTGATCCCTCTCTCCATCTCAGGTTCTCTCCTCTCCCGATCCTCGACGGCGAGCCGAGTCATATTTATTTCTAAAGTGCTTTTATCAAACAGGTTTGCCACAAAGTGCTGCACAGAGATCAGAGAACAACAAATACAGATAAAAAAACAAGAGATAAAAGCAAGAAGGTACAAGCACCTCGCAAATGCCAAGATAAAGGGGGTCAGAGATGTGTGTGTGTGTGTGTGTGTGTGTGTGTTTTCTTTTTCACAGCCCATTTCTTTCTCTTCTCATCATCATAGAAACTGATAATGTCATAACTGCCTGATAATGTCATAGCTTGTAATGTTAAAAAAAATGTCCCTCTAAACGGGTTGAACATGTGACCAGTCTCCTGCTGGTGGCCACTGGGAGCTGCCCAGTTCTCCCAGTCTCCATATGATATTATAACGTGTATTATATATTATATTATAACGTATAAGTTTTAACTCTTGACGATATAATAATATTGACTAATTATTGATGATGATGTCACAATGAGCCTATCCTTGTTGAGTCGTCACATATTCAACAAGGATAGGTGCATTATGACATCATCAGTTTCCAGTGTGTTACACTCCTTATGAAGTAATAATCACTATCAGACGTCAACACCTGTCTTATTATACCCATAATCCCTTGCGTTTCCAGTATTTTGAGTGAGTACGCTCTCAGTACGTTCTCCATAGTGAGACGTTTTCAGGCATCTCGTGACTTGGAGTTCGACTGGCGTCGTTCTCACCCACACCAACAAACCCACCTAATGGAGAAAACGTTTCACGCTCCAGAGTTTCATTAAATCGCTCCAAACACGCTTGGTGTGAACGCAGCCTTAAAGAGGCAACTTGACAAGTCACATTATCAGGTGTGACAGCGATGCAGTACGACGCCCTGCCTTGCTGCCTTGCTCAAGGACACTGCAGCAGACATGCCATTAGAGTCATCATGACTTAATATTAGGAGTCCATCCCCCTCTTCCTTTCTGTGACGTCACTATCACATCCTCCTCTCTGCTCTCGCTCTGTCGTCTCACCTCTCATCCTTCTCTCTTTCATCACTGCTTACAACTTGTCAAACGTCAGTCACTCTCTGCCATCTTTCCTTTCATGTGTAGTATATAACCCTTATCTCTTCCTCCCTAGCTCTCTCACAAGCCCCCTCTCTCTTTCCATCCCTCTCCCTCTCTCTCCCCCCCTCTATCTCTCTCTCTGCATCCCCCTCCATCCCTCTCTCTCTCCTCCATCCCTCTCTCTCTCTCTGCCTCTTCAGTCTTGCTCTGGCTGTTGTTTGCTAATGTCATCACAGATTAAAATATGGAGGCTGTGTGTGTGCGCGCGTGTGCGTGTGTGTGTGTGTGTGTGTGTTTGTGTACACTCGGATCTGCCGGGCTGTGACTGAATGTGTGTGTGTAAGTGTGTGTGTGTGCGTGTCTACATGCATGTCACATGTATGCAATCTTTGGCGAGTGTGTCTGAATCTGTGTGTGCATCACCGTTTGCCTACGTCAAGGTCTGCATGCATGTGCTCCTGTGTATCTCTCTCGGTCTGTCTGTGTGTGTGTGTGTGTGAGCGTGTGTGCGCGTGTGTGTGTGTGTGTGTGTGTGTCCTCCCTGCAGCTGTGTAGTCATGCATGGCTGCCACTGGAATCTGCCTGCTGCTGCCGTTGAAGGCTGCTGTCCACTGCTATTCAGGACAAACACACACACCCACACACACACACCAACACACACACACACACACACACACATACCGAGACACAAAGATTCAGACACACATACACAGCAGCACATAAATGCAGATCTTGACGTAGACAAAGAGACACACACACACACACACACACACACAGACAAATCATCACAAGTACAGGTCACGCATTCACACATTGCAATTCCAGTCAACAGTGTCACAAACATCGAGACACATGAATACTGATCCACAGTAATACACACACACACACACACACACACACACACAAACACACTGACACACACACTTGTCCCCTCCCCCTCCCTTGGTCAGAAGAAGGAATAGAGACGACAACACGTATTCAGACAGGACAGTAAAATGATGTTGAATCTGTGCAGTAATGGATTACTTGCACAGAAAAAAGGTTCCTGTTTTGTGCCGTAAAGTGATCCAGCAGATCCAGCAGATCCAATCCAGTACCAATCCAGAGACTTGAGTAGGAGGAGAAAAGTTCTATTGATGTTGTTGCAATTCCTGCTGGTCACGGATAGAGGTCGATAGAGGTCATAGATGTATTAACCCTACCAAACACTCACACCATGCTGCATGAGCCCTTACCCTAACCTTACACCCCTATCCTAGGACTAATGCTTTATTGACCACAGGGAAAGCCTCTTTTCTCTTACCCCCACTGCAGGGAGGTCAAAGGTCACGGTCAGCTACAGAACAGCAGCCCTGGAGCTGGTAGGCATTCAGTGTCTTGCTCAAGGACACTTCAGCAGGGAGGGCGAACCCTCCTCCAGAAACACTTCCTCTCAAGGTAGGAAGCTTTAAGGAGAATTCATGCTCTTGCAAGGGAAGATGCGCATGACCCCCCCCCACTCTCTCTCACACACACACACACACACACACACACACACTTACAGACAGAGAGGTCCACTTGCCTTTTTCACCCTGTGTGGAGACGATGCTGATGAGGCAATGTGGCGTTATGACAAAGGGCACTAGAGCCTCTTGACAACAGCCTGTGTGTGTGTGTGTGTGTGTGTGTGTGTGTGTGTGTGTGTGTGTGTGTGTGTGTGTGTGTGAAAGTGAAAGTGAAAGTGAAAGTGAAAGTGTGCAAAGCGCTAAGTCTAGTCCACTGAAAATAAGACATTAGCTCTTGCTCTTGTTTACTGGCTCTTGGATACACTTATTTGTCTTAGCTCTTGTTTTATTCGATTCTCTATTTGTCTCATTTGTTAAGAGAAGTAGGTTGCTAACTTCTTGCACTCTTACCTTAACACTAGTTATGCTCTTAGTTGCTTGTTTAGGAAGGAAATGCACTTATGATTTCTGGTGACTAGTAGTTTTCTTACCTACCTTTGTTGAATGCACTTATTGTAAGTCGCTTTGGATAAAAGCGTCTGCTAAATGACTGTAATGTAATGTAATGTAATTAGGTCAGGTCATCTTTATGTGGTGTGTCTGTGTGTAAATGTATGTAGTGTGTGTGTGTGTGTGTGTGTGTGTGTGTGTGTGTGTGTGTGTGTGTAAACAGAGTATAGTCCAGTGAAACTAACTGATGAGGTCAGGTCATTTAGCCACTGCCTCCTCAGGGTGCTAAATGAGTTCCCACTTTGCTGCAATAACAGGAAATTCTTCCATTATCAGGATCAACATCATCAGATGAACACACAGTTTGTATTGCTTCATGCAATACTATCACCAAATACTGCAATGTGAATACTAGATTACTCCAATACTGCATCACCCAAATACTGCACTGTGGAATACTAGATTATTCCAATACTGCATCACCCAAATACTGCACTGTGGAATACTAGATTACTCCAATACTGCATCACCCAAATACTGCAATGTGGAATACTAGATTACTCTAATACTGCATCACCCAAATACTGCAATGTGGAATACTAGATTACTCCAATACTGAATTACTGCATTACTCCAATAGTGCTTTACTAAAATACAACATATTACAGTACTATATTACAGTACTACTTTATTACCATATTACTGCAATACCACATCATTACAACACTGTATTATACTACACTAATACTACATTAGCAGATTATTGCAGTACTAGAATACTAGATTACTCCAATACTGCATCACCATGTCCCTGTACTCCACCTAGTCCATCAGCATGTCCCTGTACTCCACCTAGTCCATCAGCATGTCCCTGTACTCCACCTAGTCCATCACCATGTCCCTGTACTCCACCTAGTCCATCAGCATGTCCCTGTACTCCACCTAGTCCATCACCATGTCCCTGTACTCCACCTAGTCCATCACCATGTCCCTGTACTCCACCTAGTCCATCAGCATGTCCCTGTACTCCACCTAGTCCATCAGCATGTCCCTGTACTCCACCTAGTCCATCACCATGTCCCTGTACTCCACCTAGTCCATCACCATGTTACCATCGGTCTAGACGGCCTATCTGGTGAGTCATGTGACCGAGACGCTTTGTCGTGTTTGTTTACCTGACTCCAGACCAGCTCTTATAAACTCTGAAGGTCGTCACGTCGGCTATTTCAAACGATCTGCGGTTGATTTGCTGGTCAGCGCCATCCGAGAGAGACGAGACATGACAGAGAGGAATCAGGATGGAGAGAAAGAGAAGAAAGAGGGAGAGACTGGATAGAGATGGAGGGAAAAAACGACTTTCTCAATTTTGAAAGAGTTTAAAGCCATTACAGATAAATGTTGTCAAACTAGATATTTCACTACTTCAATATAGATTGAAGGAATAAACTGATGTGTGTTGGTTATGGGCATTTACTTTTTATATATTGCTTTATATATTGTTTCTGATGAAGAGCCAGAGAGAGAGAGAGAGGGGGGGGAGGGGGGGGGATGGAGAGGGAGGTATGGATGGAGAGAGAGAGATGTAAATAAGGAAGGAAAGAGAGAGAGACTAGAGAGAGGGAGAAAGAGCGAGATACAAAGTGAGAAGTCAAAAGACAAAAAGAGAGAGATGGAGATGGTTTGAATTCATAAAAAGGAGAGAGAGAGAGAGAGAGAGAGAGAGAGAGAGAGAGAGAGAGAGATGAAGGAAACAGAGAAAAGAGGAGAGGCAGGTTGGGGGTAAAGAATCACTTTCTATCAATTTCCTCTGTCTGAAGTGAGGCCATCAAACACACACACACACACACACACACACACACACACACACACACGTTCTTCTCTCTCTCACCTTTTGTCTGATAAATGGCAGCAGGGGAATTGAATAATAATTGAGGTAGTTTCATCGGAAATCACACCATGACACACACACACACACACACACACTAGGGATGTGCATGACTGACTAATATGATTTTCGAATAGTCTACTGCTCTTAAGAAAGCAAAAAAAGAATTACAAAAGAAATTCAGTTATTCTTTTTAATAGAATGGATCATTAAAATCAAAGGGTATTGCACATAAATAGGCACTTCAAGCGATCATTTCGGTGTCTGGTCTAATTCTTCTGGATTCGTGAGCGATCGTGTCAAGCTGGGCAGGAAGTCAGACACAGGAACGGCATAGAGCATCCGGTCAATTTCCAAAATATAACACATTTCTAAATAAAACACCCTGATTGATGATGGCGTTGGATATCCAGTCTATATATATACATATTTCTCAGTTGTGTCTAAACTTTAACCGTCTATGTGTCTAAACAGAGAGCGAGAGAGACACACACAAGCAGACAGAGAGAGATTCTATGTACATTTTTTGTTTTTATTTCACACTTGCTTTGGCAATGTAAACGTATGTTTCCCAGGCACCTTTGAATTGAGAGAGAGAGAGAGCGACGAGCAGGCACACACGCACAAGCAGACAGAGAGAGATGGAGGGAGAGAGAGAGAGACTACATTGAGAAAACCAGCGCTGATCGCTTTTCCGACTCTGAATGAATGTGGAGACTGGCACGACAATTCGAAAATTCGAAAATTCGAATGCATCCATAACACACACACACACACACACACACACACACACACACACACACACACAGATGCACAGCATGGCTCTGAAAAGGTTGAGATCAGCAAGCCGCTCCACAAACACATGCACACTCATACAAGCACATGAGCATCTCACACATGTGATTACATCGCATGCACACATGCACACACACACACACACACACACACACACACACACACACATACACACACACACACAAGCAACAGAGACAGAATATTCTTAAATGCGACAATATCATTTCTTAAAGATCCAGTCCAATCATTTTAATTCACTCAGGGAAAGCTTGCCGAGGGTTTTCAGTCAGTCAGACAGTCAGTCAGTCAGTCAGTCACTTTCAGTCTTTGATGGTTCATCTGCTTTTTTATTTCTATCTTTGGGAAATAAATATCCAAATATACTTGGGAACCAATCAGCAAGCAGAAGCGTTATTTAGCTAGCTAGAGACAGACAGACAGACAGTCTCGTAGAATTCCATCCTTCTCTTCTTCCCTCTATTCTTCTTTCAATTCTTTGAAAGAAGAATTTGTCCTAAGACAGACAACCTTGGACAGAAACAGAGAAAAGGAGATATAAACCGGTTTATTTATTTCTCTCTGCATTGAAATAACAGATCGACCAGTCCCATTTCTTTGACAGAGAGATGAATCAAGAAAGCGAGGTGGAAATGTTTCTTTACTTCTTTTAAAACTCAATCACAGGCCTTGGATAGAGAGATGGGTAAGGAAAGAGGAACTATCCTCTTCTTTGTTTTTCTATCGGCTTGAATTAACCAATCAGAAAGGGTTTCTCCGACAGCCTGCCCATTCACAGGCCGGCTCACCGTTCAGATAAAGAGAGATAGAGCTCTGCCAAACCTTCTGTCTTTTGTTTCTACCTCTTTTCTTTCTTGTTTTGTGATAAACCACCTCTGCATCCACAGGACAGATAGGTAGCGAGATTTCTCCTGTAAAAAAAGGGTCCTGGCTTCTAGTATTCAAAGGATGGATCCAGAGTAGGGTCGACCGTTGTGGGTTTTTGAAGGCCAAATGTCAATACTGTTATTTTTGGGTTGATCTTTCAATTTGACAGATCGCAAAAAATACTTTAAAAAGAATTACATGCCTCTGCAGCAGCATTTAGATCATGTGACACTAAAACTCTCCACTGAAACCAATGATAATAGTACTGATAAGGATAATAATACAACATATCCATGCACAAAGGACTTCCCATAGATAACCAGGGTAGTATTGATCAATTAGACAATAGATATGTAATCAAACAGACTGCATCATGACTGACCGGATGAAATCTGATTTTTTAATAAAAAGCCAATATCAGCCAATATCAAACCCTTAAATAGAAAGTAAGATGTGGGGACTTCCTGGTATGGGTTGAGTGGACCAAGAGACAAACCAAAGACAGATCCTGTAGCAGTGAATTTTAACGGTTTATTTTTAGGGCATTTACACAAAGAATTAAAAAACACTGGAGAAAAGAGAGAGAGAGACAAAGAAACCCTGAGGGTCTTATTATCTATCTCACCTCCAAAGAGAAAGAAAAAAACAATATCTGTGCTCAAACGGTGATTAAAGGGTAATTCTGGGATTTTTCAACCTGGCCTCTATATACACAAAATCGCCTATCATACCGCAAAGTAGATCCCAAAGGTTTCAGTAGATCCCAAAGGTTTCAGAGTTGCTCCGGTAGATCGGCTCAGCCGGCAGTCGCGAAACGGGGGCTCAATGGCTGCAATGTAATCCAGCGGGCATATAAACACGGTCAAAGTACGTCCACTAAAAGTGCTTGATTTTGCCATTGACAGGCTCTGATTGTTATTCATGTGTCTGACAAGTGTCTGACAACATTACTGAAAGGATCGCAACAGAAATAGATCTTTTTTAACCAGACGGTGGACAAAGGTAGTCTATAGCGAGAGGGTTCACTTGTTGCAGGAAGAGGACGGTTGTTTACACTATCCTCTTCTTGCAACAAGTCAACCCTCTTGCTTTCATAGACCACCTTTGTCAGAGTTGAGCGTTGAGAGTTGAGAGTTGTTGGAAATATGACAAAGGTGGTCTATGAAAGCAAGAGGGTTGACGTGTTGCAAGAAGAGGATGGTGTAAACAACTGTCCTCTTCCTGCAACAAGTGAACCCTCTCGCCATAGACTACCTTTGTAGTTCACTTGTCAGACACACGAATAACAATCTCAGCCTGTCAGTGGCAAAATCAAGCACTTTTAGTGGACGTACTTTGACCACGTTTATATGCCTGTACAGATTACGTTGCAGCCATTGAGCCCCCGTTTCGCGACTGCCGGCTGAGCCGATCTACTGGAGCAGCTCCGAAACTTTTGGGATCTACTTTGCGGTATGTTAGGCGATTTTGTGGATATAGAGGCCAGGTTGAAAAATCCCGGAATTACCCTTTAAGTGAGCAGAGCAGAGCTTCAGTTTTTATTTTAACGTATTTGCACAAAGGATGACAACAAAGGACAACAAACAAGGAAGAAATACAAACTGCAGGTGAAGTCAAGGAGCTCAGAGGGGCTTATTAAAACACCTCACCTCAAAAGAGAAATGAAATGAAACAGAGGAGAGAGAGTGAGACGCTGAGGTCCAAACAACAGACGGACCAGACTGGAGATAAACCAAAGACAGACTGTAGCAGAAACTTTGACTGTGGAAATGATTAGAAACAGAGTAGTTTCAGCTCAGCAAACTGATTTAAAGATGCTGCTAATTCCTGTTTTCTCCTGTAAAAGCTTAAATCTCTTTGGTAAAGTTGTGAAGAATTGAAAACCTCAGCAGGCTCAAGTTTCTCCTGGTAATTTTAGTTTGGGTAAGATATTGGTATGGCAGTAAAACAGCTCTTATTTTGGTATGTAGTTATGATGATTCAGTGAATGAAAAGCAACAAAAAAATGCTCATTGTGAGTGTCTGACATCTTTCATGATGCTGATAATCTCCTAACAGACACTGAACCCCTAAACTGCTCGCCCCATGTAAACCTTAAATTCCACTAACCATGTTGCATTGATGTCAGTGACGTTCTAGCTGCTCCACAGAGTGCTTTTATTTTGAAAGAGGAGTAGAGGGGGGGGGAAATCGTCCGGACCAGATTCATCAGTATGGAGAGGAATAGCTCTGGTATTTTTAGTGCACAAATGAAACAAACCGCAGCCAGTAAGCTGTCTGGGTTTGTCACTTAAAAATGTACAGACCTTTTTTTTTATTGAACATATAGCTTAGCTGATTTTTTTTTTAACCAGCATCAACTTTATTTCTTTATTTCATTGAGGATGAATGTACAGCAGGGATCAGAGCAGCTTTCATTGGTTTCAAAGGAAGCCTTTCCTCCGTGGCTGATGGCTGCAGTGAATCTGGTGTGTAAGTCGCTGCGGATAAAAGCGAGAGCTAAAATGACTGTAATGTAAAAAGGTAGCAGCCAGTGTCCGGGTCAGAGGGGGGTGACCACCTCCTTCAGCTCCAAGTCCCATCCCCTGCTGCTCTGGGCCTTTGATGTCTGGCTGCAATGGGATTGGGTGGTGAGATACTGTTCTCCCTCTGGTTCCTTTCACTCCTTCCTTGCTCCTCCCTCCCTTTTTAAAGTGGTGATCCTCAAGGTCCTCATTTTAAAAAATGCACTCTCCATCTTTGTCTCTCAGCCTCACTGTGGTGTTCCTCACTGTAGTGTTCCTCACTGTGGTGTTCCTCACTGTGGTGTTCTTCACTGTGGTGTTCCTCACTGTGGTGTTCTTCACTGTGGTGTTCCTCACTGCTCTCCCCAGAGATCACCTGTCAATCAAACAGTGTGTCCAGTACTGTGACGTCTTTCTCCTTGGGTTTCCTGTTGATGGAGTTTGAGTTCCTGTAGGTGGCGCTCTTTTCTTTGTCTGTTCAGCCACGATGGCTATCGCTGCTCATGCTAACTACCCAGGGGTTTACCCAAAGGCATCATAGCGCTAAGTATATCTTGTATAACTCTTCAAACGTGTCCCAACTCGCGTTTTACGTGAACTCTCACGGCAACCTGGTGCCAGCTGTGAGATTTCAAGTGTCTCTTTGCAGGTGGCGTGTCGGCAAGATATTTTACTGCAGCACAGATCGCTGTCTGACCTGAAACTCCACAACATGTCAGAAGCATCATCTGCACTATCTTTCGGCTCCAGCATCCCATACTTTGAAAAATAGAAGTTAGACATGTGTCTTTTCTACAACGCTAGAGACATCTATATTTTTAACACTGGATGTCCTGTTTGGAAAATATTGCTCTTGTCTTTTTATCTTCTGTCATGTTGATGTAAGCCAGGACCTCACCAGGACCTCACCAGGACCTCACCAGGACCTCACCAGGACCTCACCAGGACCTCACCAGGACCTCACCAGGACTCATTGGATAACTTTATGGCAGGGTGTTCATGTTTAGGTAGACCAGCAACTCGTGGTTGAGGTTAGATGATGCTGGTAAGACGTGTTTCTGTTTCTTTAGATGAATGCAGTCAGAATCAGTTGTGTCATCCTGCTGAATGTGAAGAACAGGAAATGGAAAAGCTTTCATGAACTGATCAATGTTGGGTAGTGATCAGTTATATGAATATACAGCAGATAATTACATATTAGTCTATCTTCCATGCTCCAGAGCAGATGAGGAGATGATCTTTAACCTCTCCCCTACTGTCTGTCTCTCTCTCTGTCTCTCTCTCTGTCTCTCTCTCTGTCTCTCTCTCTGTCTCTCTGTCTCTCTCTCTCTCTCTCTCTCTCTCTCTCTCTCTCTCTCTCTCTCTCTCTCTCTCTCTCTCTCTCTCTCTCTCTCTCTCTCTCTCTCTCTCTCTCTCTCTCTCTCTCTCTCTCTCTCTCTCTCTCTCTCTCTCTCTCTCTCTCTCTCTCGCTCTTTCTGCTTCAGTAGGCAGGTAAACTGACACAGTCAGGGGAGACAGAATTCAACTGAAATAGAGACATCACACACACACACACAAAAATTAATGCAAGAATACACATGCAGACACGAATGCAAACAAGGACACAGGCGTAAATGCAACGGAAGGGTGTGTGTGTGTGTGTGTATACCCACACGACTACACACACACATGAACGGCATGAATGCAAGCCTACCCACTGGTGCAAATGAACACACACACTCACTCACACATGAACGGACAAATATAGGGAATCACAGAGACACTGTCCTCCATTCTCTCTTTCTTTCACCCTCTCTCTCTCACACACACACACACACACACACACACACACACACACACACACACACCTACGAGGGTTGACAGCAGCCTGAAGCCTGTCAGTGAAACTAAAGCAGCCCAGGGGGGCAGAACAACTATTACTGAATCGTAATTGTCTGGTTATGTATTTAATTATGAAATGAAAAGCATTGAAACATAATTCGGAACCGCCTCAGTGTCTCAGTCTCACTGGACGCGGAAAGAAAAGGAAGCGCCACGATCGGCGCCGATCGGAGTTTGGTTGTTCACACCGGCACCGAACGGCGCCGATCACCGCTGGTTTTCTCAATGTAGGGGTTTGGTCTCTCTCTCTCTCTCTCTGCTTGTGCCTGCTCGTCTCTCTCTCTCTCTCTCTCTCTCTCTCTCTGCGTGTGCCTGCTCGTCTCTCTCTCTCTCTCTCTCTCTCTCTCTCTCTCTCTCTCTCTCTGAGTGGATGCTGGGAGCGAGTGAGGTGTGTCAGAGTGCGTGTTGCTGTCTCTACGGAGTGAGTGACTTTTCTAACTTTTTTCTATCTTTTTGTACGTGTTTGTTAATATCGGTGGTGCTAGTTTGTTTTTTGGCGTGTACATAGTGCGGGTGTAGGGTTTTGGTTTTGGTGGTTTTGTCGGGGCCAGCCAGCGTTGGCTGGTTGGTTGGTGGTGGTAGTATGGAGTTCACCAAACTGACTAGGAAGCACGGCATTAAGATCTCGCCTGCTTTCCCGTGTTCAGTGGAGGAGTGTAGTCTGAAATCTGCTGCGAGGATGAACGGGGCCGTTGTAATTTTTTTGGACGCGGTGGAAAAAGTAAATACCGTGATCGAGAACGGCATCTCTATTAATGACTCGCCGCTGTTGAAACATGTTGTTCCGCATAGGAGACAGGTTTACATGATACTCAATAACAGGAACGAGGAGTTAACACCTGGTATTTAAAATAAAAGTGGACGATTTTGACTACTCTATGTTTGTGACTTCAGATACAATGAAGTGCTTTGGTTGTGGCAAGGATGGACATATTATAAGGGCCTGCCCCGATAAGGCTTCTGGCGCTGGTGCTGGGACAGGGGGACAGGGTCAGGGAAAAAAAACAGACAGCCAATGAGGAAGCAGGGAAACTGGGCCAGGGAGGAAACAAAACAGTCAATAAGGAGACAGGGGGACAGGGCCATACATTTGGTGATACAGCCAATGAGGAGACAGGAGGACAAGGTCAGAAACAAATTGAGACAACCAATGAGAAGACAGTAGAGGCGGGTCAGAATGAAACTGATTTAGGTTTAGACATACAGTTATGTGAAGTAGAAGGACAGGACAGTGGGAGCAGTGAGAGGCAGGACAAGCCAGCTGAAGAAAAACACAGTGAAAATAAAGAACAAGATGAAATAGAAAATACAACAACCCTAACAGCTGCAGATGATGCAGTGTTGTCAGGAGGGGCCAGTGAGGAGGTGGACATGGCGGAGGATGAGGTGGTTGTGAGAACGCCACGATTAAAAAGAAAAACAAAGAACAATACTGGATCTCAGGCAAAGAAACTGACTGTAGCTAAAACCAGAAAGCAGGCAGCCAGACAGAAAGCAGAGGAGACTGACTCCAGTATGGAGGACGACTCTGCTGCTGACAGTGAGGCTGAAATGAAAATTAAACAGTTCCTACAAAAAACAAAGAACATGAAAGGTGTGAAAGTGGAAGACTACTTTTCACAGAAAAGAGTCTTTGTTGATTCTGCCAGGCTCCACATGAGCAAAGGAAAAGGAACGTTTACTGACCAGGGGCCTCATTTATAAAACTTTGCGTAGATTCCATCCTAAAACATTGCGTACGCACAAACCTCAGAATCTACTAACGCAAGAAAATATTCAGATTTATAAAACCGTGCGGCGCACACCTGTACGCACTCTTCTCTTTATAAATACCCACCTGCGGTGAATTGTGCACTCGTGTACTCCTCCCAGTGTCCGCCCACTACTCCTCCTTGTGTCGTCCCACAATCATCCATAAATGGGCAATGCTAAATAGCTCATGAATATGCCGACATTGTTAAGGAGGCTTTGTTGGACTATCAATGAGGGAAAGACTGAGAGACGCCAGCTGCAGGAAAGCCGAAATTTGCGGAGTGCGAGATCGAGGCGCTCATCACTGAGGTAAAGGTGTAGCTACTGTTTGAGGGCTCAGTAGAGGATCTGGGCCACATTGTGGAGAACCGCTCAAGCTCTAATAATCCGGCACACCTTAATAATAATAGAAATAAACTTTTGTTATATAGCACTTTTCAAAACAAAGTTACAAAGTGCTTTAGAAGACAAAATAAAAAATGGGAGACAAACTGATGATGAACAAAATGATAAAAACTATTTAAAAACAGTTTAAAAGTTGTACAACATTGAGCATAAGGAGCTACATATGAAAGAGTAAAATATGCTTAGCCCCTTAGTTGTATTTTTGCCCCCTCAGCTTAAGCTTTATGTATCTATAGAAAAATATTTCCATAGGTGTATGTTGGGGCGTCCATAGTAGCCCTGAAACAGAGCAGAGGAGATCGATAGACAGACAGACACGTCACTTAGTTCGGTTTCTCAGCCTGCTTGCTTTTCGTGGTGGTAAATACAACTTTCAGCCCTAATTCCATTTCCCCTATTGTAGAGGGAGAGGGAGAGGGAGAGAGAAGAGAGAGCGAGAGAAGGAGCAAGAGAGAGAGATGCAAGCCGCAAACTGCTGTTTCTACTCCTCCGCCTGCTGATTTTGACAGAATCGGTATCGTTCATAAATTCTCTGCAGTGCTCCGTTCTTATGTGAGTCTCTGATTAATAAATGTATTCTTTGATTTTGAACAGTAGCATTATGTTGTTGTTGTTGTTGTTGTTGTTGTTGTTATTTAGCCTTTCTGAGGCTATTGTATGGTTAAATCAATGAGTTTTATTTCACTTCATCCTGGCGCCGCCCGGTAAAATAATGAATAAAATAAGAGTTAAGAGAATGTCCTTTTATAAAAATAGGTTTTAAGTAGTGACTTAACAGATACAACAGACCACAAACCCTGTGAAAGCACACTTATAAAACTATGTTTTTAAGAGGACTGAGCTTTATTTTGTGATCTCCCCATCGGGCGTCGCTGATTCCCGTATCTGAAAAACTTTGCGGTGAGCTCTACGCATGGGTGAAAGGATGCGTAGAAGTGCGCACATTTTACCGCATAGAATTTTTCTATAAATCCGGACGTTTGCGGTAAAATATGCGTACGCACATTTCACCCCCGTTAACGCCACTTTTTTGTGCGTAGCAACCTTTATGAATGAGGCCCCAGGAGACATACCGACTGAAGAAAGTAGTTCAGAAGCTCAGACAAGAATTAAACAATGATGATGGTACAGAAACAGCCTTTTAAAGTCAGTTTTACTGTTGTGTTTTATCCTCCTCTTCTCCTTTCCCATGAGTGATTTTAAAGTAGGAACTTTAAATCTGAACGGGGCAAGGGACATTAGAAAGAGAGCAGTATTGTTTGAGCTTTTAAAACTCCATAATACTGATATAGTGTTTGTCCAGGAGACACACAGCGACAGCTCTAATGAGACTGACTGGAGAAGAGAGTGGGATGAGGAGGTGATACTGAGCCACAGGAGCCCAACATCCTCTTCTCTAGGAGCTTCTTACCATCTTCTTATGAGGTGGAAGAAGTGGTAGAGGGCAGGTACAGAGTACAGTTTTTGAACAAAATGAGTAGCACTCTGGACAATTGTAATCCTGAGGAGTTTTTATTTTTGGGAGGGGATAGTAATTGCACTGAGAATGACGTTTTAGATAGGAATCATATGGAACCTCATGCTGCATCTCGGCGTGCAATGAGCCAGCTAGTTGAGAAACATGACTTAGTAGACATATGGAGAAGACTTCACGACAACACCTTAGCAGTACACATGGGCCCATACCAGAGATAACTTAATCTCCTTGGCTAGGCTAGATAGGTTTTATTGTTTTAAACATCATTTTAACATTTTTAAAATGTGTAAAATGATGCCTGTCGGTTTTACTGATCACTCCCTGGTGACTTGCCATGTTTTAATAGGAAATATTAAACCCAAAAGTGCTTATTGGCATTTTAACACTGCTTTACTGATTGATGCTAATTTTAAAGATGCTTTTAGTGTTTTTTTGGAAAGGTTTTAGAACTAAAAGGCAGGATTTTACATCTTTAAGGCAGTGGTGGGACTGTGGCAAGGTGGAAATTAGGCAGCTTTGTCAGCAGTACACTCAATGTCACACGGGATATTACCAGATCTATAAGCGATCTAGGGACGGAAATAGAGGAACTGCAAAGAGTAGTAGAGTCCACAGGAAATCGAGGACATACTAAAGTCCTCAAATCCAAACAAAATGCAATAGCAGACCTACTAGGCACTAAGGCTCAAGGGGCATTGGTCCGCTCACGCTTTCAGAGCGTCAACCAGATGGATGCACCTTCAAAATTCTTCTTTGGCCTCGAGAAGAAGAACGGTCAGAGCAGGCTCATCCATGCCCTGCGCTCTACCACTGGACAGGAGCTCACCGAACCCAGGGACATCAGGAGACGAGCAATACAGTTTTATTCTGAACTTTATAGCAGTGAATACAAGGATGATGAAGAGCTTTTTAATTCCTTTTCCCAAGGTCTGCCCAAGGTCTCAGGAGAGTCCAATGGAGAACTGGAGAAGCCACTGGTGCTGGAGGAGCTCCATGCTGCTCTACAGAGCATGGATGGGGGAAAGGCCCCTGGTATTGATGGGCTCCCAGTGGAATTCTATAAAAGGTTTTGGACTGACTTGGGCGAGGACCTTTTAATGGTTTTACATGAAAGCTTCACTGCTATGGTTTTACCCTTAAGTTGCAGGAGGGCCGTGATAACCCTACTGCCAAAGAAGGGGGACCCTCAAGACATTAAAAACTGGCGTCCTGTGTCCCTCTTATGCTCAGACTACAAGATCCTGTCCAAAGCTCTGGCCAATAGACTGAAAGAGGTCATGGACCAGGTCATCCATCAGGACCAGACATACTGTGTGCCTGGTAGGTTCATATTAGACAATGTGTCTCTAATTCGTGATATTTTGGACATCTCTAGTTCTTTGGGTATAGACACTGGTCTCATTTCGTTAGATCAGGAAAAGGCTTTTGACCGGGTTGAACACCTCTACCTCTGGAAGATTCTGGAAAGTTTTGGGTTCAGCCCAGGCCTCATAGCTATGATCAAGGTTTTATACCGGGACATTGGGAGTGTACTAAAGATCAATGGAGGGTTGAGTGCCCCTTTTAAAGTGGGCAGAGGTATTAGGCAGGGTTGTGCGCTCTCAGGGATGCTGTATGCGCTTTCCATAGAGCCCGTGCTGCACAAGATAAGGTTGCATATTGAAGGACTGGTTTTACCTCATTCTAATACAAGCCACATTTTATCAGCCTATGCAGACAATGTTGTCATTCTTATTAAAAAGCAAGATATTAATAGGTTGCATGAAACAGACTTTCGACTGATATCAGCTGCTAAAGTAAACTGGGGGAAAAATGAAGCTCTGGCAGTTGGGAGCTGGCAGAATTGTTTTCCCAAGCTACCCGGAGGGTTGAATTGGAAACGAGGGGGCTTTAAAAAAAAACTGGGAAGGTGTGGTGGAAATGGTGAAAGGCAGGTTGTCAAAGTGGAAGTGGCTGCTGCCACAGATGTCTTATAGAGGGAGGACACTTATCATTAATAACCTGGTGGCCTCTGCACTTTGGCATCAGCTGGCTTGTTTGGAGCTACCTACAGGCCTATTACAACAGCTACAGTCCATTATAGTGGATTTCTTCTGGGACCGGCTGCACTGGGTTCCTCAGGGTGTACTTTTCCTTCCTATAGAAGAGGGTGGGCAAGGCCTGATACACCTTGCTAGCAGAGTGACTACTTTTAGACTGCAATTTGCGCAAAGGTATCTTACAGGCCCAGTGGATGTGGTATGGAGGCGAGTGGCAAGCACCATACTAAGAAGGGCAGCTTGGGTCTGGATACTGCACTATTTTTAATGGATTTTAAGTTTTTAAGAGCATCTGGATGACCTCCCTTTTACCAAGGAATTTGAAAAGCATGGAACTTATTTAAGTGGGAAAGAATGGAACCTACTTGCTCATTGTACTGGCCTCTAGAGGAGCCCATCATTAATTAACAGCAACACACCCGGACTCACTCACACACTGTGTGCCACTAAGACTTTAAAACTTTCACACATAGTGGATGTTGCTGGACCTGGCTTAAACAACACACAGGCTGTTGCTTCTCTTTTAGGCCAGAGGTCTGTTCGCCACACTGAGAACATTTTGAACTTGTGGCATGAAAAACTGACTGGGGAGGAGCTAGCACTGCTGCAAGATTATTGCAGCGGAGTCGAAGTTCCAGACAAGGACGACCCATTTCCAGAGCTTGGATTTACTCCCAATTTGGGTGGGACAACAGGGCCGCTGCTTGTGCTAAGAAATACAGACAAATTAGATTTGTATACAGTGAAGGGCAAGGCATTGTATAAATGTTGTGTAAAAGTTTTAAATAAAAGCAAACTGGATGGAAAGGTGGACACTGTATGGAGGGAGAAACTTGGAGTAGAAGATGGTGTGAGGCCAGCTTGGAGGGTCCTCTACAAACCTCCTCTGAATAAAAGATCAGGTGATCTCCAGTGGAGGATCTTGCACGGCGCTGTTGCTGTGAATGCGTTCATAGCTGTCATTAACCCAACAGTCCCCAGTAGATGCCCTTTCTGTGGCATGGTGGAGTCCATTTTTCATGGGTTTGTAGAATGCCGAAGACTTTTACCTTTATTTGGGGTGCTAGACACCTTGTTCCTGTCCTTCGGAGAAACGTTCTCTAAAACTGCTTTTATTTTTGGGGCTGGTTATAGAAAGGTGAACAAAAATAAGTGGCAACTACTAAATTTCATAGTTGGACAGGCAAGGTTGGCTATTTACAAAAGCAGGAAGAGTAAGGTAGAGAACAGCCCTGGTCAGGAAGTAGTCCCTTTATTTGTTGCACTAGTGAGAGCCAGAGTGTGGGTTGATTTTAGATTTTTTCTCTCTTGTTCGTTTTTGTCTTTTTTTGTTTCATCATAATAATATAAAATAATAATAATGTTTTACATGTTGTTTTATTATTGAAGTTTACAATGAGTCTCATGTAAATTAAATAAAGGTTTTTTAAAATTCAAATTCTCTCTCTCTCTCTCTGCTTGTGTGTCAGTCTCTCAGTCTCTCAGTCTCTCAGTCTCTCAGTCTCTCAGTCTCTCAGTCTCAGTCTGTCAGACTCTCAGTCTCAGTCTCTCAGTCTCAGCCTCGCAGCCTCTCAGCCTCTCAGTCTCTCAGCCTCACAGTCTCTCAGTCTCAGTCAACAACAAACCTGATGTTACCACTACTAGTCAATACGTCTGTAGGAGCCGCATTTAAGTTTATTTCTATTTGCATAATTTATTTATATATTTGTGTTGCAAGTGTGCACCATCTACAGGTGGTGAGGGTGCTGTCTTATTTATGGGTGCGCATTGCCCATGGCAGGGAAGGCGGGTGACAGCAGATACTGTCACTGACCTCAGCCTCAGCCTCAGCTCATGCTCAGCCCTGACCCCGTGCATTTTATTTCATGTTATGTTATGCAATAAATTCTAAGCAACAGAGAAAGGAAGGTTAAAGGAAAAACCAACTTAAAGTGTTTTTTGCCACTTCAACGTCTGTACTAATGTCACTAAGACACATTTCTCTACTTTTCTGGTGATGTCATGACTGATGTTGTTCTGATGCAATAAAGTGCCGACAACATGCTCACGTTTTCCAACCTGGCCGGTCTGTGATGTTTCATACCAAAGGAAACCAAAGGGACAGTGATCATCAACACCATAACTTTCTGTGTTGCAGCCACACTTCAAGATTCAGGCCGATAAGACGGGTGGATTTGGACACAAAAAATATTGTATATTACAGCTTTTTTTTTTCTTCTCTATTTTTAAATGCTCTATACTGCTCTATTTTAGAGGGTACAACAATAGATCTGTGAGAACTCATGAGTTCTGTGTTAAAATGTGCCTGTTCAGTTCTACTAACAGGCTGCACTGGCCACTGCAGTACTAATGTAGGATAGATGCAGGTTCATGGCTACCACGGCGTCCTAGTCGCTCTGGAGCATTGTCTATATTCCTCTAAAATGTAAATGTCAAATGTGTTTAAAGACTATAGAACAGTTTGTGGGACGTCTTGGGGGATTCAGCTTCTCCCCCAGTGGCTCTGAAATCCACTTTAAACTTTTAATATGAAAAGGAGCGGCTGAGATTTTGGATATGCTGTCCTCATTGTGCAGGGAGACAGATGGGAGGTGTGGAGAGAAGAGCTGACCACTGGCCAAACCTGGCAGCTGCACACACACACACACACACACACACACACACACACACACACACACACACACACACACACACACACACACACACACACACACTCACCAACACACACACACACGTGCACAGACACACACACACACACACAGACCTTACCCACACCCTCCATCGCTGCCTTAAACAGTACACAGGTACAGTCTATTGCCTGATGGTAAGGTGAACATCAGTGCATTCCCTCCTTCTCCTTCAGGTGTCACATCGCAGACCTCAGACTATCACCTGGAGGAAGTCTGAAAATCTTTGCTTTTTATCATTGCTCTTCCTACACTAATTCCACACCGTAGACCTGAACCAGTGTGAACAACAGTGCATTCCGTACACTCACATTATAGACCTACCCAGGCGGATCATACTATCGCCTAGACATGAACGTCAGTGCAATTCCTACTTCCCTCCAATCTGATGTCTATCGTAGACCTAGCAGGGGGGATCGGACAATCGCCTGGAGGAACATCAGATCTCTTGCCATTTCTCTTCTTACACTTACTGTGCATTGTAGACCAAGCCAAGCAGAACAACAGCAACTATCACTGCAAGATAACATCAGGCCTTCAGCGGCTATACACACACACACACACACACTTGAATGCAGTAACATACAGGGAACTGATCTGGCAGGTTATGTGGAGTTCAACACAAAGTTAGCTGCTGGTTATATTCTGATGAGATGGAAGAGATGATGGTGTCTTCTAAGGTTATATAAACTGAGATATGAGGTACGCTCCTACTTCAGCAATGAAGAGGAGCTGTTGGGAAGAGGAGTGCCTTGCTCAAGGACAACTTGATGGCAACAGGAGAGAGTTTCTAATTCACTTTCCCCTCATTTCTTTGCTTTTCTGTGCAAATCCTGGCTTACTGTCTCCAACTACAAAACCCTGAAACCCCTTTGACTAAATGGTGGTGTCTTGGTGGTTTACACACCATCATACAAGCTACAATCTCTCCCACTCACACCCCCGAGAAGACAAGAGAAGACGTCCCAGGAACATAAAAGAGGCAATTATTTTTTTTTACAACATACAACAAGTGCTGGGTTATAGATTACCCAGTCAGAGGGATTAGAAATGTGGGCCTTCTGCATCTCTACTGCACTGATTTCTTAAAAATAAATAAAAAGCACACCACCCCAATTCAGATTCAAAACCGTGGAAATGATTAGTTTGGCAGCATGTGTGAGGAGGGGAGGGAGGGATGCTTGGGCTGTGTGATCCTATGTGTGTGTGTGTGTGTGTGTGTGTGTGTGTGTGTGTGTGTGTGTGTGTGTGTGTGTGTGTGTGTGTGCACCTCTGTGTCTGTATGAGTTACTGCTTTTCATTGCCTGTGATCAGTTTAGCCTGTAATTGACTTACAAACTGCACGTGGGTGTGTAATTAACTGAAACCTAATTAAGGAAGTGCCTGAAATCTGCATGACCAGTTAAGCCAATACCAAGCCGGGATCCGTGATGGACGCCCCCTCGCACAGACATCTGGGTAAACGAGCTCTTTCATCAACTTCCTGTTAAGAGGCACTGATTGGGAATCGTTTCACACCTGAGTATGTGTGTGTGTGCTCTTCCTTCCTTCCTTTTTTATCTTTGCTTGAGGAATTTAAACACATGTAATCATCATACAACCACCATGTGGTTATTAGTGCGCATACAGTATATTCTTCACAAATGGACAATTTACAGACAATTAGTGAGAAAATCATCCAAGACCAGGGAGCAGATGGGTTACGTAAGACAGTTCCTTATAACGGGAACGCTTTCCAGCAACTACTCTCTAATTCTGCCCTTAAAGGCCAATGCATTCTGGGTATTTTAATGCTAAGTGGCAATTATTACACTTCATGGCTCCAGTGTGTGAGAGACCCATGATAGACTTGGACCTGTGATGGTTAGACTTCAGGACAGTTTCTCTCTTTGCTCCAGGTTGACCTGAAATGAATAGAGTTCTATAGCCTCCCATCCATTCATCCATCCATCCATCCCTCCCTCCATCCATCCACTCATCCAGGTCCGGGCCGCAGTGCCTACACAGCAGCCCAGACATCCTTTTCCACAGCAACTTCCTCCAGCTCCTATGTGCGATCTCCAGGCGCTCCAAGGCATGCTGGGTGATGTAGTCCCTCCAGTGTGTCCTGTGACTACCCCAGGGTCTCCCCCCCAGTCGGTCATACCTGGTACTCCTCCAAAGTGAGGCACCCGGGGGCGTCCTCTCCTCAGCATGGAGGAGCAGCAGCTCGACACCAAGGTGAGCGGTGCTCCTCACCCTGTCAGACAGACTGAGACCAGCCACCCTGCAGAGGAACCTCAATTCAGCCACTCGTATTCTCAACATTAATCTTGGTGTCACCGCCCAGAGCTGCAGCAGAATGAAAAACAAGATACACAAACAGCACAGCAGAGCTTCCAGCACACAGCCCAGTTCCTATTTGCAAGTACAAATAGCACCAAATTCCTTTGATTAAGGTGAATAATTTAATGTGCAGCTGCAACCCTCTTGAACCCGGTATCAGTATCGATATTAGTATTGATTTCAATATCGATCCATCCATATTGAAAAGGCTCAGAAAGCTTCAAACTGTTGGGTTGTCACAGTGACTCGGGTTTTCTTCTTGTTTCTGGAGGTTTTACCATAGGGGGGCCATGGGGGCTTGGCGTCCTGCTCCAAGGCACTTCGGCAGGACACTTTGCTGCTGATGGACACATTGGCTATAAACCTGAGACGTGGGATCACAGGACTGGCCCGGCAGACACCGGGACACTTAGCGCCTGGAAAACAGATGCAAGCGGCTCCAATATTGTTCTTGTCGATGGGCATTTGTGCCGAGGAAACCAATTGAGTGTGGTGTGAAATGGAGAAAGGAGGGAGAATCTGTGGTGAGGAAACTAACTGGCCATGGTCTGATTCTATTTAGAGAAGCAGATGGTGGTGCCAAATGTTACACAGGAAGTAGTTTATCGTATAATGAAAAATAAAATGTACCTGGAGCACTGGCAGGGTCGTGTCAGGACTGAAACATCTCCAGCAGAAGTGAAATACATGGTGGGTTTGGGTTACACACTGTGAACTCTCCCAGACTGGGTCACACATACATACACACACACACACACACCCTCATGTACACACAGACAGATGAGACACACACACAGATAGCATTGCAGAGAAGACCATAAGGCATAGTTCTCTGTCTGTCTGCAGGTCAGCCAGCTAACACAGCAGAGCAGAAGGGGCCACACACAGACACACATACAGACACACACACACACACACACACACACACACACACTGTAAATGCTCCTTTGCAGCCATTGAGTTAAACAGAAACAGGATGTAGCGCAGCTTCAATGTGGTTTAAGGACATTTAAGGATACAAAGAGCTGAGCCATATGGCCCAGATACCTACTGTAGTACTGCAGAGGCTGAGCTGAATGAGCACGCACACACACACACACACACACACACACACACACACACACACACACGCCCCTTCAGAGTGATAGGCCACTCATCCTGCCTCCATTCCCTCCTTCTATCTCTCAGTATTTCCCCACTCTCCTATCTCCAGTTCCTCTTTTCCATATCTCTCTCTCTCTCTCTCTCTCTCTCTCTCTATCTATCTATCTCTCTCTCTCTCTGGGTATTTTTCATGATGTATCAAAAGAGAAAAATCTGAGTGGCATGACGCAAATGGAAAGGTGTTCGTCAAATGAATATGAGGTGTGCTGGGCATGATCAGCCCGGAGAATGGTTCAGTTTCATTGCACAGCAGTTGAAAAGTGGCTTCGGACGTTCCACCACGACCTCCCACTAACGTTATGTAGTGGATGGTTCTCACATTGTTCAGACGCCACTGGTGCAACTGGTTGAAGAAGTCCGTTTTCCTGGTATATCACCTGCACCAATTACCTGCCCACCTAGATCCTACCTGTGTTAGTGCCGCTAGTGTCAACAAGAGAAACACAATAACCAACACAAAATGACTAAACCAAATACTTACATAGCTTCTACATGTTATAAATGCTACAAGTCTCCATCGTGGTTGGATGGCAGTTAGTAGGTGCGTTACGATATCGCCCAGAGCTAATCAAATCTCAAAAGACTTTACATTTTTCTTCTCTGATATCCAGGAAGCTTATTTGTTTTCGTCATCTCATAGAAACACAGTTATTTCGCAATATTTCAAACGTTTGTATGAAATTCACTTGACGGTTGGAGGGAAACAAGTCGACGTTGTTCCATCTGTGTGTTTCTCTCTCTCCGTCTCTCGCTCGTTTCATGTTTTCTTTTGTAGTTCCTGCTGGTTGTTTTTCTTGTCGTCGTCGAGGGGAGAGGAGGGCTGATGTAATTCTTCTCTGAAAGTTTTATTTACCCAGGGAGGGTTTATACTGAGCACGTATAAGACCGGTACCACCAAAGTGTTCTGCTGAGTGCCTGGCTCATGGGCACGTTGACGGATAGCTGTCGGGGGAGGGGAGGGGGTAGGGCGTTCTGCTTCCACCTCCATCTGTTTCCTCCCCCGGCTCTCTTTTCACCGGTATCTATCTCCCTCTCTGTGTCTCTTGTTTCATAGTTTCTGATGTTGTTGTCTCATCTCTGTCGGGGGAGAAGGAGGCTGATGTAATTCTGCGTTGCGATGCATCAAAATGCGTCTGTATCTTCCTGCTGGCGGATCGATGGAAGGGCATTTTACAATTCAATTATCTTTTTTTTCCTGTTTCTCTCTCTCTCCCTGCTCAAGCTCTGTCTCTCTTACTCTCTCACTTACAATTTCCCTCCCCCTCCCTCACAACCCCCAACAAACACACACACACACACACACACACACACACCTCCCCCTATGCTCTGGGATATTGCTGAGATCTCACTAATAGATATAGCAGGGTAATGTAACAGTGGAGAGGGTATAGTAGGGTGACTTAGCAGTGGAGAGGGTATAGCAGGGTAACTAAGCAGTGGAGACAGTATAGCAGGGTAACTAAGCAGTGGAGAGGGTATAGTAGGGTAACTTAGCAGTGGAGAGGGTATAGTAGGGTAACTAAGCAGTGGAGAGGGTATAGTAGGGTAACTTAGCAGTGGAGAGGGTATGTAGGGTAACTGAGCAGTGGAGAGGGTATAGCAGGGTAACTAAGCAGTGGAGAGGGTATAGTAGGGTAACTAAGCAGTGGAGAAGGTATGTAGGGTAACTGAGCAGTGGAGAGGGTATAGTAGGGTAACTGAGCAGTGAAGAGGGTATAGTAGGGTAACTTAGCAGTGGAGAGGGTATAGCAGGGTAACTAAGCAGTGGATAGGGTATAGTAGGGTAACTAAGCAGTGGAAAGGGTATAGTAGGGTAACTTAGCAGTGCAGAGGGTATGTAGGGTAACTGAGCAGTGGAGAGGGTATAGTAGGGTAACTTAGCAGTGGAGAGGGTATAGCAGGGTAACTTAGCAGTGGAGAGGGTATAGCAGGGTAACTAAGCAGTGGAGAGGGTATAGTAGGGTAACTTAGCAGTGGAGAGGGTATGTAGGGTAACTGAGCAGTGGAGAGGGTATAGCAGGGTAACTTAGCAGTGGAGAGGGTATAGCAGGGTAACTAAGCAGTGGAGAGGGTATAGTAGGGTAACTAAGCAGTGGAGAGGGTATAGTAGGGTAACTAAGCAGTGGAGAGGGTATGTAGGGTAACTGAGCAGTGGAGAGGGTATAGTAGGGTAACTTAGCAGTGGAGAGGGTATAGCAGGGTAACTTAGCAGTGGAGAGGGTATAGCAGGGTAACTAAGCAGTGGAGAGGGTATAGTAGGGTAACTAAGCAGTGGAGAGGGTATAGTAGGGTGACTTAGCAGTGGAGAGGGTATGTAGGGTAACTGAGCAGTGGAGAGGGTATAGTAGGGTAACTAAGCAGTGGAGAGGGTATAGTAGGGTGACTTAGCAGTGGAGAGGGTATGTAGGGTAACTGAGCAGTGGAGAGGGTATAGTAGGGTGACTTAGCAGTGGAGAGGGTATAGTAGGGTGACTTAGCAGTGGAGACGGTATAGCAGGGTAACTAAGCAGCGGAGAGGGTATAGTAGGGTAACTTAGCAGTAGAAAGGGTATATCAGGGTAACCTAGTAGAAGAGAGGGTATAGTGGGGGGGTATAACAGGGTATAGCAGAACAGTTGCAGAGATAAAACAGGAAATTGGAGGGGGTAAGCAGGATATAGTGGGACAATGGAGGGGTATAGCAGGGCACTACAGAGCAGTGGATTGGTACAACAGGGTATAGCAGAACATTGCAGGAGGTATAACAGTGCATGAAGCACTTTGAATTGAATTGCGCAGTGAGGATGAATGGAGAGGAATGCACTTGAAACGACCTGCTAATGACAAATAACTGCCTCAGCTAGCAGGTAATGACGGAGCAGAGCAGATAGACTGGAATATACATGGAGCTACGCTCTGTCATGGTGCAGTAGATTACGGGTGTGTGTGTGTGTGTGTGTGTGTGTGTGTGTGTGTGTGTGTGTGTGTGAGACAGACACAGACAGAGGGTATTGTGTATGTGAGTCAGATACTGAAAAAGGGGAGAGAAAAAAAGTAAATAGAGGGAGGGGATGATATGGGGAGAGGTGAAAATTAAACAAGGAAAAGGAAAGAGGACAGAGGGTTGAGGGGAGAGAGGGGAGGCAATCAGAGGAGGGGTGATGAGGTTGTGAGATTGATAAGTTGATGACCTTGGTGATGTGGGGCTCCTGCAGGCTGCAGGCTGTAACATCCTAAGGCTGGAAGTGTCTGTAAAATGAATGGAGAGGGACCAATAAAACCAGGCCCCTCCATGAACACCCTTCGTCATGGAACAATGCTTTACACCACTTTCAAAACCTGGCTTCTGGGTCAGGCGCTGGAAAAAAAACATTACATTCTGAGACTCATAAATCTCTCGTCCGGAGGGAAGGAGCTAATCTCCGTCGGCGGACGAAAAAAAACACATACCCCTGCAAAAAGTAAGTTTGTCAGCAGTGAAGAAATCCTACAATGTGTTTATAATAGGATCCAAAGGCTCAAGGATCATGAAACCCATTCAACTGTACTAAGACAAACAAAATCAACAAAGTCGCAGTTATTTGAGTTGTGTTTTTTTCCTGCGGCTGGGTCCTGAGGTGCGTGGCTCGATAAACACCTCCGAAAAAAATCAGTCAAGTCGGGTCAAGGACGGTAGACTCGGGTCATGGATGAAGGCCCAGAGACCGACAGCAGGTCAGCAGAGCTACATCAGCCAAGCAACATTGCGTGGGCCTGCAGAGTGAAACATCATCTGCAGTGGTTCAGCCATGAATATACAGCGATTCTGACTAACGCTGACTACCTCAGAAGGTCATAGCTGACGTAGGTAAGCAGTCTGCACAGCGTGTTCTTCACCCAAATCAAAACACAGATATGATGAGGAGGTGATTGACTCAGCAGCAGCTACAGAGGATAGTAAATTGTCGGTGTCGCCTCAGTAAGATCATTTGTGGCTTCAGTAAAGCTTGTGTGATGACAGTGGGTGACCTGGTCCTGACTAAGAGCAGACAGCCACACGTTGGGTTTTTAATCCCTGCAGACGGCAACAGGTTGTTCAGCCAGGAGGAGAGTCACATATCAGCTGGTGCACTGTGGGCGGGGTCGGTTCACCCTCCTTGATCGTTTGGAAATAAGAGTTTACTAGGGATGTGCATGACTGACCAAAATCATTTTCGCATAGTCTACTGTTCTTAAGACCGAATTTTGAAAATTCACTGGATCATTAAAATCAAAGGGTATTGCACATAAATAGGCACTTCAAGCGATCATTTCGGTGTCTGGTCTAATTCTTCTGGATTCGTGAGCGATCGTGCCAAGCGGGGCAGGAAGTCAGACACAGGAACGGCATAGAACATCTGGTCAATTTCCAAAATATAACAAATTTCAAAATAAAACACCATGATTGATGATGGCGTTGGATATCCAGTCTATATAAATATACATATTTCTCAGTTGAGTCTAAACTTTTACCGTCTATGTGTCTAAACAGAGAGCGAGAGAGACACACACAAGCAGACAGAGAGAGATTGTATGTAAATTATTTGTTTTTAATTCACACTTGCTTTGGCAATAAATAAATAAATAAACTTTTTTTTTTTCCGACTGACATGAAAATTGAATGTGGAGACTGTCACGACTATTCGAAAATTCAAAAAATCTAACTCATTCCTAGAGTTTACTCGCCTTTCTAGCCTTTATGGTGTGAAAATCATAGCATACGTCTTAGTAAGTAGCATTAAGCTGCTGCAGGTGATATGAGGATAGGGTCATTTGAGGGGAAAAGCATGAAACAATGCTTCAGTGAAAACATAGTTGATTGTTATTTTATTTGTTGCCTTTATTGGACAGTTACCAGTAGATAGATAGGGAAGAGGAGAGAGAGAGGGATGACATGCAACAAAGGTCCTTAGACGCTTTATGATGGTCACAGTTTACCCTCCTTCCTAGTAACCACTATATCACTCCATGTGATTGGTTAGTTTGTCTACTCTACCCGCCCCTTTGGCTGCTAACCGACCATCATTCAGAGGTGCTTTCTATTCCCGAAATGGTAAAATACACAAAGAGACCGGCAAGTTATGGGACACATCCACCATCCATGGACGTAAAGTCATTAAGCTTGAGGGAGATTGAGGAGGAGAGAGGAGAGGAAAGAGGAGAAGAGGGGGAAAAGAAAGAAAAAACAAAAGAGGGGGAGAGGAAAATGTATAGGAAGATAAAAGTGAAATAAGCAACTAGAGGAGAAGAGAGATAAGAAGCAACAAGGAACAATGGGAAGGGGAGAGAAGAGAAGAGGGGAAAAAAGAAGATTGGTAAAAGGTGAAAAGAAGAAGGGAAGGTAAAAAGAGAAGAGGGAAGATAAGAGGAGATATGAAAGAGATGAGGGAAGATGAAAGGAGTGGGGAAAGCAGAAGAAGGGAAGAAGGGAAGATGAGGACGGAAGAGAAGAGCGGTTGTTTTCGCTGTGTATGAGTCATCGTCAGATCCTATTATGACTGAAGCAGCGTTACCGCTCTCGCCCACTGCTAACCTAGGGCTACATGCCTTCTACACGCATCACACACACACACACACACTGGCACCGCTACACTTGTGAGGACATTTTATTTATTGTCGACTGTTTATTGGTTCCTCATCACTTATTGCCAAGGTAACAGCTTTTCTTCCCGCGGTCCACGAGGAACATTAACCAGATTACAATTAGCAGATACACAGACGACAAATCAGATTAAAGGATCAAATATAATACTTTAAATATATTTAAAATGAAATGATTCTGTTCACTTACATTCGCCTTCCAACCCCTCGCCCTCTTCTTAACCCTCATGACTAAATACCCCTGACGACTGAATACCTTCACCTACACAGATAAAGATTACAGCAAGACGTTTATGAAGTAAAAAAATACAAGTGTAGTGGATTCATGCTAAATACAACTGTTTTTGCTTAATGGGTGTTTACATGTGACATTTTTAAACATCAATACATTGTCAAATTAATAATGACACCTTGGTAAAATTGCTGTAAACCATTGAGATCATGGTGGAGACGACTGGCAGCCTCTATCTCACACCAGTGGTATTGTTAGTGTTTCTCCTCATTCAAACTACATTTCCCATAAGCCCCGTTGCTTCCTGTCCGCCCTCCCCCCCCCCCCCCCTCCCTGGCATCTTTGTCTTTCCTGAAGACGATCAACATGTTGGAAGCGATTTCTCCATCTTCCTTTCTCTCCTTCCTCCATCTGCCGTTGCCAGAAACTCTTTATCTTTAGCTCCGTTAGCGCTGGAAGAACAGCGCCCTCTTCCTGTTTTGTGCCGTAAAGCAATACAGCAGATTTCCCTCCAAATCGACCCGGTGGGACACAATGTAGAATTCAGAGTAGAGGCTGGTAGAGGCTGGTGGAGGTGGTGTTGTTTGTTTATGGTATTATACTGTCTTGTGGTGATGATTTATTAAATTTACAATGCTCTCCTGTCCACCTCTGTTCCTCCTCCACTCCTCCTCCTCCTCCTCCTCCTCTCCTCTCTTCTCCAGTCCTTCTCCTTGCTCTTCTCCTTTCATCGACGATAAGAGAACTAAGCCATATTAAAAGGGTTTTCGGGTTGAGGCTCACTCACACTTTATCACACACACACACACACACACACACACACACACACAAAACCGTTGACTTTCTCTCTCACTCACACACTGACACTCTCCCCCTCTCACCAGCACATTATGGAGTTATTTGATCTTCTAGTCCACTGATTAATGGGATCTCCTCCCTCATGTGATAAGGACTAGAGACCAGCCTTCTATCTCTCTCCTTCACTCTCTCCTCTGTCTTTATCTGTCTCTCTCTCTTCTAGCTCGCCCTCTCTGGTCTCTCTTCCCATTTTCTCTCTCTCTCTCTCTCTCTCTCTCGCTCTCTCTCTCTCTCTCTCTCTTTTCCTTGTTTTCCTCCCTCATCCTCTTCCTCTCATGCAGATCACGGAAGCCATTATTATTTTTGTTCTTAGAAAGTCCTTCGTTGTTTTCCATGACGGATTGCATATGCACACACATTCTCTCTCTCTCTCTCTCTCTCTCTCTCTCTCTCTCACACACACACACACACACACACACACACACACACACAGACTGATGTGTTTATCCATAATCTGTCCTTCAACATGGGAGTGAGATGTTGGTTTGATCAAACAACTGTGACACTGCAGTGGCTGAGCGTCTTATATATGCATTACATAGTGGTCATTTCTGGCACACACACACACACACACACACACACACACACACACACAACCAAGCAACTGCAATACATTTACAATTTCGTCTGTGGAAAACATGTGACTGACCAATGGACGGATGGATCTATCAGCCTATCAAAAACAAGAAGACCTGGATGATAGAATGGTACCATGTATGTACCGTATAGCGTCTTAGCTAGCTGGTGACAAGAAGCTCCATCTTTTTCCTTTCCTGTTTCTCTTTTTATTTCTGTTCCTTCCTTTCCTGTTTCTCTTTTTATTTCTGTTTCTTCTTTTCCTGTTTCTCTCTTTATTTCTGTTTCTTCTTTTCATGAATTCTCTCTTTATTTATGTTTCTTCTTTTCTTGTTTCTCTTTTTGTTTCTGTTCCTTCCTTTCCTGCTTCTCTCTTTATTTTGGCTGGCGACCAGCCCAGGACGTCGGTCTGTCTGATAGTTTAATGGTGTTGCTCTGTCAGGTTTATACTGCCTGAAACAGCTGAGCGGACACTGGTGTAAACAAACAAAGTTCCCAGTAATGCTAATTTAGCTTAGCATAAACAGACGTTTGGTTGTTTGTTCTGTTTGTATCTCTTTGACTTCTACGTTGGTATTTCCAATAGTGTTAATGTTGTATAACAGGTGAGATTATTATAGGATTAAAGGATTATCTATGTTGGTTAGCAGTTTCATGTCGAATGATTTGTTAGCGGAGGTTGCTAGCTTTACCAAAGTATTTTCTAACAGCTCATTCTGGTATTGTGGAACCGTTAGCCATGATACGGTAGATTGGTGTGACTCTTTGTTTAATTTAGATCCATTAGAAACTGAAAACATGACTTACTGTCCTGTTACAGGACAACACACAAAAACCTGCAGTTAGAAAAGGTTTTCTGTGAGATTCAGCAGACTTTCAAACACACATTTTCAGATATCACCTTAATTATGTAGGTCTATTTCTTTTGATGGATCAATAATTGGACGATTGGACTTGGAACACACAGTCTTGTTGAGACTTTTATCCAGGGAAAGATGACTGCTGGTACACTCTTCACCAACACCGTCAATGGGAGCTGCCCAGTACCACCGCCATCTTCAACTGGTGGCCAGCGGTTCAACTGGAGCAGTGAGGGGTTATGTGCCTTTGCTCAAGGGTACTTCAACAGTTTGGCAGTGCGTTAGTCATCCAGACTTTTAAACGTTCTCCATCAAAAATGAAAGCCTGATGCAATTGCAGTTCAGGGCCCATAAGGCTATTATTATTGAAAACCCATGGAGGGTAAGGTCACAGTATGACTAGCATACAAATGTACACACCACTTCTGTCTCTCTCTCTCTCTCTCTCTCTCTCTCTCTCTCTCCACATCATTCTCACTCTGTGACATCAAACACACTCTCTCTCTCTCTCTCTCACACACACAAACTAACAGCCAGCCATGTCTCTCTCTCTCTCTCTCTCTCTCTCTCTCTCTCTCTCTCTCTCTCTCTCTCTCTCTCTCTCTCTGTCTCTCAGTTCTCAGCCTCTGTCGCTCTCTCTCTCTCTCACACACACACACACTCGTACAAATAGTGACCTGCAGGTGCAATTACAAGACAAACATACACACAGTTGCTGGCATAGGTTAACTATACTAATATCAATAGATCAATAGATGCTGACAAACAAGACATATACAGCATGTATGTAATATGTCTGCAACATACAATACACACACACACACACACACACACACACACACACACACACACACACACACACACACACACACACACACACACACACACACACATATATACAGAGGGCATAAGGTTCACATGCTCACTACACATGCAAAGGGTGCCTGAGAAAGGTTGTGAATACTGATTCATAAATGCAGACACACACACACACACACACACACACACACACACACACATACACACACACACAGCTGTCTTGGTAAAAGGTTACAGTTGGCAGTGCTGTACAGTCAGGTGGTTTTCAGTTCAATCACAAGTCAAACAGAAGGCTGGCATTTCAGAGCGCTTTGCCCCGGGCTCTGTGGCACAATCTAATTCTGGAGAACAAACACACACACACACACACACACACACACACACACACACAGAGAGAGAGAGAGAGAGAGAGAGCCACACACTTGCTCACCCACACAATTTATTTCTCTCATGTCAGTGCGAACACTGTTCTCTCTCTCTTTCACATGCAACTCTCACTTGCTCACTGTAGTCATTCACATACACACACACACACACGCGCTGTAGCCTACCAACATCATCATCACTGTCTTCCTCTTCGTCTGCCTCATGCCCACACGCTAAACTCTCTCTCTTTCGCTCTCGCTCACTCGCTCGCTCTCTCACACACACACACACACACACGACACACACACACACACACACGACACACACACACACACACACACACACACACACACACACACACTGACCTGCCAGCATCAGTAGCCTCGCGCAACCTCTGCTGAAACGGCGGAACAAACCCGTAGTGACACGTGTGTACTGCGTGCTGAAACACGCCAAACGTGTCCACACACACACACACACACACACACACACACACACACACACACACACTGTGAACCTGCAGGTGCTTTTCAATAAGACGACAAAATACACAGGCAAACACACACGCACGCACGCACACACACACACACACACACACACACACACAGGGTTACTGGACTAGCATACACACACATGCACTTACGCGCGCGCACACACACACACACGTACACACACACACTTCGCGTCATCCAGATACGCTCAACTCCAAATATGAAGGCAACCAGAAACGATGAGCATCCGAAGTGAGACTAAACATTGCGCACATTTTAGCACAAAATAAAACAACAGCAAACACACTCACACACACACACACACACACACACACACACACACACACACACACACACGCACACTCACACACACGCGCGCACGTTAATTTGTTTTGCCTTCCTACCTTCCTCGTGCATCCGCTGCAGACAGAAAGTGAGGTTTCTCCGCCAACCGGGCATGATGTTGAAGAAGAGGAGGAAGAGGAGGAGAGGTTTAGATGATGATGAGGGGTGATGATGATGATGATGATGATGATGAAGGTAGTAGATCCTGTCCGGTGTTGGTGGTGACACGGAGGCGACAGCAGCAGCCTCGGTGAAATAGCCTCTAGGTAACGATTCCCCGGTTTTTTTTTTCTCTTCTTCTTCTTCTTTTACTTCTTTCCCTTCTTCTTCTTCGCCTTTCGTCCTCCTCTGTGTTTTCCCTCCGGTTTGTGTGGCGGTAATCGCGGTGAAGCGCCTTCTCTCCAGTAACGACCCCGCTGACAGTCGCTGTGACAGCCGGTCCCTCTGCGGTACCGATGCTCTCTCTCCCTCGCTCTCTCTCTCTCCACTAGTGACCAGTCACCTCTCTCTCTCTCTCTCTCTCTCTCTCTCTCTCTCTCTCTCTCTCTCTCTCTCTCTCTCTGTTCACTTCAGTTCAATGTGCTTTACAGTGTCAGTGTCTCAACACCATTGGAATTCATTGAAAAGAAGAAAATAGTAAAACAGGATATATCAAATTTCTCT
>JAXDDW010000143.1:170000-260000 GCA_034670385.1 Hoplostethus mediterraneus
AAACATTCCAGGAGTTATTTTGTGAAGAAACTTACTGAACCTACTTCAGTTAGTGATTGCCTTAATTTCCCAGAATGCCTTTCAATAACCCCCAGAGAACTTGTTGCTTTAAGCAGTGGGTTATATGTGGAGGTGGAGTGAGTGATAATGATAGTAGCTCACTCACTCAAAACCGAACATGTCTTGTGGCTGCATTGCGTTCTGGTCTCTCTTGGCTGTCGGTGGAGAAATTGATCTCCCTCCTCTCCTCTGATGGATTTCTCTTGTATGGTTGTTGATCGTCGCTCTTTGATTCTGATTGGCTGACACCAAAACAGTTACCTTTGATGTTTTAGATCCATGAGACATTTTCTGATATCAAAATCCATTGCAACTGCTGGAAATATCTTGATGCAACATCAAGTCATCTATGTTTTGCCACTGGTGTGTATCTCTGGAATGAAACCACACCCACACCCAGACCGTGAGTCATGGCTTGTGGTTTTGAGTGACATGGCAATTGTGAACATTGTGTTTCAACCTCATACTGAGGTGACATTGTGTGAGCCGTTGAGGTCAGTGGTTCTCAACCTCAACCTTTTTTTGGCTTGTGACCCCCCCCCCCCCAAAAAACAATGCAGTGCCTACTCATGACCCCTATTCATGTCGGCGGCGTAAACATGCTGAATGGTGAATCTGACACCAAGCAATGATGTTTTATTGTCACTTTTTCTGCCCTTTATTGGAAAACAAACAAATCCATATTTATTTATTGATTCAGATGAGAACTATATTGTTTTCCATAGAAATTACATTACTCCCCTAATCATCTAGCAACCCATGTAGTCATTCATTGACCCCACTCATCATCATCATCATCATCATCATCATCATCATCATCGACCCATTTAGGAAGGAAGTACAATCACTGTACAAGTGGTGCAGAGACATTGACAACCCATGTAGTAACCTGAGAACATACTGGAACATACTGCAGCATTGTGGGGATTTTCATGAAATGTATTTAGTACGTAATCCAGTACACTGTGGTTTTGTGTAGGTTCATTGGTTTATATTGGGACTAACACTGCCTGGGTTAGGGGTTCGATTAATTCTGTAGCTCAATGGGTAGAGCAAACACTAACGGTGCTCAGTATCAATTGCCTATAGTCCCGAGTCCAGGACAGTCAGGATCAATCGCCTTTAGTCCCGAGTCCAGGACAGTCAGGATCAATCGCCTTTAGTCCCGAGTCCAGGACAGTCAGGATCAATCACCTTGAGTCCCGAGTCCAGCCTGAGGACGGTCAGGATGGCTCTGGTTCATAGGGAACTGATAGTTCAGTAATGTAGGGGAGCGAGACCTAGCTTAGCTTTAAATGTGATCAGTAAAATCTTAAAATCAATTCTATATCTAACCAGTGGCTAGTGGAGAGACGCTAAAATCTGGGATATGTGGTCTCTTTGTTTGGTACCAGTTAAGATGCTAGCTGCTGCACTCTGATATTTGATATATTTCTCCATAGTAGAAAGCAGAACTGCACTACTCTCTTATCCTGCTCTTCAAAGCTCAGGCCACTGTTAAAGACCACTTGTGTCCAGGCTAGCTTACTGGAAAAGAGAAATTGAAAGGGAGTGTAGAGTTACAAAGACAAACAAAAGTCTGTATAAATGTAGATCGTTTTTTATTTTCCGCTTTCTCAGTGTTCACCTCTGTGTATATGTTGTATCTACTCTGTCTTCTCCTTCCTTCCCAGGCGTCTTGGCCCAGGAAAACCTCCCAGGTGACCAGTTTGCCCGTGGCTCCTCCTACATCGCTGCCTCCTACATCAAATACCTGGAGGGTTCCGGGGCCAGGGTCGTACCTATCAGGTATGGGGAACTAGACATGAGCTAGCTAGACACATGACACATGCTGGCTAGAGATGGTCTCGCCAACCACAAGGCCAGACTGCTGCACAAATCTGACATTTGCAGACCTTTCCTGATCACAGGAATGTCAGCATGAGGTCAGGGAGCATAGGCCATTAAAAGCTTGAGGACACATTGTCCTCTAATGGTCTGAGGCTGTGTGTGTGTGCATTTCTTTCCTTGAGCAACAGATAACATTGGTTATTGCAGCTTAACCCCACTTGTCACTACAGGCATTAGCAACAACACCTTTTTCATCAGTCCTGTTTTATTGTGTTGTGTCCTGTTCACTAGCGCCGGAATAGGGGGGACACCGAGACTTTTTGTCCCCCCACTTTCAGGTATTGGGGGAAAAAAAGAAGGTTCCTGCTCGGGCGGAAAAAAAACTGCCCGCCCGCGTGTGTCCACGCGCGCACCTCATAGAAATACATTGTCTATGCACCATATCTGCATCATATCACCACATATGAATGTTTTTCAACCTACTAATAGTTTTAGTAATTATTTTAATACATATTTTATTTTAATATAGGCCATAATTAAAAAGGGAACAGAGACAATCACCATTATGGGATCAATGAAGTTAAATCAAGTCATACTTTTTGCATATAACCTAGTTATTCCCGTTTTTATAATGCTTTTCTTTATTACATATATATATATATTTTTTTTTTTTTTCAATTAATTAAGACTATGCTTATTTCTGTTTTCATAATGTGCTCTGAAAAAGCAGTTCCGCGTCTGTGCGCGTGCGCGTCCGGTGGGTACGGGCCGTAACCACTACGTGTCCCCCCACTACGTGGTACAATCCGGCGCCGTTGCTCCTGTTCACTGGCAAGTTACTTTCTAAATGTAATATATTAGGATTACTAGTTACTTTCATTTGAAAGTAATAAGTTACTTTACAATATTACTGTCTGTGTAGAGTAACTACTAACTACGTCTGTGTTACTTTCACCAAAATAACTGCAGAAGTACGACTAGACATTATAAAAGATAGCTAGTTTATGCTTTGGTTTAAATGAGCAATTTAATCTTTTGCTTTGTTTTGCATTAAAAGCCACCACTTTAATTTCCCCGCTATGTCGGGTTTATCTAACTATCTAACTAGAATCTAACTATAAAGGAAGGACTCTGTATTTTTTTCTGGTGGCGGTCCAGCACACAGTGTGTTTTGGTTAGTAACACGTTATATTACTTTGTTACTGCTAAAAGTAATATATTACCTGTAATGCATTATTTTGTAGCACATTACCCCCAACACTGCTCCTGTTGGTGCAATTGAAATGTTTGCACCAAAACTTGTTGAATGTTCAGTAAGTCAAGGACACATTTACTTTCCACAACGTTAGTGGGATTCCTTTTCTACAGGAATCCTGCTAGAGAAATACTAAAAGAGCAATAATTCCTTGCTGTAGTGTATTTCAGATTGTGATCCCCATCTGATCCTCAGCAGTATCGGTCACGGTGCTCAGTGTAGTGGCACATTCTATATCCAATCAGTGCAGAGCATAGTGATCAGGTCTGTTCTAGCCCCCGCCTCCTCTTTGCTTCCAAATCCTTGCCCACACACTGCAAATCTGTTTGGCATGGTTTGAGTGCTAAAACACCGTCAAAAGTCGGAGCACACAACTTTGGTATTTGCAAGTGTAAATGTGTACTGAGTGTTTTGCAAATAAAAATAATTTCTTGCTCAGATTCTTTTACACTTTTGCAAATCATCATTTACACTTTTGACAAATAGTTCACTGGTCACCGTGCTTAAAATAAAAATACTTTTCTTGCTCAAATTGTTTTTCGCTTTTGCAAATCATCAGTTACACTTCTGAAAATAGTTTTGGCAAAACCCTCATAGAAAACACTATTCTAGAAGTCAAGAGATTACCCAAGTTGAGGAAGCTGTTTTACATAGTCTTTACCTAGTTGCTTTACTTGTATGTATTTTCATAGCTCATATAGTTGTTGTTCATTATATAGCTGAAGTGACAAACAGTGGGTATTGCCTATTCCTACTTCTGACTTTACTTTTCACAACCTCAGTGGGATTCCTTTTCTACAGGAATCCTGCTAGAGAAATACTAAAAGAGCAATAATTCCTTGCTATAGTGTGTTTCAGATTGTGATCCCCATCTGATCCTCAGCAGTATCGGTCACGGTGCTCAGTGTAGCATGATGTGGGCGGGTCCTATCGTATGAGAGTAAAATCACTATTCTATATGTAGAAGTGAAGCAATTACCCAAGTTTGGATCCTTTTTTCGCTACATTCATGCGATGTGGGAAAAATCAGAAGAAATCTCAGCTCGTTACTACAACTTTGGAAGCATTCACGCGTTTAACTGTTTGAAATCATTGGTAACGCCCACATCCAAGATGGCCGTCAGCAGGTCAATGTTTGTGATGTTGCTTTTCTTTTCTGATGTCTCTCCTATAGTGACTGTAGGTAGATAGATTATTTTTTGATCCCCATGGTGAAATTGCAGCAGCACAACAATATCACAAGATGTCAGAATATAGAAAACATCAAATACATGGCCTCCATGAGTATTACCTACCCCTACACTTTACACAACTTTAGTGGGACTCCTTTCTACAGAAATCCTGTTAGAGAGATACTAAAAGAGCAATAATTCCTGGCTGTAGTGTCTTTCAGATTGTCATCCCCATCTGATCCTCCGCAGTATCGGTCACAGTGCTCAGTGTAGGATGATGTGGGCGTGTCCTATGCAAATTAGAGTGACATTACATCACATTACATTACAATACATTACAATACATTACAGGCTTTTAGCAGACACTTTTATCCAAAGTGACTTATAATCAGTGCATTCAACATAGGTAGGTAGAGAACTACTAGCCACCAGAAATCATAAGTATATTTCCTTCCTCAACAAGCATCTAAGAGCAGAACCAGTGTTGAGGTAGAAGTACAATAAGTTATCTACCTACTTTTTATTAAAGCAAGTGAAGCAAATAAACAAGAGCTAAGAGCTAGTGTTTGTTGAAGAGGAAGGGTCAGGGTAGTGTTTCTTGAAGAGGAAGAGTCAGAAGGGTCAGGGTAGTGTTTCTAGAAGAGGAAGGGTCAGGGTAGTGTTTCTAGAAGAGGAAGGGTCAGGGTGGTGTTTCTAGAAGAGGAAGGGTCAGGGTAGTGTTTCTTGAAGAGTCAGAAGGGTCAGGGTAGTGTTTCTAGAAGAGGAAGGGTCAGGGTAGTGTTTCTTGAATGCAAGAACTGCTGTCCTGACATCAGTGGGGAGTTCATTCCACCACTGTGGGGCCAGGACAGAGAAGAGCTGTGACTGGGTAGATCGGCCCCCAGGGGCGTCTGAGTGAGGAAAGCGAGGCAGTGCCTTTACCACCTCAGGCAGCTGAGAAATTTAAAGTCTCCCGGAGGATTATCTGTAACGCATTTCTTTGTAGCACTTCACCCCCAACACTGGTCCGGTTGGTGCAATTGAAATGTTTGCAGCAAAATTTGTTGCATGTTCAGTAACTCAAGGACACATTTACTTTCTACAACTTTAGCAGGATTCCTTTTCTACAGGAATCCTGCTAGAGAAATACTAACAGAGCAATAAATCTTTGCTGTAGTGTACTTCAGATTGTGATCCCCATCTGATCCTCAGCAGTATCGGTCACGGTGCTCAATGTAGTATGATGTGGGCGGGTCCTATGCAAATGAGAGTGAAATCACTATCGGTATACATGGAAGTGATGTGATTACCCAAGTCTTTACCTTGTTGTTTCACAAGTTGATGTAATATACTCCCCCTCAGTCTGAGTCCCTCTAGTCTCAAATCATGTCTTGTTCACTGGTCACCACGCTTGTTTTGAGACATTTATCTAGTGCTTTAATCCAGAGTGATTTCTGATGAGCAGGTTGGCGTTCAATGTATTATTTGTGTACCCTGTGTATCTAACCATCTTAACTCTTTCTCTGCTTTTTTTTTTTGGTTCGCCAGAATCAATCGCACAGAAGAAGAATATGCCAAGATATTTTCCTCAATAAATGGGTGAGTTGTTTCTGTAAATGTTATCGACTGACTTTGGCTGTCATAGCAGTGACAGACAGCGCTGACGGAATGTTGTGCCTCTATTTGCACCTGATATTGTTCCTGTCTTTTTGAAGACTGTTGCCCAAGTGCTGAGGACCTCCAATATGGCCACCAGAGTATGCATTACATCGCCCGAAAGCCCTCTCTTATACATAAATATTGCAGGGGCAAAGAAATACTTGTTATATCTTCCTTCACCTGATCTTTCAGCTCATTCTACTGTTGCACTCACTGTAAGCCTCTGGAATGTCAGATAATACCCAGAATGTCAATGCTGTCCAAACCGATGTTAACCCTGTGGCTTTACCGTACAGACCTCTGACCGAGATCTTACTAGTTAGCCTAAATTCTTAAATGTGTCCTCAGGTTGTTGCTTCCCGGAGGAGATGTAGACCTCCAAACATCTCAGTTCAGTCGAGCCTCCAAGATCTTCTACAACTTGGCTCTTAAGGTAAGGACCTCGACATGTATGACTGACTGTCACGGTAACGCAGCATCAAAATCTATCAAAAACTTGTATAATGTTTTCTCACGAGTACTCAAGTTTTGTCCATGATGATTTAGTTTTGCTAATTTATTAGATGTTTTTGGGAGAATATTGAAAAAAGAATCTGGTTGGATTCGACTTAAATGATGAATGATGAATGATGAAGATTGTATGTGCAAATGTTTCACAGAAAATTATTTACCCTGTCAAATGTTTTCATTTAACAAAATAAGGTATTGAAAAAGGTGTCATTTTAGAACTTTAATCAATAAAGAAAGGTTTCCAACAATAACAATCCCAGAATGAAAGAAGCCCCTCCTCCTCACAGCACTATGCCCACCTCCTCAACATGAAGGTTATTGGTTCGAATCCCCTCAATCTGGGAGGGAAAAGTGATGGAGCAATGTTCTTCCTTCCCTTGACAACAACTGTTAAAGTACCCTTGAGCAAGGCACTTAATCACACCTGCTCAGTGGATCTGCTCAGTGGCCACCAGTAGAAGACTGTGGTTGTACTGGGCAGCTCCCAGATGTGAATGTATGTAACTGTGTGATGAACCCTGGATGAATACAGGTTAGAAAAATACATTACTGATGACCATTAACAATTCTACCATGACACCACTGATCATACCCCTCCTGTCCCTCCCTCTCCTTCCCCTCCAGGCCAACGATGCTGGGGATTACTTCCCTATCTGGGGAACCTGTCAGGGTTTCCAACAGCTTTCTGTCCTCACAGCCAACAAGAACCTGCTCACCCTCACCGATACCAAGGCCGTGGCTCTACCTCTTACACTCACACCAGGTACAACATTATATTACATTACAGTCATTTAGCAGACGCTTTTATCCAAAGCGACTTACAATAAGTGCATTCAACAAAGGTAGGTAAGAAAACTACTAGTCACCAGAAATCACAAGTGCATTTCCTTCCTAAACAAGCAACTAAGAGCATGTTAATGTAAGAGTGCAATAAGTTAGCAACCTACTTATCTTAACAAATGAGACAAATAGAGAACCGAATAAAACAAGAGCTAAGACAAATAAGTGAACCCAATAAACAAGAGCTAAGACAAGAGCTAAGACAAATAAGTGTATCCAAGAGCCAGTAAACAAGAGCTAAGACAAATAAGTGTATCCAAGTGTATCCAAGAGCCAGTAAACAAGAGCTCAGGCACATAAGTGACGACAAGTAGTCATGGCTAGGAGGAAGGGTCAGGGTAGTGTCTCCTGAAGAGGTGGGTTTTCAGCCTGCGGCGAAAGATGGGCAGCGACTCTGCTGTCCTGACATCAGTGGGGAGTTCATTCCACCACTGGGGGGTCAGGACAGAGAAGAGCCGTGACCGTGTAGATCGGCTGCAGGGGCCTCTGAGCGACAGGGCGACCAGTCGCCTCGAGGCAGCAGAACGAAGTGGTCGGACAGGGGTGTAAGGCTTGACCATAGCCTGGAGGTAAGATGGAGCAGTTCCTTTCACTGCCCTGTAGGCTAGCACCAGGGTCTTGAACTGGATACAACAACAATAATCATTAGAGCTAGACTCATATATTGGACATTAAATATCAGGTATCGGCCAATCACTGTTGCCCACTGCCTCAAGGTCTCACACCAGAAAGGAAACTCTCAGTTTTTAATCCAGTGCAACGTTCAAAATGAATTGAAAGGTTTTCTTTACAAAATGTGTTTGTGCTGAAATATGCTATACCATGTCACATGTTTCAATATAATGTTACTTGATTCACTTTGTTTGTGTGTGTCTGTGTGTGTCCAGCGGCCCAGTCCAGTCGTTTGTTCAGGAGTTTTCCCAGGGATCTGCTGCAGTCTCTGATCGAAGAAAACATCACATCCAACTTCCACAGCTGGAGTCTGTCTCTGCAGGTACTTACTCCTCCTCATTCCTCCACCTCCTCTCTTTTCCTTTCCTCTCCCCTTCCTCCTCTGACAACTGAGAAAAAGTATGGCATGGGCGAAATCCCATGCCATACTTCCCATGCCATACATTGTGATGTTTTCACTGTGGTGTTATAAGGTTCGGGGGAACTCAGAAACATACATGTTGAGTTTCTTCTCCATGTCTTCACATCGCCTGCTTACGTCACATAAAGCAGCAATTTCACTGGCGGCACTTTGAAAGGTCGGCAAATGCAGTCAAAGTTGAAACAACTTCAAGTGCAGTGGCTGGGTGGAAAAAATGACAGGAATATGAAAGTGTTCTTGAGCAAGATACTGCATCCCTACCAGCTGCACTGGCGCTGTTCTGTAGCTGACCCTGACCTCCCTTTAAATAGTGTCACATAATTAGGAACGCTTTCACCCCCAAATGTGTTCCTATTTTGTAAGCAAAGTTCTTCAGTCCGTCTCTGACTACAGTGCTGCCCTTCACCAGAATACAGGGATTGTTTATTAAAATGGCCACTCCGTCGTTTTTGTTTTCATTTCATCCGCTCCAAAAGGATTCTTGTGGCCACTTCTCCTCCCATTGTCTGTGTTGTTTTAAAAAGGGTATGGCACACTCCTGAAGTAAAAACACATCTGATTTAAAAGCACTCAGAAAGGATAAAACTGTTTGGACTCTAACTCTCGACCTCACACTTCTTACATTGAGGGTGGAAATGATGAGGGTCATGAGTATGAGTATAGTTTAAAAAAAACAACAGGTATGACATTTTAAAAGATTAAATATTCAACAGGTTAAAAAACACAATTTAAAAAAAGGCACTCAGGTCACTAATCATGAATGGTGCTCCTCCTTCACGCTTATGGGGGAAAGGGAAGGGGCTCGAGCTCCATTTCCTTTCCGGAGTCTGGCGGCCAGACATGGAGACAGTGCCACATTCAGTACTAACTCCTTAGGAGTTGATTGAAAAGCTTTAAAAAAAAGAGACCAGAGTAAGAAAGTCGGAGAGGAAGACTTTGGACAACTCCACAAACAAGCTATCTGAGAAATGCTCAGCTCTTCCCCGAAGCACCAGGAGTCTCAGAGAAGAACTCTGATGCAGGCCTCTTGACTTAAGCAGTAAGCAAGCTACTGGTGTTATCCGACTCAGTTGTGGTGTTGGGCTCAGCTCCGCCCTCTACCTGCATTGCCCCACCCCCCTCAGCACACTCCATTGGTGGGGCAATAGCAGGCACCGCCCCTTCTCCCACCTCACCTGACCCCTCTCCACCAACCACAGGATTTGGCGGGAGATTTGAATTTTTTGGCCCAGCCTCTTCAATTAGCTCTCTAACTGCCGTGCCTTGTCGGCCATTTTGCTCTGCTTTTCTCACAGCCTTTAGCTTGTTGGCAAATGCAAATGCAGATGTTTCAGGCCTTGGTAGCCCTGGAGATCCTGCCATTGTTGAATGGGGACCCTCCAGGCACAGTTCCAAATGCCATCCTCATCTCTCACTTTGGTAGCCTGGCCTTTAACAGTGCAGTATCGATTTAGCCACAAACAAATGTCGTCAGCATTCACTGTTTCATTGAACATTCTGACAATGACCACTTTCGCGGCATTGTCAGTCAGTTTCTCCACATTGAAAGCTGAGAACTGGGCTTTCACTTCCTGAAACTTTGTCCAAAACCTTCCCAACACAATAGCAGATCCAAAACTCACATCGAACCCTTTGTTAAAAGGGAGAGTAAGAATACAGTTCAAATTGTTTGCCGTAAAGTTAAGCGTTTTCTGGATCAGTTTCCTGGAGAAGTCCAATCTGGACATCCCCAGGATCTTTCCATCTACCTCTTTGATTTAAAACGAACACTGTGGTGCCTCCGCATGCCGGCATGGGAAGCCGACATGGTGGAGGCACCACAACCTAAAACCACAAGCTAAAAGCTAAAAAAGACAAGAGGGCTAAAAGCAATAAAACTGCAGGTAAACCTGCAGCGTTTAAAATACTATAAAAGGCTAAAACAAGAAATAACTGAAACACTTACCTTCTGCTTGGTTGGCCTGGTCCAGATGTTATCCGATAGAGTGCAGAGTTCTCTAGGCCAATGGTTTCTTTTATGGAATTTTACAATCACTAGAAGCAGATTGTTTTTATCCACAAAAGAAAAGGGAATATCCTCCTGCGGCACAGCAAAACAATACCACAACAGGTAATGTTTTAAACCGACCAGTAGGGGGCGATCGCAGTCTTAGCCAAAAGGCCAAGAACCGATTTTCTTCGCATTTTTTCTTTAGAAAAAAGTTTATTGACACATATTCATAAAACATACACTGTTTACAGTCATAAAAAATACACATCTTTGGCGAATAAAATAATCAAATAAATAAAACAGTCACATAAATAAAACAGTCACATAATATCAACATCTGTAAAACCATATTCTTCAGTTTAAAACAATAAAAGCATTTGTTTTAAAACAGCTTACAGATAAAAGGCATTGTTTTATTAAAAGATTGTAATGGTCTTGTGGTCCATATGGTGTTTTTTATGGCGGCCAGGGTGAGCCACTGTTTTGCAAAGTCTGCTGGTGGTATAGTCCTTTGGCTTTCTTCACATATTGTGTTTGTGGGATCCCCATTATGGGAATTCTACAGAAGAAAAACTGAAAGACTCAAAGTGAAATCTCAAACTAGCCCACAGCAACATCTGTCATGGATGCAATACAAGGTGGGCGGTTCCAATGCAAATCACCTGGCTGGCCATCCCAAGGCTGTCTCCGCCCAGCAGATACTTTTGAGGGGGGTCTGTAAAACCGAGTGGCATCCATTTGACAACATATTGGAACTAGCTAGCTAACATTACACTATGGCCCCGAGATTCAAGGCAGTTTCGTCATGGAGGGTCTTTTGAAGTGGAGGATTTCTCTCCTCAATGTCTTCGCCCATCTCCAGTTGGGGGCGTCAAAATTTTTTAAAATTTGTGCCCACTCAGCTCATACCATTACTAAACTTTCTGTATTTCGTCACCTATCGTGGTGGAGCTGGCAGTGTAACAGAGCTGAAATTTTCAACGGAAGAGGGGTGAGACAAATAAAAAATGTTGGCCCTGAACGTTGCTGAAATCTCCAGTGTTGAATTTCTGTCCAGTATTGATAGGTTTCACCATACAAGTCATGCAAATATGTTTGTCTCGTCAAACTGACGTCAGAGGAGAGAATCTCCGCAAAAGTCCATTCCATTCAATTACAATGATGCGCGCTGACATGTGATTGACAATCAAATGCAGCTGGTAGGCTACCTCACCTACTGACTCTATATAGGGATCAGGAAGTAGGTGCGGAAAAAATGCTACTAATCCGCAGAGATTTGTTTGTGAGAAGGGACTGTGCAGGTCGTCTAAAACTCAAATGGCGGCCGGTAAGGAAATGTAGCTTTATAGGCTACAGGAATAACTTTGTTGCTGATATCGTGCCATTTAAATGGTGCGCTGCCTTTGGGAATTGTGAGCTGAAGTTTGTGCGCTGCGCGCTGAAGTTTATGTGCGCGTGTGTAGGCTCTCGTCCTAACATTTGTATTTGTATTGTATTGACTGCATAGGCTATAGTCATTTGTATTGTGAAGGGTTGAAATTGTGCACTATAGGAGTGGTGATTACTGAGAGAGGTGTTAAACGGCTAATTTAATCCCACCTATATAGCCTACTTTTTGTCACTGGTTTGCTATGGTAAAATACTCAATTCATTGATTAATTGATTCATTCAGTAATTCATTCATTAATTGATTAATTGATTAATTAATTGATTCATTCATTCATTCATTCATTTATACTGTAGAGTCAATAAATCAAGTGGAAATCATGTGAAATGTAAGATGGTTTTATGATGGTGCCAATTATATTGTGCTGATTATATTATATTGTTTATTCACCTGCATATTTCTAACATGAAATTCTGTTGGGTGTTTTATCCTTTTTTAAGGTTTTTCACCTACTAACCACTAAAGTGAAATGAATTGACTGACCATGATAAACTCTGCAAACTCAAAATAAATGGAGAATGAGTAAAGACATTGGTTTGATCATTCGAGTGGAATCCAGTTAAAACCTTTGGGTGTACGACATCCTTTTGAAGTTTGGGAGACTGCACACATTCAACATAACTTGACAATGTTTATGTGATTTAATGTTGAATATCTCTTTAAGGAAGGGAGGGTCTTACTCATTCACATTCCCTGGCCAAATTTCCCCAACCAATCAGGGATTTGAACTGGCGAGCTTCAGGTCAGATTCCTGGTAAATAAATTGTTAAGATGGGTTTGTTTTGTCATGTGCTCGAGTCAAAGCAGCCTCTTTGCTCAGATATTCTATCATGGTGTTGTTTTGTGTATCTGAGCCCACTAAATGAGTTTCATGTGATGTAGACTCTGTGACAAGAGAATTAAATCAGTTGGGAATGTCTCCAGTCTTCTTCGTCTCATCGCCATAAGGCTGATAACCTGCATTTCATCCCTCTATCTCTTCTCCTCTCCTCTCACATGCTCCTTTCCTTTTGTCCTCTTTCCTTTTCTCTCCTTGTAAGAGGTAAACATCAACGCTAAAAGCCACAGCGGGATTCTGTTGTTGTAGGCACGCTTAATACTCGTCTGGTCTGTGCTCAAAATCTATTTTCACTGGTTCCCAAAGCACTTCCTGAAATAAGGAACACAGGAAGAGGTCTCTCTTATTTCAAGATAATACCACTCGAGGCAATTCTTGACACAAGTTGAGTTGTCCTGAGCAATTGCTAGTTAAGGGCTTTGCTAAAGGGCACCTCAAATTAAATCGTTTAAGGAGCGAAGAGTATTCCTCATTCACATTCCAGGCACAGAATTTCCCAGCTGGTCCAGGATTTGAACCAGTGACCTTCAGGGCAGAAGCTGGGCAAATGACTTGTTAAGACAGGTATTCTTTTGCCCTGTGTCGAAACAGCCTGTTCAACTAGGTATTCTGTCATGGTGTTGTTCGGTGTACCTGAGCCCACCACCCCACCCCCCGATGCTAAATGAGTTTCATGTGATATAGATGTTCCTTCTCATATTCACTCTGTGATCAGAGAACTAGTTAGCACTTGTGTCGAAACAGCTGAAAGCGCTAAAATGAAATACATTCCTAGGTCATACGTTAGTGCCAAGTGGTAAGGCGTTGATCTCATAAACCAAAGATCATTTGTTCAAGCCCCAGCTGTCCCTCACTTCATTGGGGTTTTCAGGAGTCCCATATAGCAAGTGACCAACATTACCCAGAAGCTTTGCGAACCCATTTTAGATCGGAGCTCATTTGCCGATGACGACTATAATCACATCATGTTTGTGTCTTTGGACCAACAGAACTACAGCCGCAATGCCAAGCTGAAGAGGTTTTACAAGGTTCTGTCCACCAACAGTGATGGCAAGAAGGAATTCATCTCCACCATGGAAGGTACTGTTCCTCACTGTATGGGCAAGAATGATAGATAGAATGGGTTTGACTATCTATTCTAGGGGCGCCATATGTTTCATGGGATTTGGCAGGGAGTCACTACTCAATAGCCATCAACAAACATGGTTAGTTATCTGAAAAAAGTGACTCCTACTCTAAAGATTCAAAACACAAAATTCAAACAGCACTTTTTAAAGGATTGAAGGAGACACTTTTACAGACATTTCAGGTAATCCTTTTTCTGAACTTTAAAACTCTAGGTGGCACAGTGGCTTGGTGGTTGGCACTGGCACCTCGCTGCAAGAAAGTCCTGGGTTTGATTCCCGGCCCTGGTCCTTTCTGTGTGACGTTAGCATGTTGTTCACGTGTTCCCACATTCATGACTCCCTGTACATACTTGGTGAATAAAATGATTTTAGTGATGATGATGATTCTGACAACTTGGTTTGACGGTTTCTGGTGTGTTTGCTCTCCACCAGCCTACCGTTACCCGTTCTATGCGGTGCAGTGGCATCCAGAGAAAAGCCCCTTTGAATGGATAGACAAGCCAGGCATGGTTCACTCCAGCTCTGCTGTCATGGCCTCCTTCTACACTGCCAGCTTCTTCATCTCTGAGGGTAAGATGGTGTGTGTGTTTGTGCGTGTGTATGTGTGTGTGTGTATTTTTAGATTTATGAGGACCGTATGTCCTCACAAGAGAGGATGAAGAAAATCTCCTCCTGCCTCCTCTACGGGGGTTAGTTTAGGCTTTGTTTTAGGGTGAGGGTTCAGGTAGGGTTAAGGGAATGAATGGAGTCAGCGAGTATGTTTACATGTACACCAATACCCCGATTACCAGGAGCAATCATCTTATTTCACTTTCCTTCCTCCTGTCCATCCCCTCCTGCAGCCATGAAGAATCACCACCAGTTTTCTAGTCCTTTGGAAGAGGAGAGGGCTCTCATCTACAACTTCTCTCCGGTCTACAGAGGAATCCACGCCGTCTTTGTGCAGAACTATTACTTCGATTGATGAACTGCAACACCCATTAGACCTGGGCTGACTCAAGTTAGAGTTTCTCTTTGGTAGAACATTGTGGTCTTTTTTCAAACTTATTCGACACTCGATGGATCGGTCGCTTAGTCTTCAAATGTTCAGTCAATCAATCAAAAGCTATTTAGTTTATTTCCACAACAATATAAAACATAGAGGTAAAATGCTAACAGCAGTGATAAAATGCAACAACAAAAGACAGAAAGAAGAGAAAAAATACTTATTTGTGCAGGTGAGATAAAAAAACAACACAAGTGGCTTATGAAAACAAACAAGAAAGAAATAAAGCACAAACATAAATAACAAAATAAATGATAACGCAAAATAAAATGCTGCCTTTGCATTTTGGTTAAAATGACATTTGAGACAGTGTATGCTCCAATGGTCATTTGACAACATGCAAAAACACACACACACACACACACGCTCTTACAAATGATGCTTACAAACTGAATGAAATATTGCCTGCGTCTACTTGGCCGGTATTATGTGTTAGAAATAGGATTTTATACCATACTTTAGAGAAAAGGTTCTACTAAAGTGAAATATCAGTTTAGATTTGAGAGAAACTACAATTATCCAAATGTCTAGTTCCACCTCATACATCCAATTCATTGAACAACTTTATTTCTGTATGCTAATTGTCTTCACCAAGCACTTGTCACAACATGGGGTTAGGAGTTTGGCATTTATAACATATGAATTGGTGGACATGTTTATCCAAAGCACCTTGAGGTACCATGCGTGACCCAGTGGAATTGAACCCTCAACCCTGGCAGTGTCTTGCCCTACCCATTGAGCTATACACAACCACATATCCTTCAGCAACCCCCAAAAATGACATTGAATGTGACAAACGTGAAGAAAATGAGTAGAGCAGAATTCAAATATTAACTTTCACATCAATGTCCAAGAGGCCTTCGATAGCTGCTTAGCAATGTCAAGGCTGCTGGCTATCTGTGACTTTCTAATGCAAGTGGGTTTCACACAGTCACATCAGCTGTGATGATATCAGAAGTCGTCATTGCATACCAAACCGTTTATCCCACCTACATTGAAGTCATCATCAAAATGAAAAGGAAAGATAACCAACTGTGGTTAGTATGTTTTTAAAAAAAAGCTGCACTAGTCAATTTTGAAATTTGGCGGCCCTAAGTGGCAGTGAGAGATAAAGTTTGAAGGACTTCTTTCCTCTGAAATCCTGCAACATGATGTCAGTAAGCAGCACACTCCTCTGACCTAAATATCTTCTTGAATCTTCTTTCTGAGAAGATTTCACACCGGTGACCACACCAGACACCAGAATTTCATTTGAGCAACTAGGGTGAAGCTATGGTGTCCCAGTTAAGCCGAGTGGGACGCCCTTCTCTGCTGCAGTCACAATTTGTGATTAAGACTCATTGGACGGGTGCATTTTTACATAAACAAATCATAAAAAGTGCAGTTTTACGCATTACTAAAGTGACAATTGAGTTGAGTTGAAAAATTGTCTCAACTCATTACACCCAACTTAAGTGTCAGCAAGAAGGTATTGTAGGTCATTAGACTGTCAAGTAGCTGCTGTTCAAGCTGTCAGGTAATGAATGTGATTCAGACATTCCTTCTGGGGAGATGGAAAACGATTGTATTCATTTGCCATCTTGACCCTCTTATTTATTTATTTTTTTCATGTGTTTATGTTATTTATGAATGGCTCTATTCCACAGTGCTATACATGAAGTTCATCAGTCAGTACCTCTAAAATATAGAGCGTCCAGTCTCTAAGAATTACACTTCTGGCAACCAGCTGAAGTTATCTAATCTAAGTTTTTTTTATTGTTATCATTTTGTAAAAGTGTCTTTTTTATGGTGGGTATCTTATTTTGGAACAAAACTCTTCATGGGTCTTGAGAAAGACTTGATCTTTACATGATTGTATACCTGTGTGTCTCTATGGGTGTTGAAACTTGAAATGCAGTATTTTGTATAACTGTTGTCAGCGAACAGCACATATCTCATATAGTTTTCCAGGATCTAAGAAATCAATCATTATTTTTTCCATTGATGCCCAGGTATTTTTGAAATAATATAATATTTGATTAGGTTTCAAGGGCCTAAGGTCTTGGAATTCAGTCAACATGAATGACAACAAAATTTTCATTTCAAGTGAGAAAAACAAAAATTGCAGGTACAAGGTTTTCTCAAGACAACAGCAGTTGTTTTCGTGGAAACAATGGATTGTATGGCTTAATTCAAGATTATGTGGTTTCAGAATGTGAACATGAATGTTGTGCTGTGTTGCGTGACATCATTTTTGTCGCATCATGTAATTTTCAAAATATTAGGGAAACTTTTAAAACTAATTTATCAAACTACTATTTAGTTTTTTATTACATTTTTGCTCAAATATGTCATATGTTAAAGAGGCTCTACTATGACAGAGTAGGTTTCCATCAGTTACTAACTCAATCAAATGCTCTTTAATCATGAGTTATGTTTGATCAACTCAGTGGTTTGGATAGATGCATTGACTGCACATTTGATTGTACATGTTTTGCTTGTTTGCTAAACCATGTGCCAGAAATAAAGGAAGTAATTGGAACCGGTGTTTCCTTTGCTCTTTTCACTTAATATATAAAACATTTTGGGTGTGTGGGTTGCCCTACCCTGGGTGGGTAGTTCATTTTAATGCCAGGCTTGTTTACAGGATCAGTGAAATAGACATAAAAATCAACAAAATAATGAACTTTCTGTGGCAGAATATCTTCCTGTGAGAGTTCAAGCACAACTTGTTTTGTTTACACAGGAATTGAGTGAAATTAACCAAAGAACTAAAGTTTAATTCTGAATCTACAGGCCACAGACTAAGCAGTCCCTCCAGGATGTTTGCGATCTTGCAATCGCAAGAATTAACACAAGTTCAACTAACTGCCGCAATACTTGCAAGAGCTTGCAATTTTGCCAAAACCCCACAATATTCCCACATAAAATGGTCAAATTGGCACAATGCTTCCACATTAACGCTCCTACATGTTACATTAAAACTCCTACATGTTCGGGAGGTCGTTTAAATATGCAATTTGCACCATTTGCTTTCTTGTTATCCTGAGCCTTTGATATGGTTACACACGAGGACAATGCCGGAGTGGCCAATCGGGACAACCGGTATCCCGGTAGGCCTTTGGGCCAGTTGGACGGGCCGCGCTGCAGTGTAGCCTAATCATTTTATAAACTGTTCAAGTTGATTTGCTGCTAACAGGCCGGTGACTAGTTAGATGTGTGTTCTCCGCTCCGGACCTCTCTCTCCTTTTCTCTGTGTCAGACCTGACAGATTAGAGCGAGACGGGAACGTGACGGGTCAACTAATGATGTGATGGTGTTACACCATTTACACAGCGACTGCATTAGTGGTGTAGAAAACGTTAATTTTATTACTTTGCAACAATATTTTGTAAAGCATGCAAGTTGGCTATAAGGTAGCACCGGACACACACCAGCCCCCACTATCGGCACCACTCCTTCTTCTTTTGTCTTCCAGTAAAATGAACTACAAACCGTTCACTCCGCCACCTACTGGCAGGGGCAATAAACCTGGAACTGACCAAATAACTACATGCCACAGTATATTATTAAACAAAACATTGAAGGGATTGGGCAGAGAACAGCCGTGCTAGCAATTTCTTTTTTTAATGCCGTTATCTCATGATCTCGAGATAACAAAGCTCATTTTCTCGTGATAACAGGTTCATTTATCTCGTTATCTCGAGAAAACAAAAGGCCGATTTCCATTACAACATGGGCCTGTACACGTAGCCTACTGTACGAGCAGTGAAGAGTAGATTAATATGTAGTCTAACAGGCAAACATGAGTCGAATTGACTGACTGACAGCAACTAACATTAGATTGCTAACGTGTTTTCCACACAGTGTAATTCATACATTTGAGTATAAGTTTGGACGCCACCATTCAGTTTTAATTCGCATACACACAACTGCTCTGTGGGGTGGGTTTGGGAGTTGATCAATGGGAGTGATGCGATAATGGGTACTCTTTGATCTGACATTTTCAGCTTAAATCAGTTGCTACATTTGTCAAGACGCCATCTATGCATGCTGGCATGACACTCCTGATCTCTGATAAACAATTATAAGTAATCCGAGGAAACGAGTCCGACCTTTTGTTTTCTCGAGAAAACAAAGCTCATTTTCTCGAAATAATTATCTCGTGATCTCGCGATAACGGCATTAAAAAAAAAATTGCAAGCAAGGCCGTTCTCGGCTTCCGTAGGGCAGGTATTAAAAAAAATATATTTTTACAGGTGCTACAACTACTACTTTAAAAAACAACTTCAAAAACAGAGTGGGCAGTTTACAATGTTTTGGGGAGGATGGAAGGGGTCGAAATTTTCATAAATTCCTGCTGTTTTACCACAAGATAACACGAAAAATATCGCAATTTTTGATAAAAGCCACTGCAAATTCAATCATTTTGAGCCGCAATAATCAGAAAGAAACTCTGTGAAATCCTGGTGGGACTGACTAACCAATATCAGCTGTAGACTACTGAAAGGTCTGTCTTTACTTTACTATCTTACTTTACTTTGGATAATGCTAAACTCCTACAGCGTGTTAAAATACTACATGCTAAAGCGTTAGCATGTGCATCAGACAGAGCTATCTACTGGACACACAGAGAAGATTTTGGTGCCAATCTTCTCGTCACCCTGTCTCACGTTACAAGAAGTAAGAATGTTCCAGCACCATTACATAGCCAGTATCTTCATAATATACAATATAATATACAAAACTGTCCACAGTTAACAAACATTAGCTGTTTCTGCAGAACAATTTAATTGTCCTGTGGTTCACCACTCGGTCCCAGTATCTAGTCAGTGTCTTCATACACCATTACAATCGTCCCCAGTTGGCAAACATTAGACATTTCTGCAGAATACACAAGTGTTATGTCAAAACAAATTATATTTCCAGACAATATTACACATCAAGTTCAATCTCCTCTGTTTCCATAAAATAAAATCACCAGACATCTCTGCTATCTGCCTGCAGCTGAGCTTTTGGGTGACATCACCTATCAATAACCAATACGTATGAGCGTTGGCAAATGCTCTGCCTGCCACTGAAACACTGTTGACTTTACAGTGAGGACTCATCTGGATCATATAAGCCAATAAGTCAATAAGTCTGATGCAGAATCACTTTAATCCACTAGTCCAATAAAAATACAGACATCTGTTTTGTTGACATCGGTTCACATATATTCACAGTTCATCCTGACACACATGGTGCAAAGAACAAAACTTACCACTTAGACAGCTGTCCACAAGGTGGTGCTATAAGACCACTGAATAAACACTAACTAGGACAGTAAAAAGCCAAGACCTGCATGTACGTATGTGATCTGCGTTTCAGAGTTCATGCTCTTTTCACAAAATGATGTGAGACCATGAAATTAATCCACAACACACATCCACAAGTTCACAACAGTGGCGGCGTAGCTTTATGAAACAAGGTTGAGTTGAGAACGAGGGTCACGTTCTCCTTAACCGGACAGACAACGCAGAAACATTTTCACTGTGACAGAACCGGGATAACTCCTCTGAGATCACCACTGCATACATAACTGATACACATTGTGCAAAGCAGTCTTGGCCACTGATCCCTGGGTACTGTGTGTGTGTGTGTGTGTGTGTGTGTGTGTGTGTGTGTGTGTGTGTGTGTGTGTGTGTGTGTGTGTGTGTGTGTGTGTGTGTGTGTGTGTGTGTGTGTGTGCGCGCCTGCTATTCAGATGTCATCATATTCAGAGTGCTGGTATAAGGTGTCTAGACAGTGGATCAGCTCAATGCCCACACTGTGCAGCTCTTGACTGAGAGGTACACGCACTCACGCACACGCACGCACACACGCACACACACACACTTCAACTGCCATTCATTGCTTTGCTGAGTTGTCCGTGGGATCATTTTCTTTCATCCGAAAGTAATGCCGATTGGGAGGGGAGAGGAGAGGAGGAGAGGAGACGAGAGGAGAGGAGGTTCTCTCATCTGTCAGGTAGTCAGCTAAATAAAAACAATAATAGACAATAAATAACAAATAATGAGTCGTATGATAAATACAACACAACTAGACAACACATGACAATGGACATGCAAGGTGATGGCCTTCAGGTTCTGCAGGTGATTTTACAGTCCTTTTCAGTTGGTTAGGGTTGGTCAAGTCGAGTTTATACAGCACATTCCACACAGACAATTCAAAGTGCTTTTCATAGATAGAAAAGATAAAAAGATACAATAAAAAAACAGATATTTAAAAGAAAAAGATTACTAGCTAAAAAGATAAAGAAGTAAAAGTGCATCTCATGAGAAATTAATCAAAGAAAGAAGATTATTAGCTAAAATATAAAAAAATATATTTTTAAAAGAAAAAGATTATTAGCTAAGGCGATAAAGAAGTAAGAGTACAGCGGCTCACATTGATCAAAGGCAGAGGAAAACACGTTTTTAATCTGGATTTAAAACCGGTAATACTGCTTCCTGCTGTAAATGTGATGATGCTGTTCAGGCAGATTGCCAAACCAAACGGTGAGGATGTTCTTTGGTCACCATATAAAAGGTAGTCAGGGTTTTGGTGGACATTTTCTGAGACACCAGAGGAAATACAGTCTTCTTCAGTATGCAAGCAGCATTGAGAGACCAGGAAAGGGAATCTGTAATGCGAATGCCCGGAGAGTTGAAGCTCGTAGATAACGCTCGTAGATAAAGGAAAAGGAGGACAGGTGGCAGAGAGAGAGAGGAATCAAAGTTGTGATTCTTGACCTTCGACTGATCACATGACCTGATGGGTTTCTAATAGATACTGAACAAACCGACACCTTCAAACCGGTTCACGATGTCAAAGTAAAAGTAATTTTGGAATACTATTGAAGCACTACAGCCACTGCTTACACAACAGTAACACATGACACTAAAACACTCGTCTCTATGAGATACTGAGTGATGGATCTCAGCTAGCAGTCGGTTTCCAAAACGGACGTTCAGTATTTAGCAAACCAAATTCTTTGGGGAATAGTAAATATTAAAATGGAAATTAATTCCACTTGTGACACGGTAAAAGAAACTACCCGCAATGACTCAAAGTCTAATTTGCAGCTGAAGTACCCCCCACCACCACCACCCCCCTTTGTATCTATTAAACATGCTTTCCACACAAATTTAATACTGTAGAACTTGATGAATGATGTTCATGTTCAATGTTTTTAATTAAACAGCTGATCGGAGCAAGGACTGCAACCAATTTCATATTGGTTCCCCGAAACTCATCAATTACACAGAGAGCTTTCTTCTCATCAAGTCATGAAATAACTCAATTTCCTCCTGCAGTATTGAAGTGCAAGGACACATGGGATCCCATCCCAACATCTAGATGGAGTTTATTAAATGATTGAGTACGGCGAGTTGTGATGGCGCCATAAGCAGGGTAATCTTCCTGTTTATGAGCTTTATTGTGGAGCCTTGCTCAACCCAAACCCTAACCTCTGAATACTTAACACACACACACACACACACACACACACACACACAGCAGGGGCTATCATCAGCATCATCATTGTGATCATCATCTTCATCGCAACAACATTCATCTTCACGCCTCATTTACCAGCAGACAAGGATGTTGGGATCATCAGGCTACTGACATCTAAATACACACACATTCTCTCTCTCTCTCTCTCTCTCTCACACACACACACACGCACGCGCGCACATGCATGCACACAAACACAGTTAACACGCTAAATTGCACAAATACACACAAGTGTGATTTACGCAAGCACTGAATCACACAATTCACATGTATCCACAGACATACACGCACACGTGCACAAGCAAACACAATCCCTCAGATACACACAACTACACACACACACACAGACACACACTCCCTCCTCCAGACACCTGCAGCGTACAAAGCAGGGTTCATCCATAATGTGCATTTCCACCCCATCATTATCTATCCAGCATATCATCAGTGCGTTATCTTCTCCAGCATCCACAGCGTTATGAATCATGGTGTCTCAGCCTTGAAACGATAATAGTACTGAACTGTATTTGTACAGCACTGATACGGTGTCTTGTCTTTGGTGCCTTCAGGACTGCCACTACCATTACTACTGCTGCACAACCACAGACGCACTCAACGCTTTAAAAGAGTTTCACAAGTCAGAATGAGCCGTATAGAGATGAATTCTGTGATGATGGTGATGGTGATGATGATGATGATGATGTCTGAATTCTGTCCTGCAGTTCACATCGGTTTCTGAAAACACATCGGCTGGTATCTCACAACCCTCAAGTGAGCCGGTCATGTCATGACTTTTTGCCTCCTCTTTCCTGTGACAGCAAATCTGATAAACTCATGACATCCTCATTTATTGCCTCAGTGTTTCAGAGTGTTTCCTTCTCCTTGCCTCGGCGTTTCAGAGGGTTTCCTTCTCCTTGATTGCCTCAGTGTTTCAGAGTGTTTCCTTCTCTTTGCCTCTGTGTTTCAGAGTGTTTCCTTCTCCTTGCCTCGGTGTTTCAGTGTTTCCTTCTCTTTGCCTCTGTGTTTCAGAGTGTTTCCTTCTCTTTGCCTCTGTGTTTCAGAGTGTTTCCTTCTCCTTGCCTCGGTGTTTCAGTGTTTCCTTCTCTTTGCCTCTGTGTTTCAGAGTGTTTCCTTCTCCTTGCCTCGGCGTTTCAGAGTGTTTCCTTCTCCTTGCCTCAGTGTTTCAGAGTGTTTCCTTCTCTTTGCCTCTGTGTTTCAGAGTGTTTCCTTCTCCTTGCCTCGGTGTTTCAGTGTTTCCTTCTCCTTGATTGCCTCAGTGTTTCAGAATGTTTCCTTCTCCTTGCCTCGGCGTTTCAGAGTGTTTCCTTCTCCTTGCCTCAGTGTTTCAGAGTGTTTCCTTCTCCTTGCCTTGGCGTTTCAGAGTGTTTCCTTCTCCTTGTCTCAATGTTACAGAATGTTTCCTTCTCCTTGCCTCAGCGGCATTTTTGTTCCTTCTCCTTTGAGGCTTTGCTTAATAAGGATGATTTGTGATAGGACCTCACTCAGATTCTTGTATGCTTTGGGATCAGTACCCTTCTGCGGTTTCTCCTTGGCCTCTTGTTGAACTTGAAATGCTGTTGAATGTTTACTGTTGCTCAGTGTGAGGCAGACGTCCCAGTCTTTGGCTGCACGATTGGAGTCAGTGAAACGAGGGTGACTTTGAAAACTCTACCTGTTAACACCAAACTGCTGTGGTAGTCACTGAACAAAATATGTAATTCCTGCATTGACTTAGCCACAACAGTGCAAAAATCACAGAGCTACTTCCTGGTCTGTGAACGCACAGTGCACCAACCTAGAGAAGCTCATGCTTGTGCGGCTTCTACCATCCTGCCTGGTGGACCAGACACACCAGGTTTCCCTCATGCAGGACTCTACTCAGCAGATCTACGTTTAACTTTTAGTCATCTTGCCTGTCTGGTTTTAAAACATGCTCCTATCTAAAATATCCCACCTCCACTGTTAGATGTTTGATTGGCAGCGTCTAACAGGTAGCGGCCTCATGCCAAACGTTTCAGTGTGACGGAGGTACAGGAACATGATTTAATTCGATTCCCTCTGTCTTTTTATCATTTGTTGCTGTTGCATTGTGTCATTGCATTTAGAAGTGGTATTGCTCTGCTGGTGTATTGCTTCTGTGTTCTGGCTGAATTGCTCTCATGTCAATTCAGTTGAAATGAGGAAAATCATTGCTTTTGTGTTTGTGCTGAATGGTTAATTTGTTGCAAGTAAGCTCTGGTAGGGTGATATCGGTCATGCTGTGTCTCAGCTGTTCGTTGAGAGCTTGTGATCTCTGAATTGTGATTGGCTAATTGTTTGGCACGGTGATTGATGCATAGGCTGTGGTGTAATGTTCAAAAACCCTCTGTAATGTAGTGCAAACTCTCTCAGAGACTCACATCCATGTGTGTGTGTGGCACCACTGGATCTAGGAACAGGGGAGAAAGTTAGTACTCAGACTACATCTGTCAGACCTAGAACACCTTGGGCTCCTAGCCTGCTATTGTGCATAGCCAAACTATTACATTACATAACATGAATTCAGCAGACGCTTTCATCCAAAGCGACTTAAGTGCAATAAGTGCATTCAACATAGGTAGGCAAGAAAACTACTTGTCGCCAGAAATCGTAAGTGCATTTCCTTCCTAAACAAGTAACTAAGAGCAGAACTAGTGCTAAGGTAAAAGTGCAATAAGTTTGCTACCTACTTTTTCTTAAACAAATGAGACAAATAAGAAAATCAAATAAACAAGAGCTAAGACAAATAAGTGTATCAAATAAACAAGAGCCAATAAACAAGAGCTCAGACAAATAATTGACGACAAATAGGCAAGGCTAAGAGGAAGGGTTAGGGTAGTGTTTCTTGAAGAGGTGGATTTTCAGCCTGCGGCGAAAGATGGGCAGTGACTCTGCTGTCCTGACATCAGTGGGGAGTTCATTCCACCACTGCGGGGCCAGAATAGAGAAAAGCTGTGACCGTGTAGATCGGCTGCAGGGGCCTCTGAGCAACGGGGAAACCAGTCGCCTCGAGGCAGCAGAACGAAGTGGTCGGGCGGGGGGGAAGGCTTGACCATAGCCTGGAGGTAAGAAGGAGCTGTTCCTTTCACTTCCCTATAGGCTAGCACCAGGGTCTTGAACTGGATGCGAGCCGCTTCAGGGAGCCAGTGTAGAGAACGGAGAAGGGTAGTTGTGTGGGAGAACTTGTGGTGGTTGAACACCAGACGAGCTGCAGCTTTCTGAACAAGCTCCAGAGGTCTGATGGCAGATGCCGGGGCACCAGCAAGGAGGGAGTTGCAGTAGTCCAGGTGGGAGATGACAAGAGCCTGGATGAGCACCTGCGCTGCCTTGTCAGTGAGGAAGGGGTGAATCCTCCTGATGTTGTAGAGGAGGAATCTGCAGGAGCGTGTCACTGAAGCGATGTTTGCCAAGAACGACAGTTGGTCACCACCATCAGTGGGTCACACCCAGATTCCCTGCAGTCCGAGTTGACATCACCACAGCATTATCAATGGTGATGGCCAAGTCTTGGTGCGGACAGCCCTTCCCCGGGAGGAACACCAGTTCAGTCTTGTCCAGGTTGAGTTTCAGGTGGTGCATCAACATCCACTCCGAGATGTCAGCCAGGCATGCAGCAATGCTTGCCTCCACTTGTGTGTCAGAGGGGGGAAATGACAGGATCAGCTAGGCGTCATCTGCATATCAGTGGTAGTAAAAGTCATGGGAGTGGATAACAGAACCAAGAGATGTTGTGCAGAGGGAAAAAAGAAGAGGACCCAGAATCGAGCCTTTGCGGAACCCCAGTAGTGAGCCTGCGTGGTTCTGACACAGACCCTCTCAGCGTCACCTGGTAGGAGTGATCCGTCAGGTAGGATGCAAACATGGAGAGTGCAAAGCCTGAGACACCCATCCCCTCAAAGGTGGAGAGGAGGATCTGGTGGTTCACCGTGTCAAACGCTGCAGACAGGTCCAGGAGTATCAGGACAGAGGAAAGAGAGTTCGCTCTAGCAGAATGGAGCGACTCTGTCACTGCCAGGAGGGCAGTCTCAGTCGAGTGACCCACTTTGAACCCAGACTGGTGGGGATCCAAGAGGTTCTTCTGGTGGAGGTATGAGGACAGTTGATTGAAGACAGCACGTTCAAGAGTTTTTGATAAGAAGGGTGGAAGGGAAAGCGGTCTGTAGTTCTTGACCTCAGAGGGGTCAACTGTTGTTTTTTTCAGAAGGGGGTGACTCTGGCAGTCTTGAAACCAGAGGGAAAGCATCCAGACACCAGGGATGTGTTGATGAGGTGGGTCAGGAAGGGAAGGAGTTCAGGTGCAGTAGACTGAAGCAGAGTGGATGGGACCGGGTCAAGGGAGCATGTGGTGGGGCGGCTAGATGTAACAAGGTGAAGGACCTTGTTTGGGTAGAGAGGAGAAAAATGGGATAGGGAGGGAGGTGGGGAGGGAAAAGGTGGAGAGGGTGGTAGAGAGGGATGGGTGGAAGCCAGACAGGTGTGGTTGGTGCGCAGGGCACCAGCCGGGGGGTGAGGGAAGGAGGATCGGAAACACAATGGAAAGTTAGGAGGGATTATTATTAAGGGATTAAGTGATAAGAAAGGTGAGTTTTAACTAACATCTCTAAACCACAGACTGACCTGGGAACAGCCACTCAGAGGTCTGTCAGTTAATACCAAAGCTTTATTTGTTCAGCAATTGCAAGGGAGAACAAGTTGAAATGAGAGAAAATTAACATAGCTTTCATATTCTCACAAAAGTGTCCTTTTTAAACTGGTTCAAACCAGTTTAAGTGGCACGGTGGCGCAGTGCTTGTACTGCTGCCTCCCAACAAGAAGGTCTGGGTTCGATTCCCACCTGGGGCGCTGTTGAATCTGGGGTGCCCCGGTGGGTTACCTCCCGGGCCTTTCTGTGTGGAATTTGTGTGCTTTCCCTGTGCTCACATGGGTCTCCTCCTGTAAAAGAACCCCATCTAAAAACATGCAACATCCTGTCCTGTCCCTGACCAAGATGAGGATGTATACCTGGAATTGGTCCCTGGGCGCTGGTATTGGAGGCTGCCCACTGCTCCCTGGCTGTCCCTGGAGGAAGGTCGGCGGGGATGGGGAAATGTAGAGACCTCATTCAACTCGGACACCTTACCCTGTGTGTGTGTTGTGTTCGGCGGCCACTTCCCCCCTTGCATCTGTTGTGTGCGTGTGTGCAACCTCATTTGCAAATAAAGTGATCTTCTTCTTTACAATATTTTTAACTGGTATATTTAGCAGAGAAGAAGGAGGCACATGCCGTGCCTATGTGGTCAGAGGAATTTTGAAATCAGATCTATACTTGATGGCAACCAGTAAAACGATTTCAGTACTGAGTATTGTCTATTATGGGACCCACGAGTTGTTGTCAAAGCCTCTGTCTGTCTTTCTGTCTTTCTATCTCTATGTGTGTGTGTGCTTCCATGTCTTACCGTGGCTCTGTCATCACCTGGGGTGTTCCACAAAGCGAGCTTATCACTTAGTCTGGCTCATTTTCAGGTTTATTCGGTTTATTCCGGTTATTATTTTATTTTCTAAATTATTTTTATTTAACAAATTCATTGAAATAAGAAAGTATCTTGTGAATACATGTCAAAATGTTTCCACGGTTGCTAGGAGATGCATTAACTGGTATGGGATTTACAGTCACTGTAGAACATGCTTTCAGCCAATCTATTTCCAGATTTCATAAAAACATAACAAAAATAAGATCCAGCCCGACAGCTCAGTCAATAGAGCATGAGACTCTCAGTCTTAGGGTTGTGGGTTTGATCCCCACATAGTGTCAAGTACTGTACAATGACTGTAATGTAAGAAGATGAAAGCCTTTACTACATCATTTATAGCAATACATAGTACATTTACAGCCTTGAGGTTTCATATATGGCATGGTTTCATGGTTTCAGTTCTTTAATATTGTTGGAACACATGATATTTAATAAGGTCTATACAATTTGTTCGTTTTTAATTCAACAATTACTTACGCATTCCATCTATCAGCAATTTGTTGCCAATCTTTCTCTCTCTCTCTCTCTCTCTCTCTCTGTATTTATGGCAATTATATTTCCCTTTTCATTGTAACATGGCTGAATTCTCCATAGACCTCCACTAAAAGTTGCTGCTCAGTGGCCGTGAACAATGCGGATCTGTCTTTTTTCGCCATGATGAATCGATCAGACCCATGATCGACCTCTCGGGCTGCTTAAATAAACAGTATAGCTGTACACGCACAATTATCTGGATGGCTTGAGCTTGGCTCAGTTTAGCCAGATCACGGTAGCTTGACTACGGCTTTGTGGAACCGCTTTAGCCCTGATTGACTTGTTAGGTTAACTCAAACCAGGCTTGTGACATGAATTGCCGCTTTTCTAAACCTGCTTTGTGGAACAGGCCCCAGGTCCCAGATCAGCTATTCTCTCAGAGGAAACTCACTATTGGAGGATGCCTACGAGTGGCAGGAGAACCGACCAGTCAGAAGAAGGAACAGAGAGAGAGGGACCAATGAGAGAGAAGAGAAATAAGTTTTCCAATAAGGGCAGAGGGAAAGAGAAGAAGAGAGAATGGCTTTAGAAAAACAGAACAGGAGATATCTATGTAGACTTGTTTCTCTGTTCTTCATAATCATCATCTATGAATACAAGTTAACAAGTAAAGAACAATGAACATTTAGACATTTTGATTTGAAGTGGTAAAATAATGTGATTACATTTACAACACAAGTGGACAAACTAACATCAGTAACTCAATAAAATCCTTCAGTTGTTTATTTTCCATCTGCAGGTTTCTATTGTGTTATTTGTTCAATTCATTATTTTTCATAGTTTGTTTAAAGATAAGGACAACATGAACAAAATATCCCCAATCACAAACAGATCAATCAATAAGTACCCTTTGATTGACCCTTGTGGAACACCATATTTCAGATCAGCTGTAGCTTCCTGTGCCAATATGAAATATCTACAACTGTTGGAAAACATGAATGAAAAAGAACCATGTCATATCATGTAAATCTATGGCGTGTGTACATATGAGTGTGTGTTAGTGTGTTGATGTGTGTGTGTGATTGTGTAAAGGACAAAGCATAACTTATGCTAGAACACACCCCTTACCTGACTCGACTGAAACAAACCTGAGAAACTCAAGATCTTCTGTCTGGACCATCAGCAGCCAGTCTGTCTTGGTTGTTGGTTGTTGTTTTAATGTTTCTGAACCACATCAAGTAATGTGACTCATTGATGTGTGTGTCTGAACATAATTCTTGGTGTGTGTGTGTGTGTGTGTGTGTGTGTGTGTGTGTGTGAATAGGAGACTTTGGACACACCCCTAGCCTGACAAAGCTCCACCCCTTGTCTAACTCTGAGACAAACCAGGAAACAGAGGTTGTTTGATTTGTTTTTAAAATCCGTTGATAAAACAGCAGATGACAGCGTGCTTTTAACCCAGGATTTTACCTTTTTAGAGCTAGATAAATGTATTAGGAATTTTAAGAAAGGGAAGTCCCCAGGAGAAAATGGGCTCCCCTTGGAATTTTATCTAACCTTCTGGGATATATTAGCACCTGATTTGCTTGCTGTTTTTATGGATTTTGAAAGACTAGATTGATTACCGGACAATTTTAGAGCAGGGATCGTGACCCTACTTCACAAAAAAAATGACAAGACGGACTTGAAAAACTGGAGACCGATAACCCTTTTAAACTTTGACTGCAAACTTTTTCTAGCAAGCTTTTAGCAACTCGGATGTCTTTGGTTTTAGAGGGGCTGATTCACCTGGATCAAGCCTGTGCCATCCCGGGGAGGAAGATCACCGAGAGCCTCGTACTGATCCGAGACACCATCTGTTATGCAAGAGCCGTTGGCACAGATCTTGAGAAGGGACAAAAGAATCAATGGTGTGTCAATCCCGGGGAGCGGGTGATTGACCGCCAAATGTCAAGTGTATATGGATGATTTTAACATTTTATGCACCGACCTTTTATTTGTCAATAGGACGCTGGACGTGACTGACTGGTTTGGACGGGCCTCTGGGTCAAAACTGAACAGAGACAAGACTCAAGCCCAATTTTATGGACCATGGACAGCGACTAAGACAGTAGGACTTCCCCTGACCGTGACCCAGACTGGACAAAAAATACTGGGGGTTAAATTTGACAGGGAGGGGGGAGGAAGAGAAATTGGTGAGACGTGGTAGGGAAAGTTAAACAGAGACTGGGATACTGGGGACTTAGAAGACTGACTATAGAAGGAAAGGTTTTAATCATCAAAGCAGTGATTTTAACTTTGCTTTTACTAATCAGTTCTGTTTTTATCCCATCTCATAGGGTGCTTTTAGAGATCGAGCGTGCAATGTTTTATTTCCTGTGGGGTAACAAGTGGGAGAGATGAGGCGGGAGGTGATGAAGAGGCCGAAGGAGAAAGGAGGAAAAGGAGTCCCGGACCTCAACCTGTTTTTAAACAGCAGATACATTACACTGCACATTACATACGCCACAGCCCCATCCAGAGCCCCCAAGACAACAGCACTGACCCGGTTCTGGATGGAGTCTTACCTCAGGAGACTGAAGTTTTTACCCATTGATCTTAGAGCACCCATGTCTTTTAAACTGCCACATGCCTATGCTTTTATCCAGAATTTTTAAAAACACTTTAACCTAGAGCAGGAGGAGTTGCAGATTTTAACCAACCACCGCTCTCTCATGTCTGTTGTGCAGGAGCGGGAGCCAGTGGGTCCAGTGAGCGGGCTCGCATTCGGCGAGCCCTCAACAGTTTGGCGCAACGTGAACCATCCCGCCCTCCCAAACAGACTCCGGGACCTGTCGTGGATGGTGGCTCATGAGATCCTCCCAGTCAGGTCCGTTACGCACTCCCGGGGCATGTCAGCGATCTTGACCTGCCCTCGACTGGGTTGTGGCGGGCCCGACTCGGTGAGGCATCTGCTCTGGGAGTGCAGCGCTGCTGTAGACCAGCGGGCAACGGCCGACTCCCTACAATTCCCGTACTTGCCAGCAGGGGAGGTCCTTACAGCACAACTAGTGCTGTACGGGGTGAGCCAAAGGACTATACCACCAGCAGACTTTGCAAAACAGTGGCTCACCCTGGCCGCCATAAAAGACGCCATATGGACCTCCAGAAACCTGCTGGTAAGAAGGCACAAGCAAAGAGGCACAAGAAGGCACCCCATGGCTGTGATCCGAATGGCCACAGCGGCGGTGCAAGCGGCTGTCGCTGCAGGCGACAGGCCTAGGACGCAGCCACAAAGAAGAATCGCCTCTGTGCCCATTCGGACGAGGGAGTTGGAGCCCACACACAAAAGGGTCAAGGCAGCGGCGGCCTGGCTCTCCGGGTGAGGCAGGTGGGAAGAAGCAGAAGGGCAAGGGTTTACTCTGAGCACCAGGAACAGGTTCCGAGAGACCAGATCTGTTCGGGGGTGCGGGATGAGTTTAGCCTTGTTAGGGACTCACCCCGCTCCTGCACAAAGCATTGAAGAGAGCTTTTATCATGTGTTTTGTTGTGTTTTAATGAATGCACTCCTTTTTAAATGACACTTTGAATACACTTACACTGACATACACAAGACCATTACAATCTTTTAATAAAACAATGTCTTTAATCTGTAAGCTGTTTTAAAACAAATGCTCTTATTGTTTTAAACAGAAACATATGGTTTTACAGATGTTGATATATATGTGACTGTTTTTATTTATTTGATTGTTTTTATTCGCCAAAAGATGTGTATGTTTTTATGACTGTAAACAGTGTATGTGTTTTATGAATACGTGTACGAATAATATACTTTTTTCGAAAGAAAAAAAGGAAACAGAGGTTGTTATTCTTCCTCTCCTCAATGAGAAGAGACAGACGATAAGATTCACCTTCAGTCCAAACCCATGACTTCCACTGAGGGAGGACAGCCGGCCGCTCCAAAATACAGGAGGAAATACTGGGAATACTGAAATACTGGAATACTGCCACTTCAACCTGCTGACTTCACACACTGAATTAGACTTAGAAAACACGACTCAAAGTGAAAGTAACTTTGAGGGAAGTTTCTAGAGGAGGAAGTGGTACCACAACTGACTGACTGACTGACTGACTTCCTGTTGCAGCGATCTGCCTGGTGAGTTTTTAGCTTCACTCAGAGAGAAAATGGCTTCCCGATCAGAGAGGGATCTCTCCTGTCCTGTCTGCCATGACATTTTTAAAGATCCTGTCGTCCTGTCATGTAGCCACAGCTTCTGTAAAGCCTGTCTGCAGAAATGATGGACAGAGAAACCAATACATGAGTGTCCAGTTTGTAAGAGAAGATCTTCAAGGAGTGAACCACCTTGTAACTTGGTGTTAAAGAACCTGTGTGAGGCCTTCTTACTGGAGAGAGATCAGAGAGCTTCAGCAGGGTCTGAGGTTCTCTGCAGTCTGCACACTGAGAAACTCAAGCTCTTCTGTCTGGACCATCAGCAGCCAGTGTGTCTTGTCTGTCGAGATTCAAAAAAACACACCAAGCACAGATTCAGACCCATCGACAAAGCTACACAAGCTCACAAGAAGAAACTCCAGAAATCACTGAAGCCCTTAGAGGAGAAACTGAAGCTCTTTAATCAAGTTAAAGGAAACTGTGATCAAACAGCAGATCACATTAAAGTCCAGGCCCAACACACAGAGAGCCAGATTAAGGAGGAGTTCAAGAAGCTTCATCAGTTTCTACAAGAGGAAGAGGAGGCCAGGATTGCTTCACTGAGGGAGGAAGAGGAGCAGAAGAGTCAGATGATGAAGCAGAAGACTGAGGGTCTGAGCAGAGAGATAGCAGCCCTTTCAGACACCATCAGAGCCATAGAGAAGGAGCTGAGAGCTGAAGACATCTCATTCCTTTACAACTACAAGGCTACAGTGGAAAGAGTCCAGCGCCCCCTGCTGGATGACCCAGAGCTGGTCTCAGGAGCTCTGATAGACGTGGCCAAACACCTGGGCAACCTGGCCTTCACAGTCTGGGACAAGATGAAGGAGATGGTCTGCTACTGTCCTGTGATTCTGGACCCCAACACTGCCCATCCAGACCTCATCCTGTCTGAAGATCTGACCAGAGTGAGATGGGGAGAGAGAGAGAAGCTTCCTGTAAACCCAGGTTTAAATACTATGACTCTGTCCTGAGCTCTGATGGCTTCAACTCAGGGACTCACAGCTGGGACGTTGAGGTTGGAGATAATACAGGCTGGGGACTTGGGGCGGCAGCAGAGTCTGTCCAGATGAAGGGAGACATGTGGGACGGACTATGGAGAATAATTTTCCATGATGGTAAATACACAGCCGTCTCCCGACCAGATCTACCCACTGACCTCCCAGTTAGGAAGAAGCTCCAGAGGATGAGAGTTCATCTGGACTGGAACAGAGGAAAGCTGTCATTCTCTGATCCTGACACTAACACACACATACACACCTTCACACACACTTTCACTGACAGGATGTTTCCATTCATTGGTACTTGGAAAAAACTCCCTCTGAAGATTTTACCAGTAAAGGTCTCTGTAACAGTGAAACAGCACAGTTAGAGATGAAGGTGATGATGATGATGATGATGATAACTGACTCATGATATTCCAGAACATATCATGTTTTCAGTTTCCAAAATCACCTCAACAGGAAGTTGACATTTTTGTTCCATTGCAAGTCAACGAAGCAAAGATGATCTTTCTGCTTAGATGTTTAACTGTGGAATAAACATGGAGGTAGCAGCCTAAATGCTGGTGATCAGGTGTCTGTCTCATGAAGCCATGAGCGGGTCAGCAGTTAACTTTGGGCTTAACCCTGGCTGTTCAGTCTCATGATGGCGGCTGGTAACTGGGGCTGCACGGCTACCCTGCTCCAGACCAGGTGATGTTCAGGATACCTAACGCATAAAAAGCCACTCTGGGAGATGGCATCGCCATTCCTAGAGGATCCCGTGGACTTTCTTAAAACAAAACCTTTATTGCAAAAATGTCATGTTTCATAACCAGTGCAGTGAAATGAATGAGACAGGTAATGAAAGAACTATATAGGGGTTTCTTCTGAATTAACAGACAGTAAGAAGGGCTCTGGTGTGAACCCTGCTCCACAACGGAAGCACATGATGGAGGATCTACTTCACAGGATCCCCTTTAATCTCTTTGATAGATGTAAGGTTATTGTTGTTCCAATGGATATTCAGTGAAATCAGTTGATTTCCCTTTTTAAGAATTTTCTGTTTGCTTTATTTGGTGGTCTTTGTTTTTCTTAATATAATTCATGACCACAATTCCTGATTGAATTTAGTTCCCTGTTTTATTTCTGACGCCGATTTATTTTGTGAGACGTTTCATGATGATTATTAGTCGAAATGATATTGTCTGTTTCTGTTTCCTTTGTTTGACCTGTAGAAAACCAATGGATTAATATCAAGAATCAAACATGTCATCTTCAGCTCCTGCAATAAATTGTTAGATGTTCATCCTCCTCATGTGTTTATTGTGTCTGAGCAGCACACCCGTTGTGTTCATCATCCTAGAATCAGAAATCTCCAACAAAGAAAAATATAACCATATGATATGTAGAGCTATATAAAAAGTGTTCAAATATAAAGATGAAGATATCTGGTGTTGATGTGGTAAAAGAATGTCATTACATTTACAACACGTGGACAAACTAACATCAGTAACTCAATAAAATAGTTCAGTTGCTTATTTTCCAAAGACATCTGCAGTTTTCTATTGTGTTTTTTGTCCAATTTATCATTTTTCATAGTTTGTTTAAAGACAAGGACAACATGAACAAAATATCTCCAATCACAAACAGATCAATCAATAAGTACCTTTGGATTGACCCTTGTGGAACACCATATTTGAGATCAGCTGTAGCTTCCTGTGCCAATATTAAATATCTACAACTCTGGAAAAAATTGTTGGAAAAAGTAAATGAAAAAAAACGATGTCATATGATGTAAATCTATGATGTGTGTACACATGAGTGTGTTAGTGTGTTGATGTGTGTGTGTGATTGTGTAAAGGACAAAACATAACTTATGCTAGAACACACCCCTTACCTGACTCAACTGAAACAAACCAAACAAACCTGAGAAACTCAAGACCTTCTGTCTGGACCATCAGCAGCCAGTGTTGGTTGTTGTTTTAATGTTTCTGAACCACATCAAGTAACGTGAATCAATGATGTTTGTATCTGGACGTAATTCTTGGTGTTAGTGTGTGTGTGTGTGTGTGTGTGTGTAAATAGGAGACTTTGGACACACCCCTAGCCTGACAAAGCTCGACCCCTTCTCTAACTCTGAGACAAACCAGGAAACAGAGGTTGTTATTCTTCCTCTCCTGACTGAGAAGAGACAGACGATAAGATTCACCTTCAGTCCAAACCCATGACTTCCACTGAGAGAGGACTGCTGGCCGCTCTATAATACAGGAGGGAATACTGGGCATACTGAAATACTGGAATACTGGAATACTGGAATACTGCCACTTCAACCTGCTGACTTCACTCATTGAATTAGACTTTAGAAAAACACGACTCTAAGTGAAAGTAACTTTGAGGGAAGTTTCTAGAGGAAGAAGTGGTACCACGACTGACTGAATGACTGACTGACTTCCTGTTGCAGAGATCTGCCTGGTGAGTTTTTAGCTTCAGTCAGATAGAAAATGGCTTCCCGATCAGAGAGGAATCTGTCCTGTCCTGTCTGCCATGACATCTTTAAAGATCCTGTCATCCTGTCATGTAGCCACAGCTTCTGTAAAGCCTGTCTGCAGAAATGGTGGACAGTGAAACTAATAAATGAGTGTCCACTTTGTAAGAGAAGATCTTCAAAGAGGAAACCACCTCGTAACTTGGTATTAAAGAACCTGTGTGAGGCCTTCTTACTGGAGAGAGATCAGAGAGCTTCAGCAGGGTCTGAGGTTCTCTGCAGTCTGCACACTGAGAAACTGAAAGCTCTTCTGTCTGGACCATCAGCAGCCAGTGTGTCTTGTCTGTCGAGATTCAAAAAAACACACCAAGCACAGATTCAGACCCATCGACGAAGCTGCACAAGATCACAAGAAGAAACTCCAGAAATCACTTAAGCCCTTAAAGGAGAAACTGAAGGTCTTTAATCAAGTTAAAGGAAACTGTGATCAAACAGCAGATCACATTAAGGTCCAGGCCCGACACACAGAGAGCCAGATTAAGGAGGAGTTTAAGAAGCTTCACCAGTTTCTACAAGAGGAAGAGGAGGCCAGGATCGCTGCACTGTTGGAGGAAGAGGAGCAGAAGAGTCAGATGATGAAGCAGAAGACTGAGGGTCTGAGCAGAGAGATAGCAGCCCTTTCAGACACCATCAGAGCCATAGAGAAGGAGCTGAGAGCTGAAGACATCTCATTCCTTCACAACTACAAGGCTACAGTGGAAAGAGTCCAGCGCCCCCTGCTGGATGACCCAGAGCTGGTCTCAGGAGCTCTGATAGACGTGGCCAAACACCTGGGCAACCTGGCCTTCACAGTCTGGGACAAGATGAAGGAGATGGTCTCCTACTGTCCTGTGATTCTGGACCCCAACACTGCCCATCCAGACCTCATCCTGTCTGAAGATCTGACCAGAGTGAGATGGGGAGAGAGAGAGAAGCTTCCTGTAAACCCAGAGAGGTTTAAATACTATGACTCTGTCCAGAGCTCTGAGGGCTTCAACTCAGGGACTCACAGCTGGGACGTTGAGGTTGGAGATAATACAGGCTGGGGACTTGGGGCGGCAGCAGAGTCCTGTCCAGATGAAGGGAGACATGTGGGACGGACTATGGAGAATAATTTTCCATGATGGTAAATACACAGCCGTCTCCCCACCAGATCTATCCACTGACCTCCCAGTTAGGAAGAAGCTCCAGAGGATGAGAGTTCATCTGGACTGGAACAGAGGAAAGCTGTCATTCTCTGATCCTGATACTAACACACACATACACACCTTCAGACACACTTTCCCTGACAGGATGTTTCCAGTCATTGGTACTTGGAAAAAACTCCCTCTGAAGATTTTACCGGTAAAGGTCTCTGTAACAGTAGAACAGCAAAGTTAGATGATGATGATGACAGTCATTATGATGATGATGATGATGATGATAACTGACTCATGATATTTCATAACATATCATGTCTTCGTCAAATATCAGACCACTACACATGGTTCTCAACATTTTCACAGGTGATGTTGTGATGTTATTTTGGGTCAGATGGTGAAATCATGTAAAAACGACCTTTAATTAAACAGTCAGTGTAACAGCCAATCAAAAGTCATGGATTCACACCGTCTTCAGGGGTTCATTTCCCAAAATCACCTCAACAGGAAGTTGACATTTTTGTCCCATTGCAAATCAACGAAGCAAAGCTGATCTTTCTGCTTAGATGTTTTACTGTGGAACAAACATGGAGGACATCAGGTGTCTGTCTCATGAAGCCATGAGTGGGTCAGCAGCTAACTTTGGGCTTAACCCTGGCTGTTCAGGTCTCATGATGGCAGCTGGTAACTGGGGCTGCACGGCTCCCCTGCTCCAGACCAGGTGATGTTCAGGATACCGAATGGATAAAAAGCCTCTCTGGGAGATGGCATAACCATTTCTAGAGGATCCCGTGGACTTTGTTAAAAAAAAAAAAGTATTGCAAAAATGTCATGTTTCATAACCAAATATGAAGGAAAGCATTGCATTGAAATTAATGAGACAGGTAATGAAAGAACTATATAGGGGTTTCTTCTGAATTAACAGACAGTAAGAAGGGCTCTGGTGTGAACCCTGCTCCACAACTGAAGCACAGGACGGAGGATCCTCACAGGATCCCCTTTAATCTCTTTGATAGATGTAAGGGTATTGTTATTCCAATGGATATTCAGTACAACCAGTTGATTTTGCTTGTTAAGAATTTTCTGTTTGCTTTATTTGGTGGTCTTTGTTATTCTTAATGTAATTCATGACCACAATTCCTGATTGAATTCAGTTCCCTGTTTTATTTCTGACTCTGATTTAGTTTGTGGGACGTTTCATGATGATTATTAGTAGAAATGATATTGTCTGTTTCTGTTTCCTTTGTTTGGCCTGTAGAAAACCAATGGATTAATATCAAGAATCAAACATGTCATCTTCAGCTCCTGCAATAAATTGTTAGACGTTCATCCTCCTCATGTGTTTATTGTGTCTGAGCAGCACACCCGTTGTGTTCATCATCCTGGAATCAGAAGTCTCCAACTAAGAAAAATATAACTATATGATATGTAGAGCTATAAAAAAGTGTTCAAATATAAAGATGAAGATATCTGGTGTTGATGTGGTAAAAGTATGTTGTCACGGGGAAACCCCGTGCCCTAAAGTAAGGCACAGATGCGACACGCACAACAGTATACTGGGCATAAGGACATTGTATGTGAGTTTAAATTGTGTGTCATCTCTCGTCTCTGCTACACTCTTCCTCTGTTATAGGCCGGGAACTGCCCAATCCGACCAGGAGGGTCCATACGATTTAAGTAGAAGGGTTCCCAGGGGAAGAGACCAAGGGCGGTAGAGTGGGAGGGGTGTTTGTGTTTCTGTTTAGGCATTAGACTGTTTAAAGCACCCTTTTTAAGGAAACATATTTTAAAATAAACTTCAATGTATTTTTTAATGATAACATATGGTAACTGAACATTGCTGTCCTTGTGAATGTTTAAGATGAGATAATTGATAATGGTCTCTTGAGTAGGTGGAGCCCACCTGTATTTAAAAGACAAGGCTGGAGCACCGAGGAGAGCAAAACCTCATAGAGAACAACCAGAGAGACAGCTACAGGCCACAGCTACAGGCCACAGCTCCTGCCTTGGGCCCAGTTTTAGCGGCATAGCCAAAATGCAGCTTAGAGTTATTTTCTGTTTGAAATATCTTTTTTTTGGTATTGTCCTATTTTTGGGAAAATAGTTTATTTTTGTTTTTCTTCATTTTGGCTGACCAACTTTAATAGACTGTAAATATCTGCACGGGACTCCAACTGCTGCGAATAAAATTCACTTGGACTGCTGAACTTCGCCTGCATCCCTTTTTCATGTGTCTAGCTGCTTGGCCAACCTCACATATGTGATTACATTTACAAAACAAGTGGACAAACTAACATCAATAACTCAATAAAATCATTCAGTTGCTTATTTTCCATTTTCCAGGTTTCTATTGTGTTATTTGTCCAATTTATTATTTTTCACAATTTCTTTAAAGACAAGGACACGTGAACAAAATGAAACAGATCAATCAATAAGTACCTTTTGATTGACCCTTGTGGAAAACCATATTTCAGATCAGCTGTAGCTTCCTGTGCCAATATTAAATATCTACAACTATGGAACAAATTGTTGCTAAAAGTAAATGAAAAAAAAACAAGTCATATGATGTAAATCTATGTCATGTGTACACATGAGTGTGTGTTAGTGTGTTGATGTGTGTGTGTGTGTGATTGTGTAAAGGACAAAGCATAACTTATGCTAGAACACACCCCTCACCTGACTCAACTGAAACAAACCAAACCAACCTGAGAAACTCAAGATCTTCTGTCTGGACCATCAGCAGCCAGTGTATCTTGTTGTTGGTTGTTGTTTTAATGTTTCTGAACCACATCAAGTAACGTGAATCAATGGCGTGCGTGTCTGGACATAATTCTCGGTGTGTGTGTGTGTGTGTAAACAAGAGACTTTGGACACACCCCTGGGCTGACAAAGCTACACCCCTTCTCTGACTCTGAGACAAACCAGGAAACAGAGGTTGTTATTCTTCCTCTCCTCACTGAGAAGAGACAGACTGAAGGTGAATAGAACCCATGACTTCCACTGAGGGAGGACAGCCGGCCTCTCCAAGATACAGAAGGGAATACTGGGAATACTGCAATACTGCCACTTCAACCTGCTGAGTCCACACACTGAATGAGAATTCAGAAAAACACGACTCAAGGTGAAAGTAACTTTGAGGGAAGTTTCTAGAGGAGGGAGTGTTACCACAACTGACTGACTGACTTCCTGTTGGACCGGTTTGCCTGGTGAGTTTTTAGCTTCACTCAGAGAGAAAATGGCTTCCCGATCAGAGGAGGATCTCTCCTGTCCTGTCTGCCATGACATCTTTAAAGATCCTGTCGTCCTGTCATGTAGCCACAGCTTCTGTAAAGCCTGTCTGCAGAAATGGTGGACAGAGAAACTAATACATGAGTGTCCACTTTGTAAGAGAAGATCTTCAAAGAGTAAACCACCTTGTAACTTGGTGTTAAAGAACCTGTGTGAGGCCTCTTACTGGAGAGAGATCAGAGAGCTTCAGCAGGGTCTGAGGTTCTCTGCAGTCTGCACACTGAGAAACTCAAGCTCTTCTGTCTGGACCATCAGCAGCCAGTGTGTGTTGTCTGTCGAGATTCAAAAAAACACACCAACCACAGATTCAGACCCATCGACGAAGCTGCACAAGATCACAAGGGGGAACTCCAGGAATCACTGAAGCCTTTAGAAGAGAAACTGCAGCTCTTTCATCAAGTTAAAGGAAACTGTGATCAAACAGCAGATCACATTAAGGTCCAGGCCCGACACACAGAGAGCCAGATTAAGGAGGAGTTTAAGAAGTATCATCAGTTTCTACAAGAGGAAGAGGAGGCCAGGATCGCTGCACTGAGGGAGGAAGAGGAGCAGAAGAGTCAGATGATGAAGCAGAAGACTGAGGGTCTGAGCAGAGAGATAGCAGCCCTTTCAGACACCATCAGAGCCATAGAGAAGGAGCTGAGAGCTGAAGACATCTCATTCCTTCACAACTACAAGGCTACAGTGGAAAGAGTCCAGCGCCCCCTGCTGGATGACCCAGAGCTGGTCTCAGGAGCTCTGATAGACGTGGCCAAACACCTGGGCAACCTGACCTCCACAGTCTGGGACAAGATGAAGGAGATGGTCTCCTACTGTCCTGTGATTCTGGACCCCAACACTGCTAGTCCACTACTCATCCTGTCTGAAGATCTGACCAGTGTGATACGTGGAGAGAGACAGAAGCTTCCTGGAAACCCAGAGAGGTTTGAATACTATGACTTTGTCCTGAGCTCTGAGGGCTTCTACTCAGGGACTCACAGCTGGGATGTTGAAGTTGGAGATAATACAGGCTGGGAAGTTGGGGTGGCAGCAGAGTCTGTCCAGAGGAAGGGAGTAATAATGAATGGATTATGGGTAATGGGGTTCTATAATGGTAAATACAGAGCCCGTTCCTCACCAGATCGAGCCACTGTCCTCCCAGTGAGGAAGAAGCTCCAGAGGATCAGAGTTAATCTGGACTGGAACAGAGGAAAGCTGTCATTCTCTGATCCTGATACTAACACACACATACACACCTTCACACACACTTTCACTGAAAGGGTGTTTCCATTCATTGGTACTTGGGATGAAGACCCAGTAAAGATTTTACCAGTAAAGGTCTCTAACAGTGGAACAGAACAGTTAGAGATGAAGGTGATGATGATGATGAAAACTGATTCATGATATTCCATAACATATCATGTCTCAGTCAAATATCAGACCACTACACATGGTTCTCAACATTTTCACAGGTGATGTTATTTTGGGTCAGATTGTGAAATCATGTAAAAACGACCTTTAATTAAAGAGTCACTGTAACAGCCAATCAGAAGTCATGGATTCACACTGTCTTCAGGGGTTCAGTTTCCAAAATCACCTCAACAGGAAGTTAACATTTTTGTCAACGAAGCAAAGCTGATCTTTCTGCTTAGATGTTTTACTGTGGAACAAACATGGAGGAGGCAGCAGCCTAAATGCTGGTGATCAGGGGCCTCATTTCTAAAGGTTGCTACGCACAAAAAAGTGGCGTTAACGGGGGTGAAATGTGCGTACGCATATTTTACCGCAAACATCGGGATTCATAGAAAAATTCTATGTGGTAAAATGTGCACACTTCTACGCATCCTTTCACCCATGCGTAGAGCTCACCGCAAAGTTTTTCAGACACGGGAATCAGCGACGCCCGATGGGGAGATCACGAAATGAAGCTCCAGTCCTCCAGATGAACAAACACAGATGAAATATAGAAGGCACACATTATTACATTTCATACTGTATAAGGCGACCTCTAATTGTGGATATATATTTATTATTATCACCACTAACCTAAGCCTATCTTATAAGGTACAAGTGTAGGCAAAAAACGTAAAAACAAAATTGATGATTTTATATTATGATTATGATATTGAAATCACCCTTGTGCCAATCACGTGATTGGCACAAGGGCTATAAATAGTGCTCATGGTGACTTGTATAATGTGGAATTATGGCTGCTTTGGCATTATTAGAAGATTTGGTAAATAGGAGACTGAGACGTGAACGCGTGTTCAGGGACCATGAGGACTTCCTAGCCCATGATGATGAATGGCTAATAAACCGATTCAGATTACCAAGAGCCATTCTCTTGGAACTATGTGCTGAATTGGGCCCAGTTTTGGAACGACCCACCCGGCGGAACAGGTCCATCCCTGTGCAGGTCCAGTTAATGACCACTCTGGGCTTTCTGGCAACTGGGACGTTCCAGCGCGAACTGGCTGATAGGTCTGGAATATCCCAGCCATCACTCAGTGCAATTATGCCAGCCGTCTTGGATTGCCTTATTGGAATGACCCCTCGTTATATAAGGTTTCCTTATACTATTGGTGAGCAGGCCAACATCAAAATGCAATTTGCATTAGCCCAAGCGATCAGGCAGAACCAGGACATTAAGGGAGTAGAGATAAGAGGGTCAGAACATAAGCTAGGTCTATTCGCAGATGACCTGATAGCATACGTGACACAACCAGACATAAGCTTTCCGGCACTGATGAAAATATTGGAGGAATATGGACACTATTCGGGTTATAAAATAAATGTGACAAAGACACAGATTCTGGCGGTGAACTACAGACCTCCAAAAGTGATCAAAGAAAACTACAAGGTTAGATGGGACTCGAAAGAAATGAAATATTTAGGGGTATATATTACAAAAGGGATGGATACATTATACAGTGCAAATTATATACGTATTAATCAGGAAATCAAGAAGGACTTGAGAAGATGGTCAGTGCTCCAACTAGATTTTAGCTCAAGGATTGAGATAACCAAAATGAACATATTGCCGAGACTGCTATACCTTTTTCAGTCCCTGCCTATACAAATACCGCCAAATCAATTCAAGGAATGGAATGATCTCTAGATTTATATGGGGGGGGGGGAAAGACCTAGGATTAGATTTACAACCATGCAGCTACCCAAAGAGAGAGGAGGAATGGTGGTACCTTGTCTTGAGGATTACTACTATGCAGCACAGCTCAGAACTGTGGCGTGTTGGTGTGATGACACCTATTCAGCCAGATGGAAAGACATAGAAACCGAAAGGGAGGGTTACCAGATTCAGACACTTCTAGGTGACAGGGACCTATTTAAGATACAGGGGAAATTATTGGATCCGATCACCAAATTCACATTAGAAATTTGGAACACAATAGTAAAGAGATACAAATTGGAAAAAGAGACCAGGATTCTGAGATGGTTAGCCCACGATAGTGGATTTCGACCTGGTAGAGAAGATCAGAGCTTCAAGAGATGGAAGGGTAGGGGCATCACGGCAATATGTACCATGGTGGACAAAGGGGAATTACAAAGTTTCCAACATCTAAAGGACAAATTTGATTTAGGGGGAGGGGACTACTACAGACACATACAGGTGAGAGACTACTATGTAAAGGAAATAAAAATAGAAAAGTCTATAGAGCAGAATAAGATAATTAAAATAATGATTAAGATGTATGAAGGACAGAAAGTTAGGGCTATTTCAGTCTTCTACCAAGCATTACTGGAAAACAGGGGAAACTCAACTAAATATATAAACGAAAAGTGGGACAGATAATTGGGGATAGAGATGACCGAAGAGGAATGGAACAATGTATGTAAGGTGCAACACTCATGCAGTGCTTCGAGGGTATGGAGGGAGTTTGGCTGGAAAAACATCATTAGGTACTTCATAACACCAAAAGTGAAGGGGAGGTATGCACCAGATCAAAAAGTATGTTGGAGGCAGTGTGGCCAAGTAGGGGCAGACCACACTCATATATTTTGGAAATGCCCAAAGATAAAGGAGTATTGGGAGGGAATATGGGGAATATTGGTAAAGATATTGGGATACGGAATACCAAAGACTGGCTTAGTATTATACTTAGGGAATTTGACGCAGGAAACATTCATGGGAGTGATAGATATCTGGTTGGGGCGTTGCTGGCTGCCAGCAAGAAAGCGATTACAAGGGCATGATACAGGACTGATCCGCCAACGAAGGAGCAGTGGATGAGTGTGGTGGAGGAAATGTTCGAGATGGAAAGGTTCACGCATGTGTTGAGGTTGCAAGAGGAGAAATTTGAGTTGAAATGGGGAAAATGGACTGAATATAAGAGAGAGAAATGAATGTGATGACCCCCCCCAAATTAATGATCCAATAAATAGAAAAGACACCATAACCCGTCAGGATCATAACTAATATATGATATAGCAATGTAATTGAGAGAGGAAGCCCACATGTCATTTCAATTTTTGTTTTTTTATTTTTTGTGTGGTTTTGTATATGTTGATGTGATTTTCCATTGTTATTTTTTTTTTATTGATGTTGTTCACATATTGTAAATTACAAAAATATCACTAAAAATGTAAGTTACAAAAAAAAAAAAAATGCAATTTGCAGCAATGTTCGGTTTTCCAAATGTAATCGGAGTAATTGACTGCACTCATGTTTGCGATAAAAGCACCAAATGAGAACGAGTTTGCGTTTGTTAATCGCAAGCATTATCATTCGATAAACGTTCAAATCATTTGCAGTGCTGACATGCTTTTGACAAATGTAAATACTCAATGGCCTGGCTCAACCCACGACTCATTTATTTTGAGACACAGTAGTGTAGGAAGAAGACTTCAGGCTGGCGCTGTGCGTGATGGTTGGCTTCTTGGTAAGTTTTCTTTTTTCCTCCTAGAGAACGCAACAGTATTTATTCCCAATTGACTGGTTACTAGATATTTTTAACATGCAATCATGCAGGTGATAGTGGGTACCCTCTGTCCACTTGGCTCCTCACCCCCTTCGCAAACGCACAGACTGCGGAAGAGAGGAGATACAACGAAGCGCATGGTCGAGCCCGTTCAGTGATTGAGCGCACCATCGGGCTCCTGAAATCTCGGTGGAGATGCCGAGATAAATCTGGTGGCATCCTGTTATATCAGCCTGAGAAGGTGAGCGAGCTCTTTATCCTCTTAAAAATCCCTCTTATTTTAGTTTGTGTGTTTTCACAGGGTTTGTGCTCTTAACTTTTATCTGTGAAGTCACTACCTAAAACCCATTTTTATACAAAGGCATTCTCTTAACACTTGATTATTTTACTCATATGTAACTGTATAACTTTGAAACTGTTTGTATACCTTTTTTATTTTGCACTTTGTTTGGAAACGTGCTGTATAAATAAAGTTGTTTATTATTAAGGTGTGCCGGATTATTAGGGTTTGTGCGGTTCTCCATAATGTGGCACAGCGCAATGGTGTTCGTGCACCTGCTGACATTGTGGCAGATGACATGGCCCAGGATCACCCTATACAGGTGGAACAAGCTCCTCCAGGGATTGCATTACGCGAACAAGTGATGCACCGTCTATGAACAGTCTAGACAAATGGTATACTTTTTAGCAATTTCTTTTAATGCAGTACACATTTCAAGTAACACATTTTTGATGTCGTGAATTTCACGGGTTAAATTGTCTACAGAGGTAATTATGTCCCTCTGTGACTGCAGCACAGCATCAGTAAGGACGTGGCCACTTGCATGGCTGGGGCCTGGCCGACTGGACACCGTGGCCGAGCCGTGCTCACTGGAGATGCCGCTGGGGCCTGGTGCAGTGTGTGGTGCCCTCCTCACCTCCACCAGCCACACTTGACATTGTATCTACATAAAATGGAATAAAATACTTAATGCATTTGGCTCGACTTATTTAAATACTGTGATTTTTGCCTATAATGTAGATAGTTTAACTTTGGTATTACAGAAGTTGGCTTACCGGTTTCTGTGGCATTCACAGCTGCATCCGTGTCCCCCTCTGCCTCTAGCACAACTCCAGACAAAAGGGTTTCCCCGATGATGCCTGCAATTCTTTAGTGGAGCTGTGAAGGTTGGCGTTCTCCCTGACCGCCACCAGTGGTATTTACGCTCTGCCGATACGTGGCAAAACGTTTTTTGGCCTCAGTTTTTAGATCCGACCACTTCTTTTTTATGTCTGGAACAGCTCGCAGTGTGGAACCAACACTGTTCACTGCTTCTGCCACATGTCTCCATTCTGCTTGCTTACGTTTGTTTGAGATGCCTCTACTGAGGCCCCCAAACAGTACACCTTTACGGTGCTCAACCTCCGTAATCAGCACCTCTATCTCACACTCTGCAAATCTCGCCTTCCTCGTCGTTGCCATCTTTCCCTCATTGAGAGCCCGCCAAAGGCTGTTTAAAAATGCTGGCATATTCATGAGTTATTTAGCATTGACCATTTATGGATGATTGTGGGTGGACACTGGGAGGAGTAGTGGGCAGACACTGGGAGGAGTACACGGCCGCACAATTCAACGCAGGTGGGTATTTATAAAGAGAAGACTGCGTACAGGTGTGCACCGCACGGTTTTATAAATCTGAAATTTTTCTTGCGTTAGTAGATTCTGAGGCTTGTGCGGACGCAATGTTTTAGGATGGAATCTACGCAAAGTTTTATTAATGAGGCCCCAGGTTATGTTCAGGATACCAAACGGATAAAAAGCCTCTCTGGGAGATGGCATCACCATTCCTAGAGGATCCCCTGGACTTTGTTAAAAAAAAAAATGTTTCAGAACCAAATATTAAGGTAAACATTGCATTGAAATGAATGAGACAGGTAATGAAAGAACTATATTGGGGTTTCTTCTGAATTGACAGACAGTAAGAAGGGCTCTGGTGTGAACCCTGCTCCACAACTGAAGCACAGGACAGAGGATCCCCTTCACAGGATCCCCTTTAATCTCTTTGATAAGTGTAAAGTTATTGTTGTTCCAATGGATATTCAGTAAAATCAGTTAATTTCCCCTTGTTAAAAAGTTTCTGTTTGCTTTATTTGGTGGTCTTTATTATTCTTCGTGTAATTCATGACCACAATTCCTGATTGAATTCAGTTCCCTGTTTTATTTCTGACTCTGATTTTGTGGGACGTTTCATGATGATTATTAGTAGAAATGATATTGTCTGTTTCTGTTTCCTTTGTTTGACCTGTAGAAAACCAATGGATTAATATCAAGAATCAAACATGTCATCTTCAGCTCCTGCAAAAAATCTTTAGACGTTCATCCTCCTCATGCGTTTATTGTGTCTGAGCAGCACACCCGTTGTGTTCATCATCCTGGAATCAGAAGTCTCCAACTGAGGAAAATATAACTACATGATATGTAGAGCTATAAAAAAGTGTTCAAATATAAAGATGAAGATATCTGGTGTTGATGTGGCAAAAGTATGTTGTCACAGGGAAACCCCGTGCCCTAAAGTAAGGCACAGATGCAACACACATAACAGTATACTGGGCATAAGAACATTATATGCGAGTTTAAATTGTTTGTCACCTCTCCTCTGCTACTCTTCCTCTGTTATAGGCCGGGAACTGCCGAATCTGACCAGGAGGGTCCATTCGATTTAAGTAGAAGGGTTCCTAGGGGAAGAGACCAAGGGCCGGATCTACTAAAGGTTTGCGTGTGTAAAAATGTGTGCAAACTCATAGCACGCACAAATAAATGTACAAACTGATCTACTAACAGTGCGCACTGAGGACTGCGTCTTGCAAATGTGCAAAATAACACGCCTTATTCAGTTAGTACTTTTGCCTCAATGAATATGCAAGATGGGGCGTTTACACGCTATTTAGCAAAATACTGGGAGGAGAAAATGTAAATAGATTAATGTAGCACACGCACTGTGATCTATCAAACCTGAACGCAATTTCGTTGATGGAGACTGCGTCTGTATTTAATACGTTTCAAAAGAAGGTGCAAACGCCCTGCATGCGTAATTGTGCACAAATGACTGCCGTTATTGTAGCGAGAAGGAGACATAGAAACTGCACTTGAACTGCACTTGTTGCTCAATGTTAGTTAGAGGCATCTCTTCCACCGTGCCCCCACCTGTTTTCTTTGCTGAGGTTTTATTATAAGCCAATTTTTCTTTTGTTCTTCGTCTTATATCTTGCCATCTTCTCTTAATTTCATCCGTTGTTCTTCTTGTTTTACCAACGGCATTTACTTTCTCACAGATGATCTCCCAAATAGTGTTCTTTTTTTGTCATATTCAGATTTTTTTGCTGTAGCTCATCCAAATGTTTATTTGCCTCTTCCACTAACACCTCTAATTCTATAGGCGCAAATTTCATTTTGCGCTTGCGGTTCTGTTGCCCATCCAAACTCTCCATGGTGCAAAACATTAAACACGCAAAACCCTCATTTAAATACTGCTGTCTCCACCACGTTTGCACCTGTTGTCATTTACGCACGCATTCTTAGTAAATCACCCGCAAAACGCCCATCAACCACACGCGCCAGCTTTTAGAATGCACACGCAAATTAGTACCATTTATTTGGGATCTTAGATCCGCCCCCAAGTGCGGTAAAGTGGCAGGGGTGTTTGTGTTTCTGTTTAGGCATTAGACTGTTTAAAGCACACTTTTTAAAGAAACATATTTTAAAATAAACTTCAATGTATTTTTTAATGATAACATAGGTAATTGAACATTGCTGTCCTTGTGAATGTTTAGGATGAGATAATTGATAATGGTCTCTTGAGTAGGTGCAGCCCACCTGTATTTAAAGGACAAGGCTGGAGCACCTAGGAGAGCAAAACCTCATAGACAACAACCAGAGAGACAGCTACAGACCACAGCTACAGACCACAGCTACAGACCAAACATAATCTGCTGATGTTTTTGTTAATTTATACTAATTAATGATTACATCATCATTACACATTAAAATGAATTATACGCTTGTTGTTAGAAGACACTTAGACACTGCACCAGAAGTACAACTAAGTTCTTTGTTAAAAGGAGTAAGACATTTGTTTAAAAAAACCCTAATATGCAGACACACTCACCCACACTCTAAAAAACATTCCAGATTAAACCAAAGAATAAATATAAATGACAGAATACGAAGGGTAAAATGTTGGTTCAGGTTTATTTAGAAAGCCAATGAAACGCTTCAAAACATTTTGAACCAATGAAGCGCGAAGTGAAGCAGCGATGTCGTTCGAAGCTTCGTACATCATCGGTCACGTGACAGTGGTGTTTTGATACAAGCTCCGACACAGTGTTTCGAATCACTCCGCTTCAGGAAGAGTGACACAAGCTCCGAAGCCTCGGTATCATTTGCCCATCACTAGAAAATAGTTTATTTTTGTTTTTCTTCATTTTGGCCGACCAACTTTAATGTTGTGTTCTGGTCAAATCTGACCGATTTACAACTTTTATGTCTGAAATCTTTAGTTTATTTCATCTCATTGGAATAAATCTCCATGACTTTGTCCACACAGGGCATCTGAACACACAAAATAAATTTAGATCATTTTCATAACATTTTGGGTGTTTTATTTAACTTTGTGACATCTGTGGTGTTCCTGGTCAAAAATGACCGGCCATTGGAAATGAATGGGTGAGACTACAAGCAGGAGAAATTGAGAGTTCAGGAACATGTCCATCCATCAGATGGACCCCTAGGTCATAGGACCCCTATATGCATGTGCATGTGCGCACACACACACACACACACACACACACACACACACACACCTCACCCCCCCTTCTTGAGTTTCCCTGGCAACCCGGAACCTTTCCCCATTAGAATCTTGAGCCTGACAGGAACCTTTCCCCAATAGTCTTTCCCCCATGGGAACCACACCTTTCAGACAAAATACTATAACATTGTTTCAATAATATACAGAAACTTTCCCGCAGCTCAGGTATATAAAGCTTCTGTAGGGCCTTGCTCACTATTCATTCAGCACAATGACCAAAGCACTACCCTCTGCCGGATTGGTGAGAGGCATAGAAGAACCACAGACAGAAGAGACAAAAGGAAGAAATGCACACTGTGTGCACCAAGAGACGTCAAAATGAGCATTGTGTGTCTAAAATGCAGTGCACATATTTGCAAGGCACATGCAAAAACCATCACCTGTTGTCAATCATGTGCATGAAACTTATTAGTCAAGTCAAGTCAAGTCAAGTCAAGTCAGGTTTATTTATAAAGCACGTTTAAAAACAACAAAGTTGACCAAAGTGCTGTACAAAGCCTAATAAATAATAACAAATTAAAATAAGATAAAGCAGGGACACAAAGATCAGTACATATAAGAGACATATACACGATATACAAGCAGCTCAAAATCCATTAGGAAGATTCAAATGCCAGTGAGTAGAAGTATGTTTTTAGCCGAGATTTGAAAGAATCGACAGATGGGGCGAATCTGAAGGAAGAGGGAAGGCTATTCCATAGTCTAGGGCTGTAACTGTGAACGCGCGGTCGCCTCTGAGTTTGAGTTTTGAGCGCGGGACAGGCCAGGAGGCTCATGTCAGATGATCTGAGAGACCTGGAGGTAGTGTAGGGGCTTAGGAGATGTGTGATATAGGGGGGTGCCAGTTGGTTCAAGGCTTTGAAAACGAACAGCAGGACCTTGAAATCAATTCTATAATGAACTGGAAGCCAGTGAAGAGAGGCCAAAACAGGGGAGATATGGTCTCTCTTTTTGGAACCAGTCAGAAGCCTGGCCGCAGCATTTTGGACCAGCTGCAGGGGGGATATGGACGACAGTGTTTCTGTTGTTGTTACTCATATTGATATTGTTACTGTTGTTCTCTAATATGTTCAGTAATGTGATAAAGTGTTAATGTGTAAATAGTTTTAGGCCTATGACCTTTCTTTACTAAAAAAGTCACAATGGTCAATTTTGACCGGGAACACCACAGATGTTATTTTGTGCCACTTTTAAAAAATTGAAAGGGTTTCAAAACAAATGTGCTGTCTAAACTTTGACACAAGGTAGTCTGTGATAAATAGTACATTATGTTTCCTCTGGTATTGACTATAGTCAAAATAATCCATAAAGTAAGCTATTTTTTTTACTGAAAAACGAGTTGTATAAGATCAGGTCAATGAGGCCTACAGGCCAGAGGTTCAAGAGAGAAGTGTAAAACGTGTCATAAATACTAGAAATGAAGTTGATACAACATCAGGTGATAATATATGTATAATGATAGATTTATAAACAGTTATAATGGGTCGGTCATTTTTGACCGGGAACACTAAAGTAGGTAACAGGAAACGAACACAACACAAGGGTTAATAGACTGTAAATATATGTACGGGACTCCACTGCTGTGAATAAAATTCACTTGGACTGCTGAACTTCGCCAGCATCCCTTTTTCATGTGTCTGGCTGCTCGGCCAACCTCACATATGTGATTAAATTTACAACACAAGTGGACAAACTGACATAAGTAACTCAATAAAATTATTCAGTTGCTTATTTTCTACAGACATCTGCAGGTTTCTATTGTGTTATTTGTCCAATTTATTATTTTTCACAATTTGTTTGAAGACAAGGACAACATGAACAAAATCAAATAACAAGATCAATCAATACGTACCCTTTGATTGACCCTTGTGGAACACCATGTTTCAGATCAGCTGTAGCTTCCTGTGCCAATATTAAATATCTACAACTATGGAAAAAATTGTTGGTAAAAGTAAATGAAAAAGCACCATGTCATATGATGTAAAATCTATGACGTGTGTACACATGAGTGTGTGTTAGTTAGTGTGTTGATGTGTGTGTGTGATTGTGTAAAGGACAAAACATAACTTATGCTAGAACACACCCCTTACCTGACTCAACTGAAACAAACCAAACAAACCTCACAAACTCAAGACCTTCTGTCTGGACCATCAGCAGCCAGTGTGTCTTGTTGTTGGTTGTTGTTTTAATGTTTCTGAACCACATCAAGTAACGTGAATCAATGATGTGTGTATCTGGACGTAATTCTTGGTGTGTGTGTGTGTGTGTGTGTGTGTGTGTGTGTAAATAGGAGAATTTGGACACACCCCTAGCCTGACAAAGCTCCACCCCTTTTCTAACTCTGAGACAAACCAGGAAACAGAGGTTGTTATTCTTCCTCTCCTCACTGAGAAGAGACAGACGATAAGATTCACCTTCAGTCCAAACCCATGACTCCCACTGAGAGAGGACAGCCAGGCCGCTCAAAAATACAGGAGGGAATACTGGGAATACTGAAATACTGGAATACTGCCACTTCAACCTGCTGACTTCACACACTGAATTAGGCTTTAGAAAAACACGACTCAAAGTGAAAGTAACTTTGAGTGAATTTTCTAGAGGAAGGAGTGGTACCAAGATTGACTGACTGACCTCCTGTTGCAGCGATCTGCCTGGTGAGTTTTTAGCTTCACTCAGAGAGAAAATGGCTTCCCGATCAGAGAGGGATCTCTCCTGTCCTGTCTGCCACGACATCTTTAAAGATCCTGTTGTCCTGTCATGTAGCCACAGCTTCTGTAAAGCCTGTCTGCAGAAATGGTGGACAGAGAAACTAATACATGAGTGTCCAGTTTGTAGTAGAAGATCTTCAAGGAGTGAACCACCTTGTAACTTGGTGTTAAAGAACTTGTGTGAGGCCTTCTTCCTGGAGAGAGATCAGAGAGCTTCAGCAGGGTCTGAGGTTCTCTGCAGTCTGCACACTGAGAAACTCAAGCTCTTCTGTCTGGACCATCAGCAGCCAGTGTGTCTTGTCTGTCGAGATTCCAAAAAACACACCAAGCACAGATTCAGACCCATTGACGAAGCTTCACAAGCTCACAAGAAGAAACTCCAGAAATCACTGAAGCCCTTAGAGGAGAAACTGAAGCTCTTTAATCAAGTTAAAGGAAACTGTGATCAAACAGCAGATCACATTAAAGTCCAGGCCCAACACACAGAGAGCCAGATTAAGGAGGAGTTCAAGAAGCTTCACCAGTTTCTACAAGAGGAAGAGGAGGCCAGGATCACTGCACTGAGGGAGGAAGAGGAGCAGAAGAGTCAGATGATGAAGCAGAAGACTGAGGGTCTGAGCAGAGAGATAGCAGCCCTTTCAGACACCATCAGAGCCATAGAGAAGGAGCTGAGAGCTGAAGACATCTCATTCCTTCACAACTACAAGGCTGCAGTGGAAAGACTCAGGCATCCCCTGCTGGATGACCCAGAGCTGGTCTCAGGAGCTCTGATAGACGTGGCCAAACACTTGGGCAACCTGACCTTCTCAGTCTGGGACAAGATGAAGGAGATGGTCTCCTACTGTCCTGTGATTCTGGACCCCAACACTGCTAGTCCACTACTCATCCTGTCTGAAGATCTGACCAGTGTGAGATGTGGAGAGAGACAGAAGCTTCCTGAAAACCCAGAGAGGTTTGACTACTATGACTCTGTCCTGAGCTCTGAGGGCTTCAACTCACGGACTCACAGCTGGGACGTTGAGGTTGGAGATAATACAGGCTGGAGACTTGGCATGTTAGCAGAGTCTGTACAGAGGAAGGGAGGAATAAAGAATGGATTATGGGTAATAGAGTTCTTTGATGGTAAATTCACAGCCCACTCCCCACCAGATCTAACCACTGACCTCCCAGTGAGGATGAAGCTCCAGAGGATCAGAGTTCATCTGGACTGGAACAGAGGAAAGCTGTCATTCTCTGATCCTGATACTAACACACACATACACACCTTCAGACACACTTTCACTGGCAGGATGTTTCCATACATTTACACTTGGAAGGAAGACCCAGTAAAGATTTTACCAGTAAAGGTCTCTGTAACAGTGGAACAGCATATTTAGAGATGAAGGTGATGATGATGATGATGATGATAACTGACTCATGATATTCCATAACATATCATGTCTTAGTCAAATATCAGACCATTACACATGGTTCTCAACATTTTGACAGGTGATATTATTTTGGGTCAGATGGTGAAATCATGTAAAAACTACCTTTAATTAAACAGTCAGTGTAACAGCCAATCAGAAGTCATGGATTCACACCGTCTTCAGGGGTTCAGTTTCCAAAATCACCTCAACAGGAAGTTGACATTTTTGTGCCATTGCAAGTCAACGAAGCAAATCTGATCTTTCTGCTTAGATGTTTTACTGTGGAACAAACATGGAGGAGGCAGCAGCCTAAATGTTGGTGATCAGGTGTCTGTCTCATGAATCCATGAGTGGGTCAGCAGTTAACTTTGGGCTTAACCCTGGCTGTTCGGTCTCATGATGGCAGCTGGTAACTGGGGCTGCACGGCAACCCTGCTCCAGACCAGGTGATGTTCAGGATACCAAACGGATAAAAAGCCTCTCTGGGAGATGGCATCACCATTCCTAGAGGATGCTGTGGACTTTGTTAAAATAAAAACTTAATTGCAAAAATGTCATGTTTCATAACCAAATATGAAGGAAAGCATTGCATTGAAATGAATGAGACAGGTAATGAAATAACTATATAGGGGTTTCTTCTGAATTAACAGACAGTAAGAAGGGCTCTGGTGAGAACCCTGCTCCACAACGGAAGCACAGGACGGAGGATCTACTTCACAGGATCCCCTTTAATCTCTTTGATAAATGTAAGGTTATTGTTATTCCAATGGATATTCAGTACAACCAGTTGATTTTGCTTTTTAAGAATTTTCTGTTTGCTTTATTTGGTGGTCTTTGTTTTTCCTTAATATAATTCATGACCACAATTCCTGATTGAATTTAGTTCCCTGTTTTATTTCTGACGCCGATTTATTTTGTGAGACGTTTCATGATGATTATTAGTCGAAATGATATTGTCTGTTTCTGTTTCCTTTGTTTGACCTGTAGAAAACCAATGGATTAATATCAAGAATCAAACATGTCATCTTCAGCTCCTGCAATAAATTGTTAGACGTTCATCCTCCTCATGTGTTTATTGTGTCTGAGCAGCACACCCGTTGTGTTCATCATCCTGGAATCAGAAGTCTCCAACAAAGAAAAATATAACTATATGATATGTAGAGCTATATAAAAAGTGTTCAAATATAAAGATGAAGATATCTGGTGTTGATGTGGTAAAAGAATGTCATTACATTTACAACACGTGGACAAACTAACATCAGTAACTCAATAAAATAGTTCAGTTGCTTATTTTCCAAAGACATCTGCAGTTTTCTATTGTGTTTTTTGTCCAATTTATCATTTTTCATAGTTTGTTTAAAGACAAGGACAACATGAACAAAATATCTCCAATCACAAACAGATCAATCAATAAGTACCTTTGGATTGACCCTTGTGGAACACCATATTTGAGATCAGCTGTAGCTTCCTGTGCCAATATTAAATATCTAAAACTCTGGAAAAAATTGTTGGAAAAAGTAAATGAAAAAAAACGATGTCATATGATGTAAATCTATGATGTGTGTACACATGAGTGTGTTAGTGTGTTGATGTGTGTGTTTGATTGTGTAAAGGACAAAACATAACTTATGCTAGAACACACCCCTTACCTGACTCAACTGAAACAAACCAAACCAACCTGAGAAACTCAAGACCTTCTGTCTGGACCATCAGCAGCCAGTGTTGGTTGTTGTTTTAATGTTTCTGAACCACATCAAGTAACGTGAATCAATGATGTGTGTATCTGGACGTAATTCTTGGTGTTAGTGTGTGTGTGTGTGTGTGTGTGTGTGTGTGTGTGTGTGTGTGTGTGTGTGTGTGTGTGTGTGTGTGTGTGTGTGTGTGTGTGTGTGTGTGTGTGTGTGTGTGTGTGTGTGTGTGTGTGTGTGTGTGTGTGTGTGTGTGTGTGTGTGTAAATAGGAGACTTTGGACACACCCCTAGCCTGACAAAGCTCGACCCCTTCTCTAACTCTGAGACAAACCAGGAAACAGAGGTTGTTATTCTTCCTCTCCTGACTGAGAAGAGACAGACGATAAGATTCACGTTCAGTCCAAACCCATGACTTCCACTGAGAGAGGACTGCCGGCCGCTCTATAATACAGGAGGGAATACTGGGCATACTGAAATACTGGAATACTGGAATACTGGAATACTGCCACTTCAACCTGCTGACTTCACTCACTGAATTAGACTTTAGAAAAACACGACTCAAAGTGAAAGTAACTTTGAGGGAAGTTTCTAGAGGAAGAAGTTGTACCACGACTGACTGAATGACTGACTGACTTCCTGTTGCAGAGATCTGCCTGGTGAGTTTTTAGCTTCAGTCAGAGAGAAAATGGCTTCCCGATCAGAGAGGGATCTCTCCTGTCCTGTCTGCCATGACATTTTTAAAGATCCTGTCGTCCTGTCATGTAGCCACAGCTTCTGTAAAGCCTGTCTGCAGAAATGGTGGACAGAGAAACCAATACATGAGTGTCCAGTTTGTAAGAGAAGATCTTCAAGGAGTGAACCACCTTGTAACTTGGTATTAAAGAACCTGTGTGAGGCCTTCTTCCTGGATAGAGATCAGAGAGCTTCAGCAGAGTCTGAGGTTCTCTGCAGTCTGCACACTGAGAAACTCAAGCTCTTCTGTCTGGACCATCAGCAGCCAGTGTGTCTTGTCTGTCGAGATTCCAAAAAACACACCAACCACAGATTCAGACCCATCGACGAAGCTTCACAAGCTCACAAGAAGAAACTCCAGAAATCACTGAAGCCCTTAGATGAGAAACTGAAGCTCTTTAATCAAGTTAAAGGAAAATGTGATCAAACAGCAGATCACATTAAAGTCCAGGCCCAACACACAGAGAGCCAGATTAAGGAGGAGTTCAAGAAGCTTCACCAGTTTCTACAAGAGGAAGAGAAGGCCAGGATCACTGCACTGAGGGAGGAAGAGGAGCAGAAGAGTCAGATGATGAAGCAGAAGACTGAGGGTCTGAGCAGAGAGATAGCAGCCCTTTCAGACACCATCAGAGCCATAGAGAAGGAGCTGAGAGCTGAAGACATCTCATTCCTTCACAACTACAAGGCTACAGTGGAAAGAGTCCAGCGCCCCCTGCTGGATGACCCAGAGCTGGTCTCAGGAGCTCTGATAGACGTGGCCAAACACCTGGGCAACCTGACCTTCACAGTCTGGGACAAGATGAAGGAGATGGTCTGCTACTGTCCTGTGATTCTGGACCCCAACACTGCTAGTCCACTACTCATTCTGTCTGAAGATCTGACCAGTGTGAGATGCGGAGAGAGACAGAAGTTTCCTGAAAACCCAGAGAGGTTTGACTACTATGACTCTGTCCTGAGCTCTGAGGGCTTCAACTCAGGGACTCACAGCTGGGACGTTGAGGTTGGAGATAATACAGGCTGGAGACTTGGCATGTTAGCAGAGTCTGTACAGAGGAAGGGAGGAATAAAGAATGGATTATGGGTAGTAGAGTTCTTTGATGGTAAATTCACAGCCCACTCCCCATCAGATCTAACCACTGACCTCCCAGTGAGGAAGAAGCTCCAGAGGATCAGAGTTAATCTGGACTGGAACAGAGGAAAGCTGTCATTCTCTGATCCTGATACTAACACACACATACACACCTTCACACACACTTTCACTGGCAGGATGTTTCCATACATTTACACTTGGAAGGAAGACCCAGTAAAGATTTTACCAGTAAAGGTCTCTGTAACAGTGGAACAGCATATTTAGAAATGAAGGTGATGATGATGATGATAACTGACTCATGATATTCCATAACATATCATGTCTTAGTCAAATATCAGACCATTACACATGGTTCTCAACATTTTCACAGGTGATGTTATTTTGGGTCAGATTGTGAAATCATGTAAAAACAACCTTTAATTAAACAGTCAATGTAACAGCCAATCAGAAGTCATGGATTCACACCGTCTTCAGGGGTTCAGTTTCCAAAATCACCTCAACAGGAAGTTAACATTTTTGTCCCATTGCAAGTCAACGAAGCAAAGCTGATCTTTCTGCTTAGATGTTTTACTGTGGAACAAACATGGAGGAGGCAGCAGCTTAAATGCTGGTGATCAGGTGTCTGTCTCATGAATCCATGAGTGGGTCAGCAGCTAATGTTGGGCTTAACCCTGAATGTTTGGTCTCATGATGGCAGCTGGTAACTGGGGCTGCACGGCTACCCTGCTCCAGACCAGGTGATGTTCAGGATACCGAAACGGATAAAAAGCCTCTCTGGGAGATGGCATCACCATTCCTAGAGGATCCTGTGGACTTTGTTAAAAAAAAAAACTTAATTGCAAAAATGTCATGTTTCATAACCAAATATGAAGGAAAGCATTGCATTGAAATGAATGAGACAGGTAATGAAATAACTATATAGGGGTTTCTTCTGAATTAACAGACAGTAAGAAGGGCTCTGGTGTGAACCCTGCTCCACAACGGAAGCACAGGACGGAGGATCCCCTTCACAGGATCCCCTTTAATCTCTTTGATAAATGTACGGTTATTGTTATTCCAATGGATATTCAGTACAACCAGTTGAGACCAGCTTGTTAAGAATTTTCTGTTTGCTTTATTTGGTGGTCTTTGTTATTCTTAATGTAATTCATGACCACAATTCCTGATTGAATTCAGTTCCCTGTTTTATTTCTCACTCTGATTTAATTTGTGGGACGTTTGATAATTTGATAATTGACGTTGTGGGATAATTATTAGTAGAAATGATATTGTCTGTTTCTGTTTCCTTTGTTTCACCTGTAGAAAACCAATGGATTAATATCAAGAATCAAACATGTCATCTTCAGCTCCTGCAATAAATTGTTAGACGTTCATCCTCCTCATGTGTTTATTGTGTCTGAGCAGCACACCCGTTGTGTTCATCATCCTGGAATCAGAAGTCTCCAACTAAGAAAAATATAACTATATGATATGTAGAGCTATATAAAAAGTGTTCAAATATAAAGATGAAGATTTCTGGTGTTGATGTGGTAAAAGAATGTGATTACATTTACAAAACAAGTGGACAAACTAACATCAGTAAGTCAATAAAATAATTCAGTTGCCTATTTTCCACTGACATCTGCAGTTTTCTATTGTTTTATTTGTAAATTGTATTTATTATTTTTCGCAATTTGTTTAAAGACAACATGAACAAAATATACCCAATCACAGAGATAAACCAATAAGGTAAATAAGAAATAAAGTAATAAATGAACAAACAAACAAACAAACATGGACTTTACTACCTTTTGATTGACCCTTGTGGAACACCATACTTCAGATTAGTATGTTTTGTGGAAATGTTTAGCCAATTTCACATCTGTCTTCTGATTGGCCAGTTTGAAGTAGGGAGGCATCCAGCTCATTCGGATAAAGAGCACCTGTGTCGGCCCTTTCTCTCTTTAGAGCAGAGCAACGAGGACATGCTGCCATGCTCAGAGCTGAGCCGTGACATGCATTTTTGCTGGTTGCTGTAGTACTGTTGTGTTGGACAGTGAGACTTAATGTGCACGTGCTGTTAAGTGTTCTTCTATATCATTTCTATGTATGCTTATTGGCTAAAGGCAGTAAAAAGCCAAGCATTTGTTAACCTGTTGCGTATACTACCTCCACACTCCTGCACAACCCAATTCACAACAGCAGCTATTTGTCTTTGTACTAATTTCCTAGTGAGACATTTCTCTGGATCTACAGATTTATTTTCCTCTTCAGGCTTATTTGGGGATGAAAATGGTCTTAAATTGTATTGGAGCTAGCATCAAGCAGCAAAAAGCTCAGTTTTCATTTTTTAAATTTTTTTTATTGGGGTTTTCCATACATACAACATACAATTACAGAGTACAGAAAGGCAAATCAATAAAATAATTACAATAAAATAAATGTGAACTAAAAGGAGGAAGAAAAACATACATTACATTACAGGCATTTGGCAGACACTTTTATCCATAGCGACTTACAATCAGTGCATTCAAAATACTGTAGGTAGGCAAGATAACTACAAGTCACCAGAAATCGTAAGTGCATTTCCTTCCTCAACAAGCATCTTAGAGCAGAACCAGTGCTGAGGTAAAAGATCAATAAGTTACCTACTTTTTATTAAACAAATGAGACAAATAAGTGAAGACAAATAAGGGTCAGGGTAGTGTTTCTTGAACAGGAAGAGTCGGGGTAAGAGGAAGGGTCAAGGTAGTTTTTCTTGAAGAGGAAGGGTCGGGGTAGTGTTTCTTGAAGAAGAAGGGTCGGGGTAGTGTTTCTTGAAGAGGAAGGGTCAAGGTAGTGTTTCTTGAAGAGGAAGGGTCAGGGTAGTGTTTCTTGAAGAGAAAGGGTCAGGGTAGTGTTTCTTGAAGAGGAAAGGTCAGGGTAGTGTTTCTTGAAGAGGAAGGGTCAAGGTGGTGTTTCTTCAAGACAGCCTTGCCTATTTGTCGTCAATTATGTGTCTGAGCTCTTGTTTATTGGCTCTTGTTTATTGGATACACTTATTTGTCTTAGCTGTTGTTTATTTGGTTCACTTATTTGTCTTAGCTCTTGTTTATTTGATTCTCTTATTTGTCTCATTTGTTTAAGATAAAGTAGGTTGCTAACTTATTGCACTCTTACCTTAACACTAGTTATGCTCTTAGTTGCTTGTTTAGGAAGGAAATGCACTTACGATTTCTGGTGACTAGTAGTTTTCTTGCCTACCTATGTTGAATACACTTATTGTAAGTCGCTTTGGATAAAAGCGTCTGCTAAATGACTGTAATGTAATGTAATGTAATGTGATGGATGTTTTCCTGCATATTTCTGGAGCTGTAAAACGAAGGCTGAGGTGGAGCTACGGGGCTAACATGTTCATACAAACTTCAATGATGCTTCAGCTGACATGTGGGTGAGTAGTGGAAGTGACTGAAGTTTAATTTTGAGTTGAACTATTCCTTTAACTTCTCCAACACAAAGTAGACCCAGAATACAGCCTGTTTTTACTGTTGGACAGATTGACACCCAGAAAAAAAAAGCACAAGGTAAAGTTAAAAGCCTTCTCTTCACAGCAGAATACTCAAAGTGAGGTGGAGACAGATGATGGAAACCCTCACCCCAGATATTGGGCTGTCCTTGGTCTGACCCTGGTATCCTCCACCCTGACGAGGCTTCTTTTGAACCTCGAGATGAACAAAGAGAGATTGAACAACTCAGGGGGAAAGGGCCCCTACAGACCTACTGACAGTAATATGGTAGTGTCAGAGGATAATTCCATCTTTCCCGCTCCTCGTCTAGATCATGTCCTATCTGGCAACGCAGCAAACTCCTAATAATAAAGGTGGTGGTGAAAAAGAACAGCATACACGAGGTTGGACAAGAGATGATGATGGTATGAGATCTTCCCAATCTCAGGCCTCCATAAATATTTTATCATCAAATCCCCTTTGGGGGTCTGCTGCCATCTTTCAAAGAGAACCCACCGTCCATCAGCACACAGGTGGAAGGATTCAGCTTCCCCGGGGATACTTTTCTTCATATAACAGGGCTCTTTAGGAAACTAGAACCAAACACTGGAGTTAGCAACAACTGTCCTCAATATCAAACACCAAAAAAAGCTGCAGCTTTCCCTCATGTCTTGAAAATGTCAATAAGATCAGATTTCATGTAAAATCTAGTGACCCTGTTCGCTGGACCAGAGATCCCACTTTGAACGTCATACGACATTAGACAATATTCAATGACAACTCCCCGTTTTCCAAATGTCCTTCAGATTACAAGATTTAAATTTCTTACGACATACAAGCCCTTATCAACTTAACTTTTTCCTACTTTTACACAGTTTACAGCCACAAATGTACCTAAACCTAATATCACTAAAGTACACAGACAAGCTCTGAAGTAAACAACAGGACATTATAAAACCTGCAGATAAGGGAGGTCAATTGGTCTTACAAGACAGAATGCATTACCTCTTTGAAGCAAATAGGCCCCCTTACCAGATTCCCTGCAACCGGAACCACAGGAGATAGTCTGTGCAATGGTAGCAAAATTACATGAAGAGAAATATGACATAAAAAAAACAATTTATTCTCGCCTTCTAAGACTATTTTATTTGCTCCCTAAAACACATTCATCTCCTGAGTTGTGGACTGTTCCCTTCCACATAGTAATCCCTTAAACCAGAAACATCCCAGTTATGTTGAGGATGTGTGGGAATCTGTCCATAAATTAAGGGATTTAAAAGAGACCTTCATATCGATGGCCAAAGCGCAAAACCTCTTATCTGCATAATTTTCTGATTGGCGGATTTCACTTTGGCTGATGAGAACCAAAAAAAACAACAAGTTTTTTTTAGTTTTCTCAAAAAAGTAAATTTTTTCAGATAGGAGGTTTTGCTCTTCGGCCATCGATATTTACTATGAATATTGACTCTATATACACATATAGATACCACATTGGACTTACAGGCACTGTCACAGGAGATCTAGATTAAAGTGAAAATCATAAAATCATACATACGTAGATTACCTTTAACCCTAAACCCGCACTGTAGAAGATTTTGTTAATCGTATCCTTGTGAGGACATTTGGTCCTCATAAGTACAGCTATACAAGAACGCACGCACGCACGCACACACACACACACACACTAAACTATCTCATCTGGTTCAGTCAGGCTCCAAGTCTGGATAAGACGAGATAGTTTGGGAGGTAATTGCAGCTCGTCTCTCCTCTGAAGCGAGGTGAAGCACAGGTCGGCCGAGATCGGGGAGGGGGAGGATGTGAGGAGGAGGAGGAGTCGGGGGTGAGGTTGGTGGAGAGAGAGAGAGAGAGAGAGAGAGAGAGAGAGAAACTGAGAGACTGAGAGACTGTGAGTTTTAGTTTAGTTTAATCTTTGAACCAGACGTACACCTGCAGCTAAATTACACCAAATGGAGAAGCCAGGGGGATTTAGGGAGAAGAGAGAGGGAATGGATGAAGGGCGGGGGAGAGAGTGAGGCGAGCCTAGGAGGAGGGAGAGATGGGGAGGAGGGAGGGGAAGAAAGGGAAAGGGGGAAACAAGAGGAAGAAAGTGCCAGACAGAGGAAAGAGAGATAAAGAGAGGGAGAGAAGAAAGGGAAGAGAAGGGAGGGAGCAGAAGACTCGACCTCACCCCACCTGAACCTGAATCTCCTACGTCACCCCACATGAACCTGATCAAACCATGAATCAAACTTTGGAGTTTGTTTTTTCTCAGATTGAACTATTCGGTCTGTGTGCTTTATGCGTTAACTGCTGTTATGTGCTGTTCACCTTCAGGCCACTAGAGGTCAGGGCATGCCAATCATGTTTGCTAATATTGTGAGGACGTCAACACACGGCATATCTTGTTTACTTGTATTAGATTCTTAGATGGTGACCTATAAAGTTAAATGTATTAATTCTAGTTATCTAGTTTATATGGTGAGACAGCGAGACTATTAACGAGACTATTAATTGAAAATGTCAGGCAGACGAACATCAGCATTTGCCGAACGTGTGAAAAGAAAAGCAGCGATGTTTCAACTTCCATTGACTATTACAAAAATGAAAAGAATGCACAACCTGGCGGGAAAAAGAAAAAGAGTACTGGAGCAACATCTCCTCTACATTCACCTCTAGATTCACCTCTACATCCAGAGGCTTCTGTTAGTTCTGCCTTTGGGCTCAGATCAACCAGTGGTAATGTTGAATAGTGATGAACTGGATTACAGGCCAATGATTTGCTAATGTCTAACGTCCAACCCTCTAGGTAGGAGAGTGTGCCACATGGTTTGTGGTTGGCTAAGGGTGGGGCGGGGCCACTGTTGGCAGGCTTGGAGGAGGCGGCTCGAACCACAGACACTCAGCCGATGTGTGGACGGTCAACAAGCTTGTCGGCCAAGAGAAATTGGCCATGGTTGAGCTTTTCTATGTGGCGCCAAATGTTACCCTGTGAATTGGTGGTACAAAATCATTTCGTACAGCACGAAATCCAAATCCATCCACCTGGCACGCATTTGCAAGGTGCCATATGCTTTCGCTGGCCTAAGTGCGCATTTCAACCAGTAGATGGCGCATAGGTGCTGCAGAAAGCATGGCACACTCTCTTCAGTATTTGGCCTTGAGTTGAGCCTCGTTCTTGTTGGTGTTTCGTTTACTCAAACACATTTAGGCAAAGTGCTTGTCCATGATATACAATAAATTAGTGGCTACGCCTCCATTCTGTCCCATGTGGTTAAATTTGGTTGTTTCTATTCCAAAGATAAATTGTTACAGCATGCCGCTTTATTTCCTTTGTACTTTAGGTACTGTTTGTACTGTACTTCCGCTTGGCTGAAGGGGTTCAAAAGAGCTGAAAGTGAGCAGACTCTCCATGTTCACTTTCTGAAAAATGGATTGGTTTCAATTCTACATATTCATCATGGACTAACTGTTACATTAAAAGCAACTAAATTACATTCCTGTGTTAGCTTTTGCTGTCTCTATACAGAGCTAACTATGACATTTAACTGAAAAAGCGATCCCTAACTAAAATAAATACTTTTATGAATGGCAGGCTATGCAGCTCTGTGTGACAGCACAGTTGTTGCATGCTGGAGAAAGTTTGCCTTGTTCCATGGTTTCACTGTATTTCAATGTCAAAATGCGGAGCTGTTCCACAACATGTGTACAGGCTGGCAGGTCTGGGAGGTGGAAGGGTTTCAGAGTTACCGAGAGGAAGAGAGTGAAGGAAGAAGCTCAGAGGTGAGAGAGAGGCAGAAGGCTTCGGAGTTACTGTCAGAGAGTAGAGAGGAAGGAGGAGAGAGTTGAGAGGGTGGGAGATTTAGAAGGTTTAAGAGTTATTGAGACAGATAGGAGAAGAGAGCAGAGAATTAGGTTTTTGGAGATAGAGAGGGGAGAGGAGGAGGTGTTAAGAGGGAGGATGCAGACACTTAGAGTCTGGCTTATGGCTTTTTATTGGATGTAACTCCAGGCCAACAGGTGGGTGAGCCTGAATACTAGACACTCAGCAAGCTAGTGTCTATCAGCTCAAGCCTGTCTGTCTTTGTATATATATATATATTATCTATCTTTAGCATGCCCATAAAGCCTGGATTGAGCCTTGTCAGATCAAAATCCACGATGTAACATTTTCACATAAAATATATTCCCTTATTTTAAGTGTTTGGACTGTGAAAGAGAAAATCCACCCATCAGTGACGCATGAGACTTCCTGGTTTTGCTCATATGAGCACATGTGGTCAGGAACAACCACTGGCAAGGAGTCTTCTTGACACACAGGAAGATTTAAAATGGGAAAATGTACAAATTAGGAGCATCTTTAAAAGAAAAACAAAAATGCAAGGTATGAAGTTACCTCAAACAAAAACCTTAGCTCTTTTGCCTTTCTTCAAATCAAATCACATTTTATTTGTATAGCCCTTCACAGTGCCCGACGTGTGAAAACAATACATAGTTAGTACACAACATCCCCCAGCCTTGGACCCTCACAGAGGATGAGGAAAAACTCCCATAAAACCTTTTAGGGAAAAATGGAAGAAACCTTGGGAGGGGCTACTCAGAGAGGGATCCCCCTACCAGGACGGTTGGGCTGCAATAGATGCAATAGTTTGGGCAAGCAGAGTATACACAATATATGAAAGTTCATTTTGGTGGGGCATCCAGATCTGATGGGAGGCATCACAGCAAACAGCAGTTCAGTCAGCGTCATCGTAGGACTAGGGTACCACACAGGCGCCAACTCCGCCGAGCTGCAGCCTGGAACAGATAGGAGACACACCCACACACCCACACACACACTCTCACTCACACAGACAAACATGACCAGCGTCCGTGGACAGAGGCAGCTAGACCAGGAGAACAGGACATGTAGACAGGATGCTAGTATCCAAGTCCAGGTCGTCTTACTTATTTAGTCCTCTTAAATATTTATGATCAAGCTCCGGTTCTCCTGATGTCGACCCAACGTGACCCTAGAAAATAAATAAACAAATGCACCGCAGTCAACAAGACCACAACATCCCGACCAGAGAAGATGATTGACTGCAATGATGGTGATTATGAGCTGGGGGGATAATGATGAGGATGATGGGTCACGAGTAACCATGTCACATGTCACCATGGAGGAAGGAGTGAATTAGAAAGTAAGTAGGAAGTAGAAAGACACATTATTGTCTATATTGTCAAAAAAAACATAATTACTGTGCATGAATCATAATAATCCTCTTCATACCCTTTTGTCTGTAGGTCTGTTGTTGGTTTCTGCCCCATCATCCATGTTGCCCTCGGTACAAGCTGGAGTGGCCAACAACCCATGAACGTCCCCCATCTCTCGATGCCTTATTGTCTGAAGCTCTTTCTTTATGATTTGGAGGGAATATGGAGGAAGAAGTCCAACTCAGATGAAATAAAGAAGTCTCGGTTTGCTTTTTTTTCTTCCTGGACGAACTCACAGCCTCAAAGACCCGCCGAGCAGAACTGAACACACCCCTCCTGTCTGTCTGAGAGAGAGAGAGAGAGAGAGAGAGAGAGAGAGAGAGAGAGAGAGAAAAGAAAACAAGAGAGAAAGTAAAAGAATTAGAGGGAATGACAGAGTGAAATAATTCAAAGATGGAGAGCTGAAGGGGGGGGATAGAGAAAGGGCAAGATAAAAATAGAGAGGGAGGTGAGGAAGGAGAAGGATTGTTGGTAATTGAAAGATAAAATGGTAATCATCCAGAAGGGGTGAGAGATTACAGCTCTCCTTTTTCATTTGGGAGGCAGGTCCGGGGTAGAGGGGGAGAGAGAGCAAAAGCGAGTGGAGGGAGAAGGAAAGAGAGAGAACTGAGAAAGAAGGGTGGGAAAGACAACCGGAGAGGAGAGAGGGGGAGAAAGGCGAGTGATTGGCTCAAATTCCACTTTTCCACCACTCATCCTTCTTCATAATAGAGCTGTCAAATCAACGTGGAGCTTAAAGACGAGCTGCTTTCCTGCCTCTCGCTCTCTTTCTCTGTCTCTTCATCCCTCTCTGTCTCTCTCTTTTCACCTCTCTCATACTATTTAGCCACTCTGTCCTTTCTATTTTTTCTTTCTACTACTACTAAATGTTTCTCTCACCCTCTCCGTCTTGTCACTGAATTTATATTTTTTCTTCTCTTTCTTTCTGTCTGTCCTGTCTCTCGTCTCCCTCTTTCTTTTCTTTTACTCTGTAGCTCTCCCTATCGTCCCTCTTCTCCTCCTCCCTCCCAGCCTCTCTCCTCTTCCCCTCATCCCTCATTTGTCCTCCCTCTCCTCCCATCCATCCGTATCCACCTTCCTTATCTCCCTCCCTCCCTCCCACTCTCCCTCCTCTTCTGTCATAGTTAAAGGGGTATTAATTAATCTATGACCTCCGTATGAACAGTAGAAGTTGAAACTTCTTAAGTTGTTTTCTCCTACACTGTCTCTGTCACCCTTGAACTATGATGACTTGTAATTGACAAAAACCATAAAGTTGCGTTTTCACAATAGAGACGAGATCCAGTAGAAACCTCTAGTGAAGGAGAGGTGATATATTGAGTTTTTCAAAGTGCAGTGTGCAGGGTAAACGTGACTTATTTCCACAGTTTTAGTACTAGATTATGAGCAAAAACAACATATACAACGTTAAAAGAGTTCTTCATTGAATTAAAATGAATGATTTTTAAAAATAGCCCAACATTTGTGCAATCATGTGATGTGATCTCCACTTGGTATTTTTTTTCTTTTTTCAACAACAAGAATCAATAGTTTGTGGTATTCTACAGGAAAACAAACTTACTGTCGATATTTACTGATCTATGAAGGCGTGACAGTTCAAGAAATTCGTTTTCTCAATATTGCACGTACAAAACATCTCATTTTCAAACGTAGCGGTCCGTCAGACATCCAGCAAATCTTCCACACTGACATTAGCATATCACCCATTGTAAACATTGCTGTGGGTATTTAATAGTTTTGCTGAAATCCTATTGGCTTGTGTTTGCGTAGCGCCCTTAACCATTCACAAGATGGATACATAGTCCATCCAACCATAGGACATCATTATCATTGAGCCACTCACAGTGAGGGAGCATGGCTGACCGCTCAGCCGTCTTTGTTTAGATCAGCGGGAGCTCACCGATCACCGGGCTACACCCTAGGAGGTTTAGGGCTGGACCAGAACATGGGGTTAGATCGCTAAATCACCCAGAACGACTCATGGGCCAGGAGATGGGAACACCTACCGCCTCTCCTCTGCTCAAAATGGGCTGGCACCCAAGATGACTCAGATGTGATGGTAATTCACTTTGGCAGGAACAGTGCTGGCATGGACAGAAATGATAGCACAAGTCCAACGTTGTGCATGAGCACAGACTTCAGGAAAATCAATTTGTTATTTCTGAATCCCAAACTGATGTTTTCGGACATCTGCTCTCGCTGGAATTGGTGGAGCTGTATCAAAAACATTCAGGTTAAGGGGTTCCTGATGTAATTACAGACGTTTAATACTTATTCAATACATATACACATGTTAGCTATAGCTATCCACCATGCAACAACTGAGTACAAGATATTTGCCCATGCAGCTTGCTGGACTGCAGAATTAGAGAGCGTGAAAATGAAGAGGCTAACAGGCTGACAGGATACTGGCATCCAACATTTTTTTAGGACACTAAAATAGACAGAAGCGTTGATAAATAATGGTCAGCTGATAACTGAGTTTATACTGTCATATAATGCCGGTATATGGATTTAATGTTGTTAGATGTCTTGTATTTGGTACAGCGTTACCTGCAGGCAAAAACACACCTGACCAGAGTCAAATTTGTCAATAATAATCACAACAATTTTCAGGAGTAAATGCACAAACGAAACAATTCAGTAGCTTTATCACCCCTAATGTCATTCCCATATTAAATGATACCCTCACCGGATGGATGGCACATGGTTGAGAACAGCTGTGTTAAAGATTCTTTTAGAGGCGTTAAAGGAGGTAAAACCTTCATCCTTGGTTGACAGATTGGATCCTCTGAATTTTAGAGATACTGAATGCCAAACTTCATGCTTCAAACCTTCCCCCCAAAATGTATATATCACATTTTGTAAATAAACCCTTCATATTTTATTCCTTTGATGTTGTAAAGATCAAACAGTATTTCTGAACACTAAAAAACAATCCAGTATCCAAAGGGAAACCGTGAGCTTGTTCATTGATAATGAATGGGAGTGTGACTGCCATCGCAGAGAATCAAAAAGAGCTTCATTCACTACAAAGGCAAACAGTGTTTTCAAAGGTCAAAGGTCATATAATTTTGATTTGATGTCAACAACAAAAAAATCACACCCACAAATGCTGTTAAAGGCCCCATATTACGGTTTATTCCTGGCGCTTATACATGTTCCACAGGAAATTACTTCCCTAAGCAGCTGAGAAAATTTGAAAACTAGAAGTCAACCCGTTTTTCTGTATTTTCCTTTTTCCCAAAGATAAGAGAAAAGCGGCCCGTTTCAGAAAATGGTTCTTTTGGACGTCATAAGGTGCAGATCCAGCCCCTCTCAGAGCATGCCCACGCCCAGTTGAACAACCAATCCCATTTACGTCATTGCAAAATGCAGCTCAAGGCAGTGCCGCAAGCCGTTGCTTATGGTGCATTCCATTGTACGATAATCGATAATTCCGAGTCGGTATTCCTAACTTCCAATCTAAATGTGTTCCAGTGCATCTGCTCGGGAAAACATAATCGCCCGCAGCAAACTCATGTTTGTATGGTAAGTCTCAGAATGTTACAAGCATCTAAACTCATCAACTACTACAGTGCCATTAGTGAAGAGAAGCGCATATCACATTCAGACGCCGGAGTACAATGGAATGCACAATTACTTTCCGACGAGTGAAGCTAAAACAACATATCAGGAGATATATCAACGCTCCTGTTATTATTTTGTAGGATGCAGGCAGCAACATAGATCCCTGCACAGTCTCCCAACACGTGAAAATGCCAGGACAGAGTGGATTAATTTTATTTTTAATGGCAACGGCTACAGTTTTTTTCTGTGTGATGATCAGTCCTCAGACTGCTTGAGCAACGGCAAGATTAGCATCTAAATTGAAGCTTAAAGATGGAGCAATTCATAAGGTACGTGACCCATCTGCAAAATTGGAATCTGTAAGTGTCACCATGTTTTGATTTAATTTACCAAATTAGTCTGGTTAGTATATTCACTGCTGGTTAGTTAATGAGCTAGCAGGGCTAGCCACGGGCTTGTTGGGAGTGGAAGAAGTAAGAAAACTAAAGCTGGAGTCATTAAAAGTAAAGTAAAGTAAAAGTAAAGTTATTGGTTGGAGTCAGGACTCATCTTAAAGTTATTTTTTGGGACCAGTGCCTGTTTTATAAGTCTGTCGAACGTGTAGGCTTGGTAAACTTTAGCCACCATCAGTACAATTGTGTTTGGTTGTTTGGCTGCGCTGTTTGGATGCAAATAGGTTGCATCCAATAATATATTGGTTAACTAGCTCAACAAAATTGTCAATCCTAGCTTGTCTGCAAGTTGTATTCAATAAGCTTATGGACATGAGCCATAAATAGACCGGCTACAGCAGAGAGTGTCGCTCACACATCCACATACACAAACACAAGGCACGAAAGTAAAATATTACACAGAATTGTTATCAGTGAGAAACTAAGTGGAACCGCCTCAGCTGCCTCTTCCCATTCTGGGTCAGACTCCGGCTCAAACATGTACAGTCTCAGTGTTGGTTCTGGATCTGCCATGGTTATGGTAGATTTCTGCATCAAGCTTATTTGTTTACCTTGAGCAGCATGGGCGCTCTGCTCTCCTTGTAGGTTGTATGTAATGAGCACTGCTCTGATTGGCCGTGATTGAGGCGTGAGGCGGCCAATCAGAGCAGGGTTCATTACATACAACCTACACGCCTTCAAAACAGCCTGTTCTTTACAATGGAGAAAATGAGAGACTGAAACACACACCACAGAAGCTGGTTTAACAAATAACAAATAACTTTAAGATGAGTCCTGACTCCAACCAATAACTTTACTTTTACTTCACTTTTAATGACTCCAGCTTTAGTTTTCCTACTTCTTCAACAAGCCCGTGGCTAGCCCCGCTAGTTCGTTAGCTAACCAGCAGTGAATATACTAACCAGACAAATCAAAACATGGTGACACTTACAGATTCCAATTTTGCAGATGGGTCACGTACCTTATGAATTGCTCCATCTTTAAGCTACAATTTAGATGTAGCGAGTCAATTTACAGATTTTTTGTCAAAAAATAACCTACTTGATCCCTTCCAATCTGGCTTTAGATCCTTTCACTCGACCGAAACTGCACTCACGAGAGTGGTAAATGACCTTTTGTTAGCTATTGACTCCAACTCAACCTCAGCATGCTACTTGACCTGAGTGCAGCCTTCGACACAATTGATCATACGATACTCTTGAACCGTCTTGAACATTATATTGGTATCCGGGGATCAGCCCTTTCTTGGCTTAGGTCTTACCTACTTGATAGATCACAACGCGTCTTTTACAACAACATGACCTCAGAGTGTTGCAATATGGACTTTGGTGTCCCACAAGGCTGTGTCCTAGGACCACTGCTATTCTCTATCTATATGCTACCACTTGGTGGCATCATTCGCAAATTTGGCATTAACTTCCATTGCTACGCCGATGACACCCAAATTTACATACCAGTCAAACCAACCAATGACACCCAATTCCAAAAACTAGAGGCCTGCCTATCAGAGGTCAAATATTGGATGTCCCTAAACTTCCTACTTCTTAATGGCAGCAAAACTGAGATGCTGATTGTGGGACCAGCTAGACATAGACACTTATTTGAGAATACTACTCTCAACTTTGATAGTTGTGTAATCTCCCAGAGCCCATATGTTAAAAATCTTGGGGTAAAATTCGACCCTACCCTCTCATTTGAGTTGCACATTAAGGAGATCACTAAAACAGCGTTTTATCATCTTTGTAATATTTCCAAAATTCGACCCATGCTAACAGAGGCAGACGCAGAAATTTTAGTACATGCCTTTGTATCATCCAGAATCGATTATTGCAATGTCCTTTTTTCGGGCTTACCTACTGGGCGCAATAAAAAACTACAACTGGTCCAGAATGCTGCTGCCAGAATCCTGACCAAAACTAGGAAATTCGACCATATAACTCCCATTCTATCGTCATTACACTGGCTACCAATTCAGGCCAGGTGTGACTTTAAGGTGCTTTTACTGAACATATAAATCATTACATGGGATAGCACCGTCCTATTTATCCGATCTGATTAAACCATGTAAACCGTCACGTGCCCTCAGATCTCAGGACGTTGGCTACCTGTCTATCCCAGCAGTCAAAAAGAAAACTGCAGGTAACAGAGCCTTTTCTTACCGGGCTCCCTATCTCTGGAACAGTCTGCCTGCCTCAGTCAGAGAGGCAGTCTCTATCGAAGTCTTTAAGTCAAGGCTAAAAACCCATTTATTCTCTCTGTCATTTGACCAGCCTTCAGGGAGTGGCTCAGTCTCGTCTCAGAGTAAGGCTAGACCAGTTAGCTCATCCTAGCTCAGGGTCCTGCCGATGGATATTAGCATCCTGTCTACATGTCCTATTCTCCTGGTCTACCTGCTCCTGTCCACTGACGCTGGTCATGTTTGTCTGTGTGAGTGAGAGTGTGTGTATGGGTGTGTGTGGGTGAGTCTCCTATCTGTTCCAGGCTGCAGCCCGGCAGAGTTGGTGTCTGCGTGGTCCCGCGTATTCATATATTGTGTATACGCTGCTTGCCCAAACTCGGCATCTATTGCACGCCCAACCGTCCTGGTAGGGGGATCCCCCCAAGTTTTCTCCCAATTTTCCAACAAGGTTTTGTGGGAGTTTTTCCTTGTCCTCTGTGAGGGTCTAAGGATGGGGGATGTCGTGTACTAATCATTTATTATTTTCACATGTTGGGCACTGTGAAGCCCTTAGAGACTAACGGTGATTAAGGGCTATACAAATAAATGTGATTTGATTTGATTTAGATGCTAATCCTGCCGTTGCTCAAGCAGTCTGAGGACTTATCATCACACAGAAAAAACTGTAGCCGTTGCCGTTAAAAATGAAATTAATCCACTCTGTCCTGGCATTTTCACATGTTGGGAGACTGTGCAGGGATCTATGTTGCTGCCTGCATCCTACAAAATAATAACTGGAGAGTTGATATATCTCCAGATATGTTATTTTAGCTTCACTCATCGCGAAGTAATGGTGCATTCCAGTGTACTTGGAAAAAATGGTGTCCAAATGTGATATGCACCGATTCTATTCACTAATGGCGCTGAAGTAGTTGATGTTGAGTTTAGATGCCTGTAACATTCTGAGACTTACCATACAAACTTACCATGTTTTCCCGAGCAGATGCACTGGAACACATTTAGATTGGAAGTTAGGAATACCGACTCGGATTTATCGATTTCCGAGTACAATGGAATGCACCATAAGCAACGGCTTGTGGCACTGCCGTGAGCTGCATTTTGCGACGACGTAAATGGGATTGGTTGTTCAACTGGGCGTGGGCATGCTCTGAGAGGGGCTGGACTTGCACCTTATGACGTCCAAAGGAACCATTTTCTGAAATGGGCTGTTTTTCTCCTATCTTTGGCACCGTTTTGGGAAAATACAGAAAAACGGGTTGACTTCCAGATTTCAAATTTTCTCAGCTGCTTAGGGAAGTAATTTCCTGTGGAACATGTATAAGCACCAGGAATAAACTGTTTTCCATAATATGGGACCTTTAAAACATCATGAGGCACATTATTCCTATCCTGACACAGCACATTCATAAAAGTGAATAACTTGGAGACTTTAACCTCAGACAGTTCTCTGGTAACAGTTCATTTCTCTGTTGATTCCAGAGCCAGGAGTTGATTCTGAATTATTGAAGAGAATAAAGTAAATATTTTGGGTATGTAAACGTGTACACAGATGGGTCTGAAAGAATAAATAACTATCAGAATTTTTCATCAAAGATAGGAAGAGCATGAGGGATCAGTTATCTGTCTGCACAGGAGAAATGACAGCGGACATATTGGCCTTACAGTGGGTGGAGGACAGTGATTGAATGTTGATTCAAGTTCAGTGTTAATGACTCTGAAGTAAACACATTCAGAGAGTAGAAAGATATCCTGTAGGAAATAATGCAAACTTTATTTAGACTGCAGACAAAGGGTTTAAATATGTATTTGGACACCATATGGGAATAGAAGCTGGTAAATTCGCTAAAGAAGCGAGTGATGGGGTGGGTGTGGATATGGAACTGGATTATCACAAGGCAGAGATGAAGAGCTTGATTAACACCGACGTTGGGAAAAGGTGGCAAAAGCAATGGAATGAGGAGAAGAATGACTAATTTTTATTAAATTCGAAGGGAGTGGGATGCACAGGAAACGGTGCAAGGTAAAAGGAGAGAAGAAGTTGTAACATCTAGAATAGGATTTGGACACACAGGTCGAAGTAGCACAGTTTGTAACGAGACAACATGATAGCAGCAGATGTGATTACTGCAATTAGCAAGAAATTATAGAGCATGTATTGACAGTCTTCCCAAAATACACAGAGATCAGCTCATTTTAACATGACAGGAAAAAGAAGACTCAGGTGAACAATGATACACGGTGGATTAAAACAGTCTGAGCATTTTATTTCTCCATTCAGGTTCACAGTCCAGTCCAGATGGTGGCGATAATGCACACAAAAATTGTTTGCCGACAGCATAAAATGCCAGAGAAGAATTTGAACGTGGTAAGGAAGTATACGCAAGATGGCTGACAGAAAAAAAGATGGCTAACAGAAATCGCAAAGAGGAAAACATCATTTCCAGCCTGCGGTTGGGGCACAAAGTTGATCAGAACACGTAGTGATGGTGAAGTGAAACTTCTTAAAATGGATATTTACCAACAGGCCAAAGGCAACAAACTGAAGTTAGTGATCAGTTTTTATTGCAGGGTGGAGCCCCCCATCCATTACTGAGTGATACAAGACAGACATGATGAGCTACGATGTTGGCTCACATGTACACGTATGTTTGTATTCAGCTATCGACTCCATGACTGTCCAGATGCACTTGATGCTAACCACGCTGCTAAAGAGGGGACCCTGAGGAGGAGGGCCATCAGACTACCTACACCACTCTAGCATGTGGGTCAGTTTTGTTTGGTTACATCCATTTATATGACATTAGTATTATTATTATTATTATTGCAGGTTACAGTTGCACTTGTCACTAATTTGATATAAGCCTTAGTTTATATCAGGGCCAGACTTGGCACAGATTGAGGTTTGGTTTGTTTGAGGTCCAGTGTTGAAACCTTTTCACCACAGTGCTGCTAACGATTAAATTAGCAGCACTGTGATTAAATTTACCAGACTAAGCAAGAAAAGAAAAGACAAGATTTACTTTTAAATTCTACAAAGGTAGAAAAAATACATTCAAGGATTTTTTTCTCAATATAATTTAATTCTATTTACTTTACTTATTACTGACTCAGAGTCAGGAATAGAAGACGTAAGCCAATAAAGACCCAAGGGTGCTGACAGCAGCTAAATATTGGAGTTAAATCAGGCAAGTGTGCACAGGTTACCAGGGAGAGTGAAGACGTTCTGCAAATCCTCCTGGAGTTTAGATGTTTTATTTTATTTCTGACATGTTAATTCCTAATGTCTTGAATGAAGAGTTGTCATGTACTGAAACGTGGTTCAAGTTACAGAAAGAAACAAGTGTGGCTCATCTGATGCTCCAATCCGACTTCTAACAGCAGCATGGTCAAATTTGGTGTTTCTTTGGGTATATCGGTTTCGGACCCAGCAGATGCTGCGCTCTTTCTACCCCGGGTGTTTGCAACTTGTGTGTGTGGCGTGCCGAGGACCGCTGAGTCAACGCTGACTAAGGCCCGTGAGAAACATAAAACTATTTAGGAGATGATTTCCATCTTAATTTTAATCCCTTCCCGACGTACGCAGGCAAATTATTTCCCTGACTGTGCCGGATTTGTCACTCAGAGCTTTTAATCTGTTCATAGTTTGTCTGAATAAATATATTCATTTTGTCTTTTTCCACAAACGCACAGCTGCTCTGTAATCTCACGTTATCGAAGCAGGAAGTGAGTTGGCAAGCGAATCTAAACAGCCACGCGGGACCTGAATTTCCCAGGCTTTTCGGTGAGCGTGGCTGTGCACTGCAGAAATGACACAAAAAATCCAAATGACATTTCTCAGCAGGTGCTATTGTCTCGTATACCAAGCGTATTTTAAGGCACAAGTTCAAGTTATTCAGGCATTTAGCTGACACTCATGCAGAGTGGCTTACAATGAGCTGTCTTTTAAAAAGCACAGGCAGATGTTGTGCCGGTGGCGTCGAAAGTGTTTTAAAATAAATACAGTTCAGAGCTTTCCTGAACTGCTCCGCTGCTTGTTCACACTGTGACCCACCAGCCTTTCTCTTCCTATCTCTTCTTCCAATTCTCTTCAACGTAGGCCCACACAGCGACAATAATTTGTCTCTCTTGTTCATTTCTCTTCGCTGTGGGCTGGCACAGGAAAAGGGCAGGAATATCCAATAGCTCTCTGTCTCTCCACCACTGGGGCTAACCTGCCGTCATAAATGTCTCACTGCACTGTCGCATTGGGTTTGCAGAAACTTGGGATCGTAGTAACATGACTTCTTGCAGGACATTTAGTGGAACAGGTTTTTTGCAAGATTTGTTTTTCTGGATTTATTATCTTTTAAACGAGTCCTACTGTCATGAAATGTCTTGCTCAAGTTTCGAGTGGTCCTGTGTAGCTCAGTGCAACAGCACAAGGTCAGGGGTTCGATTCCCCTGGACTCATAGTACTGTAAACCACTCTGGATAAAAGGCATGTTGGGTTATCAGAAGGCACATTAAGACAATTCAGCTCACATTTTGAAAAAGCTTCACTTGAATATTTGGTCATTACAGCAACAAAGAACAGGTTTAGTTTTGAAGGGAAAAAAAACTAAAGAAGGTAATAAAGGAAAATAAAATTAAATATACATATGCAGGATGCTAACAATGTTTCTCTGCAATGGCTAAAATATAATAAACATATATTATTATTATAGATATTATGTTTGTGTTTGCCTGCAGTGTGTTTGGGTAAGACAGCTGAGATGAGTGTGAATTCAGCCTCTGCAATCTGTTTATGGAGATTCTCGTTTTCATACCGCTCCGAGTTTCTCCTCACACATTTTATCAGCCATTATAATTCAGGGTCACTGGCCTGTGTGTGTGTGTGTGTGTGTGTGGTCTTGTGTTGCTATTCAACTTCACTGGTTAGACTGAGCAGTTAGGTCTGTTCATTCTCACACACCGGTGGGCATTCAATTACTTTATACACTCTCACACAAAGTAGCAAATGTAATGAGGCAATCACATGAAATTGGCTCTAACTACACACACCTTTATTGTGAAGGAGCTGTTTCTTGAAGAGGAAGGGTCAGGGTAGTGTTTCTTGAAGAGGAAGGGTCAGGGTAGTGGGCGGGTGGGAGTGTAACGCTTGACCATAGCCTGGAGGTAAGAAGGAGCTGTTCCTTTCACTGCCCTATAGGCTAGCACCAGGGTCTTGAACTGGATGAGCTGCTACAGGGAGCCAGTGTAGAGAACGGAGAAGGGTAGTTGTATGGGAGAACTTGGGGCGGTTGACAAGCTGCAGCTTTCTGAACAAGCTCCAGAGGTCTGATGGCAGACGCCCGGGCATAAAATGAACTATTGATCATATTGCACTATTGATGATGAATTGAGATCGTCAGCAACTTCAAAACGATTCAGCCGGGGAAACGAAATAGAGTAGAAGCACCTATAGAATATGAAAATATTTGTTACTTCAAGCTGACAGATCAAACAAGCTTAGGGATGCTTCAACAGGACACGTGGCTGTTGTGGGGATCAAACCTGTGACCTTTCAGTTACAGGATGGTCTCTCTAACCACTAGGCCCACCCTGCGGAGATGATGAGAGGAGGAGTGAGATCCTCCTCCTGCTTTTCAATTCCTCTCTCTGTGGGTTCTCACTGCAAAAAACACGATGAATATTCTCCCCCCCTCCCTTTCTTCAATTCTTTCCTCCGCCGTCCTCCACAGGGAGGAAGGTTCATCTGTCTTTCTCGGTTTCTCTTCACTGTGGGCTGGCAAAAGCAAAATGCTATAGAGGAATATTCTCATTCTCCTTTTCTCCTTTTTTTTTCTCCTCGTCTATTTCCTTCTCTCAGTTCTCTATTTCTGTCACTTCACTTCTAAAATGCTAAAGAGGAATATTGTGTCTCTCTGTGTAGCTTGGTTTCCATCCACGTATTTATTTGAAATTAGAAAAAAAACTGAATGGAAACTTCAAAATTTAACACCATTTCCACACGAGTGGCAAAAAGGTTTTTTGAATCCTCGCTCTTGTTTGTCATGTTTTTGCCAATAAAGAAATGATGTGATTAACTGATTTAGAGTATTATCTTCAGATGAAAGCATGATATTACAACATCACAGTATCTGGCATTACAAAACAATGACCAGTTGCCAAATACTAATCAATTCTTCACAAATCCCGTTTTCTTTCATTCAGGAAGCAGATTTTTCTGTTGGAAACACATAATTCATTTTGTTATTTGTAACATTTCAAAAGTTTGAGTAACATTTGCTTTGACAGTTGGAAACTCTTTCATTCTCTTCTCTGTGGGCAGACACAGTAAAGACCCGAGAAGAATATTCCTCTTTTTCCTCCCTCTCTCTATTTCTATAGCTCCATGACTCTTTCTCCATTTCTCTCCTCGGCAGGCTGCACAGAGAGAATCATCCGGTGGACTACTTTGTCTCTTTCCTCCATTTCTCTTCACTGGTACAGTAAAATGTGACAGAGGAATATTCTGCATTTGTGTGTGTGTGTGTGTGTGTGTGTGTGTGTGTGTGTGATGACATATATGTAATAGCTGTATGAAACCAAAGATCGCTGTCTGCAGACTCAGCAGGAATGTGAGTGTGTGTGTGTGTGTGTGAGAGAGAGAGAGAGAGAGACCACCCTGCTGTGTAAATGCCATCCCAGACAGCGACCTGCTGATGAAAATGGGAACCAGGTATATTCATTTCAGAGAAGTGGGGTTGTGGGTAGGGAGAGAGAGGAGGGAAGGAGTGGGGACGGGGAGGAAGAGGAGGGCAAGATGGAAAAGCAGAAATGAGGAAAGTGAGGAGAGGAAGTAGTGGTAGAAGGGGAACTGGAGGAAGAAGGAAAGGGGATAGGTAGGGAAACGGAGGGAAGCATGGAAGGAAGAAGAGATGGAGGAGTGTAGAGGAATGGGGAGATGGTGAAAAAGAGGACAAGAGTGGAGAAATTGGGAGAAGAAGGAGCAGAAAGTGAGACAAACTAGGGAAGGGATGGGGAGTGAGCTGTCCATTCATCCAGAACGCCAAAACCATTCCCTTTAAGGGCATCACACCCTTGAAAGACGCCATTGAAAGTCTTGATGATTACGATACTAGCTTGCTAACTTGACAACCAACATGTGCGGATGCAGCTGGCTAGTCGCCAAATGCCGCTGCCGCGATCAACTTCGCCAAATACATATTTTGCTTTTATGCTTCAAAGTTATATTTCCACTCCAAAATAGGAAGTAATGCATACAGATTATGAAAGGCAAGATTTTGTTTTATTAAAATTAGTCAAAATACCAAAATGGTCAAAAATAGACTTTTGACATTAAAAGGCGTTTCTACGTGAATCAGCCATTGCGACTTCCGAATCATTCTGTGAGAGCACGTCACAAATGGTTAGTTCTGAGGTAATCTACGGTGGGCTCAGTAGTGGGGCTCCATCCAATCATGGGAAATGCATTCATGACATCATAAGACATTATGATGTCATAAGACATTATGATGTCTTGATGATGCAGGTGGAGGACGAACATGAACAATGGTTGAAGCACATAGAGGAGGAATATGAACAATGGTTCAAGCAGACGGAGGAGGAACATGAACAATGGTTCAAGCAGATGGTGGAAGAGGAACATGAACAATGGTTCAAGCAGATGGTGGAGGTATATGAACAATGGTTCAAGGAGCATGAGATGAGGGAGCAGGTGGAGCAGCGTGAAATGGATGAGATGGAGAAGTGCCTTAATGAGGAAGCACCGAAACAGCACAAGAGCAGGTTCAGGTGCATTCTTTCATGGGTGAATAAAAGACTGAGACGCTCCCACCGCACGGGCTGCGCTCAGGCCACACTATCATAACCCTGCCTCACCACACCACACCTCACCTCACCACACCTCACCTCACCTCGTCTCCTGCCACGGCGTCCAACAGAGGTCCGCGGAGGACGCAGCCGGGAGCCGCCTGCAAGGGCTGACCAGCCGGGGTTGGGACAGGATGCCCCTGGAAGCCTGGCAGGCTGGGGCAGCCTTGGGGCTCCGCGGCTGGCCCTACCGGGACCGGGGTGGGCGCCAGCGGAAGGAGACGGCGCCGACGGACTGCTGCTGCCGGGCCGTGTTTATGTTGCGGTGTCGTGTGCAAATAAAACGGCCCTGCTGGCCATTGAACTCTCCCCTGCCTATGTCTCTGCCTGTCACGGACCCCGGTTATGTGGCACCTTGCCACACTACCCTACCCTAACCCTGCCTCACCTCACCACACCACACGACATAAAACCTACCCTACCCTAACCCTGCCTCACCTCACCACACCACACGACATAAAACCTACCCTACCCTAACCCTGCCTCACATAACATAACATAAAATCTACGCTACCCTAACCCACTACATCCATAGGTGCTGAAGGAGGAGCCCCGCCAGAAAAGGCCAAGCTTGCATTTGGACATTCTTAATAAATTGAATGGAAGTAAAAAAAAAAAAAAGTTGGTTGTTGTCATAAAATTGACCAGAAAGAGCCGTGCTGGGTGTAAACACATCACACAGATTGCTGGAGTCATACTTTTAGACATTAACAGTCACAGCTGAAGTAATTTTTTTCAATGTTGAAGGGATGTCAAATCAACTCAATAAATAATAAAACCATGGATTCAAAATGTGTATGGTACGTCTCCACATGTAAGGTCAACTGTTCGTTAAGGGTCATTTAGAAGAAGATTGAAAATGGTGCTTCAATAAGTTTTCAAATTAAGTTTACTCTCTGTTGTCCCAATAAAACTGGGCTAACTGCAACCAGGGGTTGCCATGCACGCACCTCCTCTTTTGTTTGTGTGAACTGTGTTTTGCAACTATGGGTTTTTGACCCTGTTTTGACAGCAAATTTGACTGACCAATAGGAACGCTACTGCCGCTCCAATCAGGTAGCGAGTTTGACGGTCCAATCAGGAAATTAATTTGATTATCTGATCAAGGGTACGTTGCTGTGACTTTCCATCGACCAAATACTTCTAAATCCTAAATATAAGGTAGAGCAAAAAAAATGGTGAAAAATGGCAAATTGTCCATTTAATCCTGTGCAGTTTCTAGTCCCTTATCAGTTATCACAAGATGTAGGCTCAGTCCGGCGGTGCTAGTCAGCCAGCTGCCATTTAAACCACTGGCGTCAAGGCGTGTCGAGGCGCGACACACTTGATGACTAGCTAAAGACTCGGATCACACATGACTCAAGCATGTCAAGTGACATGCAACCAAAACGCAGTGCTTTTCTTTCGACAATTCCGACTCTTTCGTTTCCCTCTCTCTTGCTCAGGACTTTGAGTTGTTGAGCAGCTCACAGTACAGAAGGACGACAAGACTTGAGATTTGAGTTGTAAAAATGAAACATGTCGGAGATCACTGATGTCCCTACTCGATCCAGAGGCAACAGGTTGAAGATCTATCCTAGAAATCAGCCATGATGACCAAACTGTGGCTACAATCTGCCTCAGCCTCGAAACAGCCGGTGGGTATTGTACTGTCCACTCATCTCCTCACCCTGCTGGGCTCTGGCTGTGAACGGCTGCTCTCCATGGTGCTGAAAACCTTAACCCCCCCCTATGCACACTAATACCAGCATCGGGGGAAGTGATGTGAAATTAGCTCTTACAGTACAAACACACAAACAAAGCTACCATGTAAATAAGATTTCTTTGCTGTCAGTTTGAGTTTCTTTTTCTTCTCATTTTTCTCTCTGAGCTGCAGCAACACAAACATCCCATTTGGGATCTGAGAGAGAAAAGAGGGGAAGGGAAAGAGATTGGGGGAGAGGCTTGGAGACACAGAGTGAGTGGGACACACACACACACACACACACAGAAAGATTAAATAAGGACTATTGGCTGAGATAAATCATATCTAAATACCATATCTGCCTCAGAAATGCAGGAGTAATCACTTCCACCAACGCACTTTATTTTCCTGCCGTCTAAACTCATTCTACAACCCTGTCATTTTTCAGCGGTGTAACAGCTGTGATAGTTGGCCGGTGTTAGCAGGCGATGGATCTGGACAGCATCAACAGATTCCACAGCAGGTAGATTTAACCTGACATCATAAACACTAATAATAATACCGATAAACCAGAGTGCTTTATTAGCTATTTATGCATTAACCAAAAAGGTAGTTTGCGACGATCTTACTTTGAAGAAAAAAAAAGCAGTCTCCAAAGTGAAAGACAATCTAGAGTGGATCAATATATATTGTAGCAACTTGCTACCGTACTGGGTCCGTGACAGACAGAGACACAGGCCAGAGGCAGAGTCAACAGGCCAGCAGGGCCGTTTGATTTGCAGCATACAGCAACATAAAGACGACCCGGTGTTGACGGCAGCTGTTCGGCGCTGCCTCCCTCCGCTGACCGCAACCTCCCCTTCCGTCCCGGCCGGTCAGCCGCGAAGCACCAAGGCGGCCAGTCCTGCTCCAACCCCGACTGGGCCATCCTTCCAGGCTGCTCCCGGCTGCAACCTCCGCGGACCCCGGTTCGGTCGTCGCTGCTGGACGCCGCTTCTCCACTCCGTCCCGCTTGCGCAGCTCGCCTCATTCCTGGCAACCCCCGCCGCGGACCTCGCTCGGTCGCTGCTGCTGCTGTTCGTTCGTTACACATACACTCCGTCAGCCTCTCACACTGATGCACGCTCGCTCACACATCCACGCGCAGGTTAAACAGGCCCGGATGCGATCAGCCTTAATTGGCCGCAGCACCCGGCCTACGCCTCACCCCCACCCTCCCCACAGTCTGCTATACGATTACAAAAGGTCATGCATGACGTAGGTAAGCAGTTCTAAGTTTGTGCAGCCTGTTATTCACTAAGTGAGGATATAGGTAGGGGGCAGGTGATTGACGTACCAGTACAGCTTGTGTGTACTGTACAGTGCTGAGAATAGAATAGAAAGATGATGACAGTGAGTCATCTCGTCTTGACTTGGTACAAAATACACATCATTTTGAATCCCTTCAGTACCTGTTGTTAAAAAGCTACCCTTTTTCTGATGCTACCCTGCTGCACCTTGAACCTACAGCATCACCATCACATTCATGCCATCCTGGCTCTGGTTTTTAGTGGTTCTTGGTGGGACAAATGGTGCCTTTATAGACCGAGCACTATCTGAGGAACAGTCCTTATCAGAACGATACTCAAGAGGATGTTCTTTATCATGATTATGGTACAACGGTGACGCAGTAGGGACAAGATACAGCTGAGTAAGTCTCCATAATCCCAGTAAAGAGCAAGATGGATCACTAACTAGTTCCCTGGGTACCACAAGAGTCAGCATGACAGCTAATTCAAGTTTTGATAACTTCCTGCTCACCATGCCTTATATGAATTATCAACACAGCTTGACCGTGAAATTGGTCAGATGTGTTCCAGTCGTGTTGATAATTCCCATAAAGCGAGGTGAGCTGGAAATGATCAAAAATAGAATTGGTTAGCAATTGTTTCAGAGCAGGGATCCACTTGGTGACATTTCTTGCGTTCTTTTCTTTTCTTCTGACAGAATGGAAACATGTTACCCGACAGCATCTGCTATAATTAAAAGCGAAAGAATCAAAAGCCTTTATTGCATAGCTCAAAAGAACAAATTAAAACCAGGTCCAGAGCATTGCGTTCATGCTGCCTTGATCAGGGAGTAGCACATTACATTGAATGAAGGATGTATTTTTTAAGTTGGTTTTAATATGCTCTTTTGAACTAGCAATAAAGGCTTTTTTTTTTTTTCATTGGAAACCTCAAACCAAAGAGCACCTTTAAACAAGAGAACCCCAATAACAGCACTCCATCTCCTTTCCTCTCTCAATCCTCTATATTCTAGAGATAGTGAGGGCTAATATACATTTACCCCAAATGTTTCGAAGCCAAAGTGTTGAGTTATTCCAGGTGGAACATACAGCAGACGCTCTATTGATTTATAGCCGGAACAAAGATCACATCAAGACAAAGCAAACATTTGCATTTACAAGAGCTTCACATGAGAGCTGCGCTGCGTTAATGTCATCCATCAACCTTTTCACCGAGTCCGCTGTCTGTCCTGCTACCCGCCGCTCGGCAGGACTGCAGGTAACGACCTATGCCTGTCTGCTAATGATCTGTGTGTGTGTGTGTGTGTGTGTGTGTGTGTGTGTATGTGTGCTCCCTGTTTCTTTCTCCAGCAACTCCCTCCCCATCCTTCCTTTGCTTCCTTCCTTTCACAGATCATTTCAGACAAGGAAAGAAGGAAGGATGGATGGATGGAGGGATGAGGAGAGATGAACATGAACACACACCGGTGAACACGCCTCCTCTTCCAGCTTGTCATTTCTCTCAGGCAAAATTAGTGTGTTTTGTTGTGTTTGTTGTTGCATCAGTGTGTGTGTGTGTGTGTGTTTTCTGAGCATGTATTTGCAGTAGTGTGTCTCACATATTGCAAAAGGCCTGTGTGTTACCTGGACCTGGAGTCTTTCATTTAGTGAAGCGAGGACTGGACGTTGCCTCCCGTCCTTTTAAAAAGCATCAGAGTTTGTTTTGATTTTTTTATTTCCATTTCATACGAGCATCATATTTCCCCCCCAGCGGTGGATATCTCGTGTTGGAACGAAACTTTTCAAATTCATTTCACAACCTTTATGCACCAGCCTGTATCTCCGACTGGCAGTGCCTTGGTATGGTATTGGATCTTTTTGAAATTCACTCCTTCACCCTGATAACCAAAGAGCAGTGATTCAGCGTTGCAGTCAAAGAAGCGCTACTTGAGCATATATCTCTTCAAACTGTAATGGCTGTCTATGTTCAGGCGTTTCTCCCAGGTACCTTTTTATCACGGTGACTGGCAGGAAGCGTATCGAGCGATCTGACCGCCCCCCAGATCCTCGTCGTTTAACGCGCCGGGAGCTGTCAGACTCTGAAATGAGTCGAAACTTTCATATTGGAGGTGTGAAACCGAAGAGCCGCAGCTCCGTGATGATTTCCGTATGAACTGTGATGAGATGGAGTTGATACAGCAGCAGTGAGATAAGAGATTCAACTTCCTTCCCCTATTCTTCTTTCCTTTCCTTTCCTTTCCAAAGAAGGAAACAAACATACTTCCCTCTTTGTTTCCTTTCCTTTCCATATCTTCCCTATTCTTGTTTCCTCCCCTCTCCTCATTTTCTTTCTCCTCATCTCCTTTCCTTTCCCCTCTTACTGTTTCCTTTCCTTGTCCCCTCCCCTATTCTTGTTTACTCCCCTTTCCTTTCTTCTCTCTTCTCAACCTTTCTCCTCACCTGTCCATTCCCCTGTTCTCTTCTGCTCTCTTTATCTCCTTTCCTTTCCCCTCCTCTTGTTTCCTCTCATCCCAAACCACTCCCTCTTCCTCTCCTCCTCTCTCCCAGCTTTTCTGCAGCTTTATCTGTCCTTTTTCTCCCCCATCTCTCTCTCCCTACATGAAAACACCATGAACGTATACCTGCAGGGTTTCAACATATTACTGTGTGTGTGTGTGTGTGTGTGTGTGTGTGTGTGTGTGTGTGTGTGTGTGTGTGTGTGTGTGTGTGTGTGTGTGTGTGTGTGTGTGTGTGTGTGTGTGTGTGTGTGTGTGTGTGTGTGGAGGCTGGAGGGGAGCAGCTATAATGCAGGGCTAACTGCATCCATTATTGCTGTATGAAGCCTTTTGACACAGGAGGGAACACACACTGGCGTCATATTGGGCTTTTTATATGAAGAAGACACACACACACACACTCACACACACACACACACACACTTGTGCTGTGCTGTTGTATAAAACATGAACACATGCAATTACCGCCCAGGCTCCTGTAGCTGATTGTTCATGAGATTATATACCTGGCGAGGCAGTGCTGCAGCTCTGCAACAGGCACAACACTAGGTATCTTCCTCTTCCTCTGCCTTCGTACACTGAGCAATCATTCCACACACAAGCCGAGTCAAATAGTAAAATGATAAAACAAGCGTTTGGTTTGACCTTCTTGGAGTGCCAGATGGGTGGGAGTTTGCCATATTGGACAATACAGAAATTTAATGTGATGCTTTATTGATCCCCATTGGGAAATTCTCCTTCCTCCTGCCCCTCTGCCACCAAGGTCAGAGCCGCTTCAGATCCACGGCAGCACCCTGGAGCTGGCGGGGACTCGGTGTCTTGCTCAAGGACACGTCAGCAGGGAGGATGCTGTGAGGAATACCGATCGCAAAGTATTTGACCGTTGCGATGTCGCAAGCGGCGTCATCATATTGATCTCCCCCCTATGTCCCCGCCAGGTGGCTCCAACGAGGACTACAGGCCCAACAGCAGAGGACTACAGATCCCATAGTGGGCTGGGTAGTAGGGAAGACGGGACCGGCTCAGGTCTGATTGCACCAACAAAGAGAAGGTCAGCGACTGCTAGGATCATTTATGAGTTGAGGACTACTAACTTTTCTGTGGTTAACTTTATTTAACCACTTAAACAAACAACAAGTTAACTCTTGACTAACTCCCACCTTACCAGCCATTCCTTTCTGTGTGTCTACTTCCCTGCAGTCTGACAGTCACTTTCTTCTCCTGCTGACTTTCCTGGTGTTACCCACTGCCTACACACACACACACACACACACACACACGCACATCATTTCTGCAGCTCTGTCTCTTTATAGAAGAGGACATGTTTTGTCAGTACTCAGTTTAGGAAGAAAACGAGCCAACAGTAGAGCGTCATTCATTCACCTAAACGCTCCAAGATTTGAACTGGTGAATTTCTGGTCACAAGCCCAGTTCTCCGACTTCCAGGTGACCTCCGACCCCATGCTAGCATCCCTGTGTGTGTGTGTCTCTCTGTGTCAGTGTGGTTACCGATAAGATCCTCAGTCGCAGGTTCGATCCCAGCTACAGCAGATTTCTCCCATCGATGGCCATGTTTCCCGTCTCAGCGTCCTTGAGCAAGACACTGAACCCCAACCTGCTCACTATAAGAGCGGCATCCAAAAGCCATAAAGGTAAAGGAGTGACTGTGTGTGTGTGTGTGTGTGTGTGTGTGTGTGTGTGTATGTGTGTGTGTCCCAGATGGACCTGGACACAGTGTGGCAGGTGTTCATGCCAGAGGCTTTGGGTTAGAAAGACAGATCATAACAGCTTTCTCACAAACACCCTGAAACCTGGTTGGATATTGCAAAGCTATACAATGTTTCTAAGCATCTGGTGTTTGTGTGTGTGATGTATGTGCGTATATGTGTGTGTGTGTGTGTGTGTGTGTGTGTGTGTGTGTGTGTGTGTGTGTGTGTGTGTGTGTGTGTGTGTGTGTGTTTGAGGACAGATTGTCATGGCTTTCACACAAACAGCCTGAAACCTGGTTCAGTAATAGAAGGTCATATAAGAGTGTGTGTGTGTGTGTGTGTGTGTGTGTGTGTGTGTGTGTGTGTGAGAAAGGACAGATCTTAAGGACTTTCACTGAAATGCCTTATACCTGTTTGTGAAAGAAAAGGCTATATGTGTCAGCAGAGTATTTGAACTGTTTGAATTTGTCACATTTGTATTGAACTGAATTTAAAAAATGAATGAATGAATTCAAAACTGTGAGTAATGTTAAAGTGTATAAGGCACAACTTGAATGCAGTGGCTTGGCATTTAATGTGATTTTTATTGTTTATTTTCTGCCTTTATTTTGAGAGTCAATAGTGGAGACAGACAGGAGGGATGACACGCGACGAAGGTCCTGGGTCGGATTCGAACCCTGGACGTCACAGTTAAATTGAACCCTCAACATGAATTTCAAGTTCCTGTTTTCTCAGTTCAGAGTGAGTCGTCACGTCTGGGCAACGACGCCTAGAGAGCCTACCGGTGCTACTACCTGTCCTCGTCTCTTTTCTGCACCTTCTCTGGCGGGAAACCGTCGACTAAAGGACAGAAACCACGTCAGAGTGTACGTCCAGACATTGCTGCTGTGGCTGGTGAAGAGTAGCGGTAGTACCAGTACGCTCTGACGCTGTCCGATTCAATCTCTGCTTTTCCTGCGTGGCCCGACGTGCCTCCGAGAACTCAATCTGGATCTGAAATTCAATAAAAAATCACTGTATGTATGAACAAACATATTTATCTGGTGTGTGTGTCTGTGTGCATGAGTCACTAAAAGTGTGTGGGTTTATTTTCTTTGTGTGCACAGAAGTGTGTGTGTGTGTGTGTGTGTGTGTGAGCTTTCTATTGCGAACCCATTCTCTCAAAGACAATCGTGTTGTTGTCTGTCGAAATGTGTGTACTTGCCTGTGTGTGTGTGTGTGTGTGTGTGTGTGTGTGTGTACGTCCCGCAGGTTTACGTGTGCGTTCGTCTTTCTTTCTGCGTCTGAACTCGCGCCCGCTATCATGTCATTTCTGCTTGTGTTGCATTTAAGCTCCCGTTTGTAATCCTTCAAAGGCTTGTCAGTCCGGGACGCTGCAGCCAAATGTGATGTGACGCTTTAATAATCGCCCCAAAGAGCAAGACGTGGCTGTGCCTAAAGGATTAATGTTCCCCTGAATAGTTCAACACACACCGCTGATAAGGGTTATATAGGCAGAGAATGCGATGAATGGGAGGCTATTTGTGTGTCGCGTAGCTGACAGACGCCCAAGCCCAAACAGGAAGCGCACGAGGGGTCCAGATTATTGTGTGTTTGTACGTTACGTGTAACTCCACAACTCCTAAAAGCTTAGCCCACCTACACAGATTAGAGGAGAGGGGATGTACGTTAATACTAGACTGATAGCCGTGGTAGATGGTCTCCACGCATCTGTACTGTGTCTACACTACAGTGATAGTCATGATAGAAAGGCTCAGCATCTATTCTGCATTAGTCCTGCAGCAGGAGCCAGGCAAGTCCGCCGTTAGCCTCTATCCTGCATGAACAAAATCCCTCACAAAGTACCAGAAAGTTCCAGAAAGTTCCACAAAGCATGAAATAAAATTTAAAAAAATCTGTGAACAGGGTGAGATTATTTAATTTAACTTCATTGTATTTATTCATACAAGGAAGAAAAAAAAAGGTTTAAACAAAAAACAATTAAAAAGGGTTGTTTTATTGCAGTGAGCCGTCTTTCCTCACAGGTGGGCAGGGCAACCCAGTTTTCAGAGTTCGTCTGCCCTCAAAATGAATTCAGCCGTGGCTTTTTTCTCTCCTAATTGAAATGAATCCTCCTGGTCCACGTTTACGGTGTAGAAACAGATGTTAATTTAAAACCAGTCTATTAAAGGCTGAGGG
>JAXDDW010000143.1:262500-290000 GCA_034670385.1 Hoplostethus mediterraneus
AAGATGAGAGGAGTCACGTTTATTTATCAGGCACTTAAACAGGTGTGTTATAAAAATGAAAATGGACACAAAGATTAAAAAATGAGCGATTGAGGGAGTGAGAGTGAAAGATTGAGGGGGAGGAGTGAAGGAAGGTGGAAAAAAGGAAGGAAAGGGACTGATAAGGGAGAAAGAGGAGGGAGGGAGAAAGGATGTTAGGAAAGGAAGGAAGAAGGAGATGGAGGGAGGGAGAAGGAGAAAAGGAAAGGGGAAGGTATGAGGGAGAGAGGAGGCAGTAAGGAGGAGAGATTTAGATGGTAGGAGGAGGAAGGAAGGAAGGAAAGGGAGGAACTGAGGGAGAGTATGAAATAAGGAATAGGAAGGAGTGATAAGGAGAGAAGGAAGGAAAGATAGAGGGAGGGAGCGAGAGAGGGATTGAGGGAAGGTAAAAGAATGATGGAGAGGGAAGAAGGGAGAAGAGGAAGGAAAGGGAAAAGAAAGAGAGGATTAAGGGAGAAGGAGGAGAAAGATGAGGAGAGACAGAGGGAGGAATCCCAGAGAGAACAAGATGACGACAAGAGAGGAGGGAAAACAGAAGAAGGGATGGAAGGATGAATGTAAGGAAGGGCAATGGGAAAGAAGAGAGTAGGAGAGGGAAGACTAGAAGAAAGGAGAGAAGTGTGAATGACAAAACTCAAGGGGAGGAGAAAAAGGGGGTGGAGGGAGGAGGAGGAGATTAACAGAGAGAGCGAGGGAGGTAATGGGGTTAGATGGAGGAAGGAGGGAGCGGGAGAGGACGAGGAAAGGGTTGAAGGAGGGGTGAGGAAACAGAGGAGGAGAGAAACGTTTACAGGTGTCTGGGGAAGGAGGGGAAACGCAAAAAGGGGCTGATGAAAGTGGGGCGGAGAGAGAGAGAGACGGAGGACGGAGATGGAGGTGAAGTCAACTTTATTTAAAGGACGAGTCACAGAGCCGGGCCACGCAGGGCGGGACTTCACCTCCTCGTCTGTCTCCTCCTTCGAGTCCTTCATCAGCGTCTTGTTCCCGCCGGGCCGAGGAGTCCGACTCGTTGATCATCATCCCAGTGTCCTTCGTGATGTGTCACCTCTTCACTAGACGCTTCTCTGTTGGGGAAGTTGGGGAGGACGTCCTATCAATGTTGTTGCAGTTCCCACTGGCTGCCTATAGAGGGCGATACATGTCATAGATTATTTAATACCCCTTAAAATGGACAGTAAACTCCTCATGTCATGTGTTCCCCATCCACAAGTAACCACAATCTATTTTTGACAACTGCTACTACATACAGTACATGCAGTACTGTGAAAAAGTCTGAGGTACGTGTAAAAAAAAGAAATCTGTAAAGTGAAGATGCTTTCAAAAATAATGAAATGAAAAGATTCCAAATATCATATAAATGACTAGTGAAGAAAACAAAAAAATATATATATAAACAAGTATATAAAGTATATAAAGTAAGTATATAAAAACAATCTAGGGTGATCTGAGTCTTTTACACAGTACTGTATATAACATGTCAATGGAAACCTTTTTATCTGCCGTTCCCATGACAACTTGTTGCTCAACTCCCTCCGGTCCCAAGTCTTGTTTTGTTTCCATTACGTTCCTGTTTTCAGGCACCAGAACAACTCTGACAGAAACACCGCTGCCGTCGACTTTTCAGGCGAGGAAGGTTTCGATGAGGGCAAATCAATATCACAACATCTGAGAACATCCAACACATTTGAACTTTGGGGTTTGGAAAAAAATATCTTCAAAACAGTTTTTTAAGTTGAAAAGAGACTCACACATGTGCAGCATCGTTTTGGAATACGTGTGATTCCATTTCCAAACATGAGACAGGATATTATTGTAGACATCTTGGAGGCAAAGGATCGCGTCAATTCAATAAAGTTATTTAATCGAATCAAGTCACTGAACTGAAAACGAAAGGAGGACAAACAATATCAGGGACAAGAGAGACAAGGACTTTGTCATTCAAGGTGACACCATGTTCTGGTAGCCCAGACAGAGTGTGTGTGTGTGTGTGTGTGTGTGTGTGTGTGTGTGTGTGTGTGCGTGTGCGTGTGCGTGTGCGTGCGTGTGTGTCATTTAGTGTGACACTGTGTCCTTCCAGCCAGTGTGTGAGTGTGTCTTTCGGTGTGACAGTGTGTCCTTCCAGACCCAGACAGGAGAGAGTCTGACCAAAGTCACCTCTTCATGACAAACAGCTTTAAGACAGACGTGTGTGTGTGTGTGTGTGTCTTGTCTGTAAGTGCTTGTGTGTGTGTGTGTGTGTGTGTGTGTGTGTGTGTATGTGGTTACACGTGTGTCGGTTTGTCTTTCTCCCTCCCGCTTAATTTACACACACCATTCCCCTCTCTTTGACCTCCCTTTTACACACACACACACACACACACACACACACACACACACACACACACACACAATGCCTCTCACTTGGACCCTCTTTCTTAAGCCCCTCGCTCACTCATACACTCTCTCATTGTCTCTTTCCCTTTCTCTCTTCTTCTCTCTTTTTTCTCAAAACTACAGGATGTCAGAAGGTCCTGAAAGTCTCAACATGTCGGTTATTATCAAAACTCACTGTGGTGTTCCTCACTGTAGTGTTCTTCACTGTAGTGTTCTTCACTGTGGTGTTCTTCACTGTGGTGTTCCTCACTGTGGTGTTCTTCACTGTAGTGTTCTTCACTGTGGTGTTCCTCACTGTGGTGTTCCTCACTGTGGTGTTTTTCACTGTAGTGTTCTTCACTGTGGCGTTCTTCACTGTAGTGTTTTTCACTGTGGTGTTCTTCACTGTGGTGTTCCTCACTGTGGTGTTCTTCACTGTGGTGTTCTTCACTATAGTGTTCTTCACTGTGGTGTTCTTCACTGTGGTGTTCCTCACTGTGGTGTTCTTCACTGTAGTGTTCTTCACTGTGGTGTTCCTCACTGTGGTGTTCTTCACTGTAGTGTTCTTCACTGTGGTGTTCTTCACTGTGGTGTTCCTCACTGTGGTGTTCTTCACTGTGGTGTTCTTCACTGTAGTGTTCTTCACTGTGGTGTTCCTCACTGTGGTGTTCTTCACTATAGTGTTCTTCACTGTGGTGTTCTTCACTGTGGTGTTCTTCACTGTGGTGTTCTTCACTGTGGTGCTCCTCACTGTGGTGTTCTTCACTGTGGTGTTCCTCACTGTGGTGTTCTCACTGTGGTGTTCCTCACTGTGGTGTTCTTCACTGTGGTGTTCCTCACTGTGGTGTTCCTACCTGACACCGGGTGTTGAGAACAGCAGCTAGAGAAGCTTCATGATGGTTGAGGTTGATGATGTTGAGGTCCAGAGATCAGAGAGACTGTGAGAACAGCAGTCAAGGTTTTATTGAAATAAAGTGCTGCTTGGTGGATCACTTGTATGTCGCATTGCCCTTTTGGCTCTTAAGTGATGTTCTGTGAGGTATGTATGAGTATTTTTAATAGGGTTTGATGAGACGATCAGGAGTTATGAAGGGAGAAGGAGGAGAAAGGTGAGGAGAGATGGAGGGAGGAATCCCAGAGAGAACGAGAGAGTTATTAAAGGCTTCATCCTTTTTTTTTTTTCTGGCAATCTAAAAAAGATTTCATCATTTAAACCTCATCATGGTGGAAATGTTCACGCCTCCTGAGGTTGATCCCCTTTCAGTATTTAAGGTATTCTTATCATGTTTGATGAGTTTAAAGTTGGCAGGAGGTTTGCAACTATGACGCAAGACGACATCTGAGAGGCTTCAGAGGCGATACTAGAAAAACATTCAAACACAAATAAATGTGAGCAAATAAAACGTCTGCAGCTGTAATTGTTTTCACTGAAATATCGACTTGCACAAATCTTTTCTGTGACTTTGAGGTGTGTGAGTAGGACTTCCATCATGGAGGTTCAGAAACCACCCCCCCCACCCCCGCTCCCCCTCCGCCTCCCCCGTCAGGTTCACAACTCCTCCGTCGGTGGAATGAGTCCATCCATATTTAACGACATCCTAATGAAGTTTCACCTCCTGTTCGCCCGCTCTCCATTTTCTCCTCCACCTCCTGAGCAGAGGAGCTTTGTCTGGAAAAAAAAAAAACATCAGCTTTCGAGGTATGGGAACATAAAACTAGGAAATAGTCCTGTGTGTGTGTGTGTGTGTGTGTGTGTGTGTGTGTGTGTCAGCTTGGGAGAAGGCCCATTACTCCAGGCTAAATGACTAAAGGGCCCCCTGTGGTGCCCGTTGAGTTGCCCGACTAGAATGATGATTTCCTGGCTCTGATGAAGGGGTCCTTCAGGCAATACGCTGGACGACAATGATCCATTACCACAGCAAAGCCCTGTCCCTGCGGCACACGCACGCGCGCACACACACACACACAGACACACACACACGGACACACAAAATATACACTGTCTGTCTTTCACACTTGTTTACATACACTGGATCCCACACTCTCCCTCTCTCTCTCTCTCTCTCTCACACACACAGACACACACACACACATGCTTTACCAGCTCTCATCCATTATTTAACATGGAGAACTCCCATAGAGGAGCATGTAGGGATGGGGGAGTCACAGGGAATGAAGGCTCTAATTAGAACAGGGAGTGGAGAGATTGGCTTTGGAGGAGAGAGAGAGAGGGAAAGGGAGAGAGAGAGAGAGAGAGAGAGTAGCTTTAGAGGGGGGAAATAAGATAGGGATTGGCGAGAGAGAGAGAGAGAGACAGAGAGAGAGAATGGGTTGTAGAGGGGAAAAAGATAATTCTTAGGTGAGCCGAGAGGAGAGGAGGTGAAAAAGAGATAGTAAATTGTTTTGTAGAGTTGATTTGTTTTGATAATTTCTAGACATTTACTGTAGGTGGCTCTTGAGGTTGGACTGACTTATGACATGAAGGTTGCCGGTTCAAATCCCTGGACCAGGTGGGAAATGTAGTGGGTAAAGTGAATCTGCACAACCACTCTTAGGGTACCTTTGAGCAAGGCATCTGCTCAGTGGCTGCCAGCAGGAGGCTGGTTGGACTGGTGGAGATGAAAGTGTGTAAGCAGGGCGTCCTGAACAACAGGGGTTTTTGTAGCAAACTGAGATTTTGTACCAAAGATATTTTGATCTAAAAGACACTTTTTTTAAACAAAATAATTGAATGAAGAATTTAAACAAAGTGATTATAGAAAATAAAAAACTACAGGAATAGAAAAAAGAGAAAAAAAACGACAAATTACGAAAGCCCTGATGGAGAAAATTAAGTCATAGGAAGTGTGTGCGTGTGTGTGTGTGTGTGTGTGTGTGTGTGTGTGTGTGTGTGTGTGTGTGTGTGTGTGTGTGTGTGTGCAAGTGCATGCACACATGATCCACTGGGTCATTGTTTAATTAATGAGGTGAGCTGAGAAAGTCTCTACAGGAGAACGAGACAGGGGAGAGGTCACTGTTAGAGTATACCTGCTTTGAGTGTGTGTGTGTGTGTGTGTGTGTGTGTGTGTGTGTGTGTGTGTTGTGTGTGTGTGTGTGTGTAGATGAGAGAGCTCAGCATTTCCACAGACAGACAGAGAGAGAGAAAGAGGGGTCAGAGGTCACTGTACAGGAGTATACACCTGCCCTGACCCAGCCTGAGAAGATAGTGTATGTTCGTACACGTGTGACTGTGTGCATTTAAATGTGTGTGCATGTGTGTGTGTGTGTGTGTGTGCGTGCACGTGGATTGGTGTTTGTGCGTGTGAGTGCCAAAGCCTTAGGCCCATGTATAATGGATGACTTTGCTCCACCACTGCTGTCTCTGTAACTCTGGAGAGTGATAAAGGGCAGGAGAGGAGACATCAGGTTTCTGTGCCTGCATGCATGTACACCTGTGTGTGTGTGTGTGTGTGTGTGTGTGTGTGTGTGTGTGTGTGTATGCCTTTGTGTTTGAGTGTAAGTGCGTGTGCCCTTGTGTGTCTGTGATCGTGTGTGTTCAGTGCACAGGTTTATATGTGTGTATGCTTGTATGCATTTTTTTCTGTATGGGAATGTGTGTGTGTGTGTGTGTGTGTGTGTGTGCGTGTGTGCGTGTGTGTGTGTGTGTGTGTGTGTGTACTGGCAGTGGAGCAGAGCAGAGCAGAGGTCATGATATCATACAGAACACACACACACACACAAACATTTTCAGGAGTCCAGGCCAATCAGGGTTATTGCCAAATATGTTTTCTCATACAAGGAATGTGACTTGGTGCAGAACAATAAACATAGAAAGAGAAGAATAAAAACAAAACAAGAATAAAAGCAAGTATTGTAAAAGGCAAAGGTCAAGAATACAGTATAAAATAGAAATTTTCACACTAAAATATATGAAGATATTATAAGAAATAAGAAAATAATAACAATAGAATAAAAAAGAATATATGCCATATACATGTGCAAAGCTCATACACTTCTCCTGACCACACTGGAAACACAGTGCTGTTGTTCTAGTACTCTATCCTGTACAGTCCTCCATCTTTAAAATGAAACATCACTAACTCAGCTGGTTTGGACCTGCTCTCCAACTGCTACACCCAGCAGCATGTCATTTAAGGTTACTTACCATTTAGCTTGAAAGCTGCTGCAAGTTACATTCTCATCTCATCTCATCGTTTATTTGGGCATTTGAAGCTTGTTTGATGGTTCAGATGACATGAGAAGGATTTGGAGAGAGAGGGATGACCAGGCCAGATTCAAACCCAAGACGATGCAGTTCCCTGGTATGTTCTCTACCCAATTGAGCCACCGAGGCCTGGATGTTCTCCTCACTTACCGCACCTCCGCAAAAACGTGGTGTATTCCTTTAAAGGGGGGACCTACTTTAGCCCACTCTGTTGTGAAGCCCTGTTGGTCAGTACTATCCAGAACACCGGGAGCACACGAAAGCACTTTGAGATGATGGACTGGTGCAAGAGATGCTTGGATAGGTGTCCATATGTGTCCAGCTGTTCTCACCAGAGAGCAGAGTGTGTTTCATGAGGCGGTGGACTTGGTCCAGGCAGAGCTGAGGAGGAGATTTCATCAGGAGGGGCATGGGAGGCTAGCGGCTCCCTGAGTGAAGACCATTATCAAGGCAGCCAAGGGTCAGGGAGGCGCTGTGGAAGGGAGTCTGTTCACCTTCCAACACAGCTAGACTCGGCTCCAACTGCTGGGAGGCAGCACTGGTAATTCCCCTTGTAGCACAGGTCAAGCATTAGCCCTGTGTCTGTCTGAGGCTGGGGGCACACTGGAGGATTATCAGGGTGATTTACACCAGACAAGTGGGAGGGAAACCCCAACCGGAGCCTTGGTTCAGGCCAGTGGTTGGATTATCTGGTAGTGTGAGGAGATTCAATCTTAACCAGCCCACAGAAAGATCTGAGCCGCCCCAATAAGATCCAACATGTTTGATATGTACAACCTGACACATGCAGGTCCCTGAGCAAGTCCTGTAGTGTGTGGGGATCACAGACCACCAACAGCCGAGCTCAGTTAACAGTGAGATGGAGCGAGTTTCAGGAGTCAGCAAGATAACGTTAGGGCCCTCCTCCTACTGCTGAGTTGCAGGAATCCCAGCTGGACTCTCCGGTCCACAGCAGGCCGTCCTGATGTTTCGTCCACTCAGTGTACTTCTGAGTGAGAGACGAGTCTGTGAAATCTGCTGTGGGTGGCTTTTGAAAATCGCTTACAGTTTTAAAAGTCTTGTGTGTCCTCAGACTACACTCCATCCAAAAACAATGTTCAGAGATAGAACTTGGTTGTGCAGCACAAAGACCAGAAGTTCAGACTCATTTGACCTCATTTGACCTCAGTGACGTTTTGGACTTCATGCATGAGGTCCTTCATCAGCATGCCTTTCAAGCCAAAGCCACATTTGAAGGGTTGAGTGTCTAACTGGCCTTATAACACAAGTTAAAGCTGCACTAGGCAAGATTTTATTATACAAATACACCGTCTTATCATCCATCAGCCTGAATCATGAAGTTGCCTCATGCAGCTTTAAGACCAATAGTTTAATATAAGCTGGCGCCAGACGGTGAAACATAATTTAGCAGTGCTGCTGTTCAAAATGTCATGGAGCTATTGCAATTTTGTTGTGATTTGTGTATAATGAGCTGGGGACACGATTGCGATTGGCTCTTGAAGTTCGGGTTGAACACATTATGGAGTGTTGTGGCTGCTGCTGTTTATGGAAGGTCTTATAATTTGTTGTGCAGGACGCTTAGTTGGTTTAATGTGTTTGTTTGTAGCGTTGACCCAGTCTTGCTGTGTGTTCTCTCAGTGGGAGTTTGTTCTCTTGTCCAAATTAATAAACAGCTTGTTTAGATGACGTAATGCGTCATGTTGGCTGATGTTGATTTGGTACCAGTGTGTACAGACCTAACGTCCAATAATCTGGTCCATTTCATTGGTTGACTCCGGCTCAAATGTACTCAGAAAGCCCTTTGTAGCCACTCTATGCAACAATGTTCCATTTGCTCTTGCCACCCCAATACACTTTTCAGCAGTAAGCCCTGTTCATAACACTATCCCTCCCTGCACCTCTAAGATGGAGAGTCCTCCTACCATCAGTGCAACATAGTTTGATTCTGCACTGATCACATTGGAGACTGTCAGCCAGTCTCTACTATTCCTAGAGAAGCCTTCTTCAGTGTTGACAACATTATATAACAAAATGGATCCATTCTGGTTTTACTGTGAAAGAAAAAGAAAAATGTCCTTTTGGAGACTTTAATGCTTTAATATTTTATTATGTATTACGGTTTGTTCCCTAACTAACTCATTACAGAAATGAGGATCGGCAACATATCTCACTTTAGCGGATTTTCCTCATGTTTCTATCCTCTTGAGGTCCTCATAATTATAGAAACACAAAACACACACACACACACACACACACACACACACACACACACTTTCTCTACCCTCCTGTACCCCGGGAGCCTCTTTTATCTTCATCACTAATGTTTATGAATAGTCCTCCTGCCAACAGTCCAGGGTTGTTGGATTGTGCACTGAGCGCATTTGGGTCCATTTATTGTCGATCAATCAGTACCGCTCCTCACAAGGCCTTAGTCACCGCCGGCACCGGTGTGATAAAATGGGTCCATCTCACAGTGAACAGGAAATTGCGTGTGGTCAAATAGATGTTAATGGAAGCTTTCTTTGGGATCCAAAAAACACTTTGCTGACAAAGTCATGAAAATGTGACAATTACGCTTCTTGCACCTCCTTGTTGGATTATGCGTTCCACTTTAATTTCCCTTTCACCCTGTTTCATCACTTTTCTGAAACAAACCAAATGCTCCTCAAGTGTTCTGTTTCAGTTCTCACAGAAATGCAGATAGAAACACACAAAATACATTCACACTTCACTTTTCTGAAATGGAGGAAATCTTCCAGGAAGCGGTAGCTGGCTGTTGCGCTCGGCAGGTCCTTGCGACTTGGTCTTGCCGAGAGGAGCGCTTGTTTTGTTCAGCTTCCTGCTTCCTTTTGAAGAGCTGGACGCCTGTGAAAACATTCCCTACACCTGCTAGAGATGATAGATATAGAAGATAGTGAGATAGAAGATAGTGAGATAGGAGATAGTGAGATAGGAGATAGTGAGATAGAAGATTGTGAGATAGAAGATAGTGAGATAGAAGATAGTGCAGATTGGAGATAGTGAGATAGAAGATTGTGAGAGAGATAAAAGATAGTGAGATAGAAGATAGTGAGAGAGATAGAATATAGTGAGATAGGAGATAGTGTGATAGAAGATGGTCAGATAGGAGATAGTGAGATAGGAGATAGATAGAAGATAGTGAGATAGAAGATAGAAGATAATGAGATAGGAGACAGTGAGATAGAAGATAGTGAGAGATAGAAGATCGTAAGAGAGATAGAAGATAGTGAGATAGGAGATAGTGAGATAGAAGATAGTGAGAGAGATAGAAGATAGTGAGATAGGAGATAGAATATAGTGAGATAGATAGAAGATAGTGAGATACAAGATAGTGAGAAAGGAGATAATGAGATAGAAGATAGTGAGATAAGAGATAGAAGATAGTGAGATAGAAGATAGATAGGAGATAGTGAGATAGAAGATAGTGAGATAGGAGATAGTGAGGTAGGAGATAGTGAGGTATGAGATAGTGAGGTAGGAGATAGTGAGATAGAAGATAGTGAGATAGGAGATAGTGAGGTAGGAGATAGTGAGGTAGGAGATAGTGAGATAGAAGATAGTGAGGTAGGAGATAGTGAGGTAGGAGATAGTGAGATAGAAGATCGTGAGAGATAGAAGATAGTGAGATAGGAGATAGAAGATAATGAGATAGGAGATAGAAGATAGTGAGATAGAAGATAGAAGATAGTGAGATAGAAGCTAGTGAGATAGGAGATAGAAGATAGAGAGATAGGAGATAGTGAAATAGAAGATAGTGAGATAGAAGATAGAGAGAGTTTTCTGCTTCTGTAGGACGTTCACAGACTAACAGAAAATAACAATTTACTCGACCAGAAACTGTTTCTGGTCTCTTTTGGGTGTTCAGCTTTTACAAAGTGAGTAGTAACTTCAGTTTGACATAATTATATAAATCCCCACTTTTTCTTTTTTTTTTTACAAATGAATAGATCAACAATAAAATGTCAGACAGAAGAATAAAACGAGTGTGGCGGACTGGAGGGAGGGTGGGGAGAGGCTTAATTGGATCCAGGAGAGAGGCAAGTTGGTGGACTACTTCTTTCCCTGGATCCGGTACCAGCTACAGCCAGTTGAGACTGATTGCAGCTGGGGCCTTTTTAACGTGTGTGTGAATGCGTGAGTGTGTGCGCGCCAGGGTGAGAGACTGGCTGTGTGACCAAGGAGCCGACAGGGACGGAGGATCCGGTCGGCTGTCCACGGAGCGGAGAGACGGGGCCAGCAGCAGCGGGAGAGACGGAGCGGGAGCGGGCCGTCTCCTGCCGCGGCGCCCAGCGGAGGTCCGCGGAGGCGCAGTCGGGAGCCGCCTGCAAGGGCTGACCAGTCGGGGTTGGGGCGGGATGCTCCTGGAAGCCTGGCAGGCTGGGGCAGCCTTGGGGCTCCGCGGCTGGCCCACCGGGACCGAGGGAGGGCGCCGGCGGAGGGATACGGCTGCCGATCAGCTGCCGCCAAGACCCGTGCCAAGTTTATTACTGCTGGTGTTGTGGTGCAGTGAATAAAACGGCCCTGCTGGCTACTTAACTCTCCCCTGCCTATGTCTCTGTCTGTCACGGACCCCGGTATTGTGGCGAGCCCGCCACAACAAGCAAGTGCAAATTCCACACATTGTGGTGGAGACGGCGGGGCAGAGACGAATCAACAGCTCAGTGATATAATAAGTCTAAGTACACAGACACATGGTAGAGAGAGAACATCCTCTCAGTCCAGCCTGGTCTCACAATGTCTTGAAATGAAAATAATGTTTTCCCCAGCAGGAAAGGAGGAGGAGACACGACAAGAAACAGGAAGTAGTTTGACACTGAAACAGCGTGAGGAGGGGCGGGGTCAGATGGCCAGGTTAACTTTAACTCTGACGACACAGGTTCAATTCCCAACTCGTGCTTAGAAGTTTTTTTTTACTATGAGTGAAGTTTTAATTTTCAGTGAAGGTTTTTCTTATGGCGCGTTCACACCAAGAAGGTCACCAACAGGCCAATTTCCCAAAAAGCTGAAGTCCTTTAACCTTTTCCAGTGACGAACACGCGAAAGTGGCGCGTCCCATCCACGCTATTGACACGCGATGGTTTTGTAGTGGATGAATGTAATCTTCACGTTATTTCAGTATATTCCTTCTCTTTTCACGGAAATGGCGTGAGACTGTGTTGCTCATTCAGTGCGTGCTTCCTGCCTGCTGTCACTGTGATGCTTCCAATCAGGATTCAGGGTGCCCCGAGGAGGAGCAGAGGAGCAGTAAAACATTTAACTAGACGGAGATATTACATTCAAATTAAACCAGCAGGCATCCTTCCATCACTCACTCTCTTATCTCTTCTTCTCTCTCTCCGTTTATATCTAAATATCACTTGCTCCCTATTTGTCTCACTGACTTTCCTCTTCTTCTCCCTTATTGTTTCCCCTCATTTTTCTTTCTCCCCTTTTCTCCCTCTCTGTCTTTCCCTCTCTGTCTCTGTGTTGTAGTTTACCACTGCAATTAAGATACCAAGTAATAAAGTTAAATGCCTGTGCATGCATCTGTGTGTGTGCGTGTGCATGTGCGTGTGTGTGTTTTATCAGTTTCGGTGTGTGCTTGCAGGTATCTGCGCGACCTCGCTCCTAACAACCCCATCACCATAACAGCCTTATGGCCCCTCCACTGCGTTATGTTGATTTAAATGGTGATTGGCAAACAGTTAATGGCGGCGGTAACATCACAGCAGAGACAGCAGTTAGGAAGCTGTTTGTCTGATGACACCGGGGCCCCGCTGCGGCCGAGGAGGACGGGAAGCACGTCCATAGAGCTGGTCGTAATTACAAACACAGGAGAAACATGGACGCCTGAAAGATCGTCCCGATGTAAAATACTGATCCCCGGGCAACAGCTGGGTGAGGAAACAGGTGGGAGTGAGTAGATACTGACAGAAGGTCGTGGTGTGTGGTGTTTACAGTTCATGCCGCCATGTTGGAGTGTCTTCTTCATTTTCTCTTCCTCCTTACTTCCCTCCGTTCGTGTTCTCTCCCCTCATGTATCCTCTTCTCTCTCCGTCTCTCCTCACGTTGGTACTCAAAGTTGTAGCAAGTTCTCAAAAACTTCTTACTTGCCATCTTTTCTTTTTCCTCGGTCTCATTCCCTCTCTCTCCTCTCAGTGTTTCCACCTGCTTCCATCTTCTGGGCTCAAGACTGGAGCAAAGGATGATGGGTACTGGCAGGCTAAGACTCGTGGGTAATGGCGCCAGGGCTTTAGTGGCACTGACTCTACAGTGATGCCCTCTCGTGTGTGTGTGTGTGTGTGTGTGTGTGTGTGTGTGTGTGTGTGTGTGTGTGTGTGTGTGTGTGTGTGTGTGTGTGTGTGTGTGTGTGTGTGTGTGTGTGTGTGGCTCCTAGATAAATCTCATCAACATGTTTGGCACCGGGTCGGCTGGAAAATTGTGTGTTTCTCACTCTGTGTGTGTGTGTGTGTGTGTGTGTGTGTGTGTGTGTGTGTGTGTGTGTGTTTGTGTGTGTATTGTATGTGTGTGTGTGTGTGTGTGCTTGGCATCACTTAGTCTTTTGTGTTTCCCTGGGGGATCAGAATGAGACATGGGCATAAGGAGCTAACATTCCCCCACTGGGCTGCTCACGCCAACACTACTTCATATGCAAGAGATTTGCTGCAAGCCAAGTGTGTGTGTGTGTGTGTGTGTGTGTGTGTGTGTGAGAGTTCTTGTGGTATTCCTTCATACCTGATTCTCTATGCCTGTATGCCTGTAGGAGTGTGTGTGTGTTTTATTTTGCATACATTTTGTGTACTCCTGCATGAGCTCACATACCCTGTGTGTTTCTCTGTGTGTTTCCCTGCATTCCTGCACTAGCTACTAGTTTGTGTGTGCTAGCATGTGTGCCTAGCCATGTCTTTGTGTGTGTGTGCGTGTGCGTGTGTGTGTGTGTGTGTGTGTGTGTGTGAGAATATTCAGGAAGCCAAATCTATCCACTGAGCCAAATAGAGAGCATTGCGTTCCAAGCCCTTGGGCTGTGTGCTCTAAAAATATTGTCAGAGTTGATGAGGAGTCACACTGGTTTCAGACTTGTAGCTCTTCATCAAGGCATCCTGCAAATGAGGTTTTTCACATTAATCTATAAAATCCTCATTTTTTTTAATCCAGTCTCCATCTTTGTCTCCCAGCCTCACCGTGGTGTTCTTCACCGTGGTGTTCCTCACCGTGGTGTTCCTCACCGTGGTGTTCCTCACTGTGGTGTTCCTCACTGTGGTGTTCCTCTGGGTCCTCACTGCTCTCCCCAGAGGTCACCTGTCAATCAAACAGTGTGTCCAGTACTGTGACGTCTTCCTCCTTGGGTTTTCTGTTGATGGAGTTTGAGTTCCTGTAGGTGGCGCTCTTTTCTTTGTCTGTTCAGCCACGGTGGCTATCGCTGCTCATGCTAACTATTCAGTTCTTCTTCTGTTGAAACGTAAAAAGCATCACTTCCTGTCTCCAGAGGGTTTCTCCCAGGAAAGACCTACCTGACACCGGGTGTTGAGAACAGCAGATGGAGAAGCTTCATGACCTGATAGAGGTGGTAGTTGAGTCAGATAGCCAGTAGCATAATAGACATTTATTCATTTGAAATTGTTGCAGATTATTACTTTAGAGCCTCAGTATGTAACTGGTATGGTAACAACGTGACGGCTCCCACCTCTGGACAGATGAGTAAAAGTGGAACCATTCAATACCTCTAAAAGGACCCAGTCTCTGTAAATGTGTCATCATTTTGTCAACCAGGGAATTAAACTCACTGATTAAAAGATAACAAAGAATGTACTGCAGCGTCATCTTTAAGAATAAATGTGACATATTTTCAAGTAATGGATGTCTGCATTTGTAACTAAACTAAAAGACAGGATTGAAAGTGAGGTCTTTAGAAATGGAATTATTTTTAATATGTCTGTCCCCCTCCCCTGCCTCCTCCCACAGTAAAAGCATGGAGATAGACTCAGACCTTAATCCAACTTTTAGTCAGACCTGCTAAAAACATCTTAATGTCTTCATCTAGTCCCGCCCGTTTGCTAGTCCCGCCCTCTTCCCCATCAGCTGGTCGAGTTCCTGCCCCAACACAGCTTCAATAACTTGGGACATCGTGAACCAGCTTCTGTCCTGAGGCTGAGTTAACTGGCATCCGTGAAGCCGCCACAGGCATCGAAGCAGCAGATGGCAGACACAGCCAATCTGTGATAAACACTGATGTTCACCAATGAAAATATCCACCTTACCCGGAACAAAGCAAAGGGATTTAATACTTTAATACTTTAATTTTAAGAAATTTCAACAATTTTGTTTCACTTTAGAATTCTTTTTTTTTTTTTTTTTTTTTTTTTTTTTTTTTTTAAGTATATTTATTGAGTTTAACAGGGCCAAACAAATAAGCGTGTATACACAATATAATAATATGCACCCTCTTTTCTAACATACAACACAACTCAACACTAAACATTATCTCCACACACACATATACATACACAAGAAAGCCACAAATATATATATATACATATATAAAACATATATATATATATAAAAAATAAATGAATATAATAAAATACAAAATAAAACAGCAACAGACAAAAAACAAGCAAAAAATAAATTAATTAAAAAAAAAAAAAAAAAAAAAAAAAGGTTTAAAACAACAGGTTTATGCACATATGGGCAGAAAGGGTAGTCAGGTATAACGACAGGAAAACGGCGTATCAATCTCTAACACTTAGGCAGAGATATACTTGGAGATCTCAGTCCATGCTAGTCCGTAGAGACCACTCCGAAGGGCCTGGGCCCCATCATCACCAATATAGTCAAGAAGCGGCATAGAATTCTGATGAAAAATCCCAATAATTTGTCAAGGGGTTTGATGCTTTTGGCTCTGAATAGACCAATGGTAGAGCTTCCTACACCGAGTGATGGAGAAATTTTGACGTCGCTGCTCTCTTCCACGTTAATTGTATATCACAGGCACACACACACACACACAGCACACACACACACAAATTTACACATGCTCATATACACATATGCAAACACACAACACACACACACATGCTATAACACACTCATAGATACATAACACTCACATGCACACACAGCACACTTGTATACACAAATACAAACACACTGGAGGAGTGTTTGTATTTTTTCTTTTGTTTTGGAGTTTTATCCCTCTAACGTATTTGGCTGCTAACACTGTGATACATGAACGTAATCTTATTATGCTTGTCATGTGCTGTTCGTGCCCCTGGATACCGACTTCTGCTAAATGCCTGAAATGTAAAATAAAGTAATAATGATCTGTAACGGGAAATAACGTGAAGTGTATCGTTAAAACAAACAATCTCCTTCACAGTAAAATGTAATTTATTAATTTAAAATGAAAACAAAATGTATGAATCCTCCGTAACTGGTGGAGTAGCCGTGTGATGGCCCGTTCAGGTTGAGGTGCTCATCATACATAATGTATTAATCTAAAATGTAAAATAATGTGAAAATGATCTGGAACAGCGAGACTGTTGGGTTAAAGCTAAACAGAAATAATCTCACCCACTATCACGCTCATTCATACATAATGTATTGAAGTAATTGATTCCATTGCCTTGTTTTTATGCCGCTTTTCTCTTTTCTCTCTATATTTCTCTGCAGATTTACTTTCATTAAAGCAGGCCAATTGCTTTGTTTTCCACTATAGCCATTTTGCACTGAATGGAACCAAAAGGGTATTATTAGGATGCAAACGGCAAAATGTCACTGCAAAAAGGCAGTCTAACACCACTTTACTGCAGGGATCAAACCTGCAACGTTTTGGTTACAGAGCAGTCTCTAATAGTGGCAGTCATTTAAGTCGAATTGAGCTAAAGCATAATATTACACTGCAACGACATTTTAAAGGTGCACTAGACAACTTTACACTTTAGCTCCCCCAAGTGGCAGCGAGAGTAAACTGTTTCAATTTCTTTAAAGTCTGAAGGACTTTATTATACTGAAATCGTATATGTCTTCTTCTCAGTGTGTGGTGGATGGAGGTGAATGGAGACAGTTTGTTTTTCGACTGTTTCAATTTGTGACTTCCTGCGTGCCGGGAAGATTTCCTGCCATTGTTCGTAACCGACACCAGAATTTAGCATCTCAATTAATGGGGATGGGAAGTTCTTCTCTGTTGCTTCCCCCACTTTGTGATTGAGACCGATAAGACGGGTGGATTTCTATATAAACATCCTGGCTGGTGCAGTTTTTAAGGGGCTCTCTTTGTTTTTAAAACTCCATGATAACTACACAGTTTATGGAATTGGCTGATGATCTCGCTCTTGCACCGCCCCTCCAGCTCCACCGAAAATTGCTTATTTGTTTTTGTCCCTAGCATGTGTACTCCATGATAACTACACATTTACACACAATCTATTTCTTATACTTTTTAAAATATATTTATGCTTTTTATTTTAAACATTCTTTCAGAAACTGACACCGAATGTACGCTGTTGTCGGATGAAAACCGCATGAAAACATTTTTGACAACTTTCAAGGGTCATGGAAGTCACTCAACATATAAATGGCCAGGTAAACTTTAAATCCAATAAAGAAAAAGTTGCAGCTATGTGTGGTTTGAATTTCTGTGTTTCAGAGGGTATATTACATAAATATTACGATCCTACATGCCTACGACCAAAATAACCAGAAGTATAATTAACATGTTTGCCTTCCAGGATTTCACTGTGCGAGCAGAATCTGGTCCACAACTTTATTACATGAGGCACTTTGGCATTTTCTAAATAAGCGCCCGCCTCGCACCGCGCAGCAACAATTCCCGCTCCCAATTTAACTCTCATAATTACATGCATTTTGGAATTGGGATTACACAGCCACTGCATGGCGCCGGCTTTTGGAAGCAGCGCCGGGTAACGTTTCTCGGTTCGGCGGCCAGGGAGAGAGCAGAGGAAGTGGGCTGGTTCTGGCGGTGAATGAGAACCCAGTGTGGTTTACCTCTATCTCCCCTCATGCAGCACTCCGTCTTCCACTGCCTCTCTGTGTTCTTTTCTTCGGGGGGGGGATGTGGGGGGCCACCAACTCTGGCGTCCAAATCTATTGTGTTCGCTCTTCTCTCCTCCGGTCCTCCCATATGTACTATCCTCTCCCTCTTCTCTCTTCACCTCTCTTCTTCTCTCAAAATCCCTCATCTGCTATTCTCCTCTTCTGTTCGTTTGTTTACTCTCTTCTCCTCTTCTCTCTGCTCCAATCCTTTCTCCTCCTGTCACTCTCACTTCTCCCTGCTCATCTTTTTTTTTCCTTTTCTCCCCCCGATGTCCTTTCCTCCCCCGTCCTCCTCTCTCCTTGTTTTCCCTATTGTTTCATCTTCTCTCCAATTCCCTGTCTCCTATTCTCCTCCTCTCCCTCTTTGTTTACTCTCCTCTCCTTTTCTCTCATTGCTCTCCCTGGCAGTCATCTTTTTCCTCTCCTCTCCTCCCTGATGTCCACTCTTTTCTCCTCTCTAGTCTCTTCCCTATTCTACTTTCCTCTCCTCTCCTTGTTTTCTTTCCCATCTTTCTTTTTTTGCAATTCCTCCTCCTCCTCCTCCTCCTCCTCCTCCTCATGTCCTAACCAATTCCCCTTATCATAGCTGCCAGAATCCGCCTTAGCCATTCCCTCAATCACCCTAACCCACCGCAGATACCAGCCAGTCATTTTACGTTTCATTGCCGCCCTATTTAGAGTACATTTAACAATTTCATGCCGAGGAGATTCTCATGCACTGGGAGGAGGCAACGTCTCCTTGTTGTCAGGCTCTAAATGTTTCTTTTTTTTCCCCACCAGTTTATTAAAAATATGAAACGGGAGGCAAGCCGGAAGCTTCCTTTACTTTCCCGCCTGCCGCCTTGGGAGGCGTTTTGCTTTTGCCTGTCGTAAAAAAAAAACACCCAAAAAACCAAATGGGTCTGCCAAGCGGCGTTGTGCAAATAAGGGAGAGCGTTAGCTAGTTGAGATGGAGGAGCGGCGAGGAATCAGACGGAGTTATGTGTTTCTTACGAGGCCTCATTACAGCGTTAGGCTTGAGTGAGTCCTCCTCAGGCCAATGCTCCCCAAAGTGCTGCCCCAGCAAACAATACTAATACACAAACCGCTCTGCAATGGCTCTGGTCTCCTGGTCACGGGAGGGGATGATGATGATGATAAATACTGAGCTGGAGAGAGTGTGTGTGTGTGTGTGTGTGTGTGTGTGTGTGAGAGAGAGAGAGAGAGAGAGAGAGAGAGAGAGAAAGCACTGGAATCAGATAGCAGCGAGGAGGCAGACGTCCAGGAAGGAGAGGGAGAGTTGGTGTTAGTTTTGTTGAGTTTTTGTCTGTTGTGAAGCGCCGGGCGACGGCTTTCAAAACAGCTTTCTGGGATTAGCTCCTGCAGTCTCCTCCGGGAGTAAATCTCTCAGGAGAGGAGGAGGAAGAAGAGGGGAGAGGAGAAGTGAAAGGATAGGAGGAGGAGGTGGAGGAATGGGGAGAAGATTAGAGGAGAAAGGAAGTGGCAAAGAAAGCCAGAGGAGAGGACAAAACAAGCAGACAGGAGAGGAAGAAGGGGACGAGGAAAGGAGGGAGAAGAGAAGGAGAGAGAAGAGAGACACAAAAGGGAGAGAGGAGATTCCGGGGGTGAAAGGAGAAGGGAGGGAAGTGAAGAACAAGAAAGAGGGGAACGACGAGAAAAGGTGGCGCTGCTCAGGAAAGGGGTGAGGATAGGGAGGAGCGAGAAGGGAAGAGACAACAGGAGATTAGGCGGGGTGAGGGAAAGGTAGAGGAGAAGAGAACGAGAAGATAGGAGGAGGGCAAAAGTTGAACCAAGGAGAAGAGAGAGAGAGAGAGAGGGAGTAGTTGATTTCAAAAACCTGTCCTTTGTTTCTCCTCATCCCTCCTTCCTCCCTCGTTACCTCTCTCTATCCCTCTCTTTATCTGTATACCTCTATTTCTCTCTCTCACCCTGACGTCATCCCTCTCTCTCTCCCTCTCTCTATCATGACCTTCTGACCTTTTCCAACCACCTCCTCTCTCTCCCTCCTCTTTATCCATCCTTCTCTGTCCTCCATCTCCCTCCCTTTCTCTCTCTTTTCGTTTTACCCCCCCCATCTCTGTTTCCCCTCCCTGGCGAGGGGGAGGGTGTACAGGAAGTAACAAGGTTTATGGGAAATGTGGTCTTGATTTGGAGAAACCCTAGCACTGACAATACCACTGGTGTGAGGCTACCTATCGTCTCCATCCTGGTTTCATTTGTTCACGTTAATTAAACCAGTATATCAATATTAATTTCACAATAATATATATTAATGTTTTAAAATATTTTAAAATGTTTTAATAGCACCTTTAAAACCAGATCATATTACAGCGAGGAGATGACGGGGAATGCAATTTAGGAGGTATAATTATTTTTCTCCTCCTCCCTCACCTTCTACTTTCCTTCTCTCTCTCTCTCTCTCTCCTCTCTCTCTCTCTCTGTCTCTCCTCCTCTCTCCCCCCCCCCTCTCTCTCTCTCCAGCCGTGCATGCAGCTCTGCGATATGCTTATGCCATCGGGTTTTTGATGAGATTATAAACCAATCCCAGGCAGATTGGCGAGGCTGGAGTCTTTGCAGATGACACGTCTCCTCAGCAAAGATTTTCAAAACACCCTAGAAAGCATGGTGGGTTGTCACACACACACACACACACACACACACACCTCCGATGACTGCCATTGAAGCTGGGCCCACTCTGTCTTGTTCAACTACAAAGGGCTCAAACTGCCAGTCTTCAGGTTGAGGCTGGTGTGGCCATGACTTGTTTTGTTAATTCAGAGTCGAATAAAATGTGTTTTCATTCCAACACAAACCAGACAAGACTTATCTAGAGTAAAACAGGCTAGACCAGACCAGACTAGGCCAGACTAGACTAGACCAGACAAGAATCAGACCAGACTGGACCAGACCAGATTAAAAAAGACAAGGCCAGAATACAATACAACAGAACAAAACAAGTCAGTCCATTCCAGGTCACTCAGTACAATACAGTGGAATAGAACCAAAGATAGTGGAATAGAATAGCAGGCTAGACCAGACTAGACTAGACTAAACCAGACTAAACTAGACCAGAATAGACTAGACCAGACTAGACTAGACTAAACCAGAATAAACCAAACTAGACCAGACTAGACTAGACTGAACCAGAATAAACCAGACTCGAATAGACTAGACCAGACTACAATAGACTACAATAGACCAGGCCAGAATACAATACAATACAACAGAACAGAACAAGTCGGTCTATTCCAGGTCACTCGGTGTTCCTGGTATTGAATCACCTATCAGGGTAAATTAGGTCTGTAACCTCCCGAGTGCTGCCCTACTGGGCACGTGCAGAAGGATGGTGTGTGTGTGTGTGTGTGTGTATGTGTGTGTGTGTGTGTGCACGAGGGGTCTTTGATTTCCACCGTTAAATATTAACTAAAGTGGTTAATATTTGATGGTGTGCTCCACCTCTCTCTCTCTCTCTTTCTCTCGCTGCACTCTTTCTCTAATTATGAAGGATAATTCAAATGCACTTTGTTTCTCTCTCTCTCTCTCTCTCTCTCTCTCTCTCTCTCTCTCTCTTTCTTACTCTCTCCCCGTTTTGCTTGTTTTTGCTTTTCTCTTTCTCATTTGCTCCCATTTTTCCTCTTGTCCTCTTTTGCTTTGTCTTTTTCATTTCTCGCCTTTCTAGCCTCTTTCTCTCTTTCACCCTCCTTCTCTAACTTAACACTCTCTCTCTTCCTCTCTCTCTCATTTCCCCATTTCTTTCTCTCCCTCTCACTGTCACACTTAGTTTTGCTTATTTTTTCCTCTCTCCTACTTTAACTCTTTTCTTTCATTCCTTCTCTCCCTCTTTCTGTTTTTCTCAGTTTTCCTCTTTCCTTCCTTTGCCGTTACTCTCTCCCTCTCTCTCTTTCAACTCCACTTCTTTCTCCATCTCTCTTTCTCTCCCCGTTTTTTACTCACTTTTGCTGTTTCTCGTTTTCCTCTTTCCTTTTTTCTCTCATGCCTCTCTTTCTCTTCCTCCCTCTTTCTCTCACTAGGATTTTAATTTAACTCCAAGTGACAGAGACATCTGATTACTCTGTGTGTGTGTGTGTGTGTGTGTGTGTGTGTGTGTGTTCATATTGAAACAGGCTCTTTGACCTCATCAGAAGGACCGGACAGCCACAGCAGTCCCTCCATTATAACTCGGGTCCGATCTGACTCTGGAAATTACTTTGATGTTTGTGTCGATAAAGTTGATTTTTAAAGTCTGGCAGGAGAGAGTAAATGAGTGATACCCACGCACACACACACACAAACCAAACACTCCAAACACTCGTAGGATTTGATTGTACCAAACAAGCAAATTCAGATACGAACAAAATGATGAATCCGACTATATTCGTAGAAACGTTCGTACTAACGTTGTACGATCACACACACACACACACACACACACCCTTCCCTTTATCAGTCCTGTTTGAGGACGTGGAGCTCTCAGTGTGTTTGGGTGGTAATGCGATCCTTCAGATGAGAGAGATGGTAGCGACATAAACAAACTGATATGAAGGAGGTGCTGCTGCTCCTCTCTTCTCTTCTCTGTTATCACTTCCTCTCCTCCTCGTCTCCTCATCCTGTCAACTTCCTCTCTTAACCTCCTCGCCTCTCCCCATTTCCTCTCCTCTCCTCTCCCCTTTCCTATCCTCTCTTCTTCTCTCCTCGTCTCCTTATCCGGTCAACGTCCTTCCTTCCTCTCTCTTCTTCTCTCCTCGTTTCATTTCTCCTCTCTTCTTAACCTCCTGTCCTCTCCTTTCCTCTCCTCTCTTCTTCTCTCCTTCCTTCTTCGCTTTCCACTTTTCCTCTCCTCGTCTCTTCATCTTGTGAACTTCCTTTCTTCTCCTCTGCTTAAGCCAATTTCCTCTCCTCTTTCCTTCTCTCCTCTCCATCTCCATCCCCTCTTGTTATCTCCTCTCTCCCCTCTCCTCCTCCTCCTCTCCTCTCCTCTATTCTTGTCTCCTGTCTTCTCCTCTCTTTTCCTCTCATATGTGACCCAGTTGGAACTGATGTGTAAGGGCTTCACAACAATGAAAATCAACCAAAGAGTGTGTGAGAGGAGGAGCAGAGGTGTGTGTGTGTTGGGGGGAGGGGGGGGGGGGGGGGCACAAAGCAATCAGAAGCCTAACCTTGCAATCTCTTGCTCTAGATTGTGATCTTTAATTCTGGGTCTTCATGAGGCTGACTTTTCTTTTCATAACCAACCACCGCCACCTCCGGCTGCATGTCGGCTTGTTGTTGTTGTTTGTGAAGTAGTTTCTGTGAAAATAAAAGTGGGAGCGAATTTGAGAAGAAACTTTTGTGGAAGCGAGCCTCATAATAATCCACTCAGGTCGGTGAATCTCTGTCTCCCATCGGTATTTTTGACTTTCCTCTCACCGTATCATCACTTTCTCCTCTGTCTGTACAATCTGCAGTATGTTGCCAAAGCATGACAGTGTTTCAATACAACAATATGAACATTACCAGATGATTAAAACAAAATCAACAAATGTTCAGCAATAATATGAAGAAACCCAATTGAAATGTTCTATTTATTTAATTTATACACCTGTCAGTACACGTATATGGTAGGATATAGTTGTACTTTAATGGCAGCAATAATTTTTGTAGGCTTTTGCAGCAAATGGGGGAAGACCAATGGAGGTCATATGAACTAGACGACTCACCACTTGCTTCCGCTTGCTTGGAACTGGAATAAACTTGTGTAAACATTTGCCTCGAGGCAACTGGTTCTCCTGTCGCTCAGGGGCCCCTGGGGCCCGATCTACCCGGTCACGGCTCTCCTCTCTTCTGGCTCCCACAGTGGTGGAATGAACTCTCCACTGATGTCAGGACAGCAGAGTCGCTGCCCATCTTTCGCCACAGGCTGAAAACACTACCCTGACCCTTCCTCTTCAAGAAACACTACCCTGACCCTTCCTCTTCAAGAAACACTACCGTGACCCTTCCTCTTCAAGAAACACCACCCTGACCCTTCCTCTTCAAGAAACACTACCGTGACCCTTCCTCTTCAAGAAACACTACCCTGACCCTTCCTCTTCTAGAAACACCACCCTGACCCTTCCTCTTCTAGAAACACTACCCTGACCCTTCCTCTTCTAGAAACACCACCCTGACCCTTCCTCTTCTAGAAACACTACCGTGACCCTTCCTCTTCAAGAAACACTACCCTGACCCTTCCTCTTCTAGAAACACTACCCTGACCCTTCCTCTTCAAGAAACACTACCCTGACCCTTCCTCTTCTAGAAACACCACCCTGACCCTTCCTCTTCAAGAAACACTACCCTGACCCTTCCTCTTCAGGAAACACTACCCTGACCCTTCCTCTTCAAGAAACACTACCCTGACCCTTCCTCTTCAAGAAACACTACCCTGACCCTTCCTCTTCAGGAAACACTACCCTGACCCTTCCTCTTCTAGAAACACTACCCTGACCCTTCCTCTTCAAGAAACACTACCGTGACCCTTCCTCTTCAAGAAACACTACCCTGACCCTTCCTCTTCTAGAAACACTACCCTGACCCTTCCTCTTCTAGAAACACTACCCTGACCCTTCCTCTTCTAGAAACACCACCCTGACCCTTCCTCTTCTAGAAACACTACCCTGACCCTTCCTCTTCAAGAAACACTACCGTGACCCTTCCTCTTCAAGAAACACTACCCTGACCCTTCCTCTTCAAGAAACACTACTGTGACCCTTCCTCTTCAAGAAACACTACCCTGACCCTTCCTCTTCAGGAAACACTACCCTGACCCTTCCTCTTCAAGAAACACTACCCTGATCCTTCCTCTTCAACAAACACTACCCTGACCCTTCCTCTTCAAGAAACACCACCCTGACCCTTCCTCTTCTAGAAACACTACCCTGACCCTTCCTCTTCAAGAAACACTACCGTGACCCTTCCTCTTCAAGAAACACTACCCTGACCCTTCCTCTTCAAGAAACACTACCGTGACCCTTCCTCTTCAAGAAACACTACCCTGACCCTTCCTCTTCAGGAAACACTACCCTGACCCTTCCTCTTCAAGAAACACTACCCTGACCCTTCCTCTTCAAGAAACACTACCCTGACCCTTCCTCTTCACGAAACACTATCCTGACCCGTCTTCTTCAAGAAACACTACCCTGACCCTTCCTCTTCACGAAACACTATCCTGACTCTTCCTCTTAGCTCTTGTTCATTTGCTTCTCTTATTTGTCTCATTTGTTTGAATAAAAGTAGGTAGCTAACCTATTGCTGTTTTACCTCAACACTGGTTCTGCTCTTAGATGCTTGTTGAGGAAAGAAATGCACTTATGATTTCTGGTGACTAGTAGTTCTCTACCTACCTATGTTGAATGCACTTATTGTAAGTCGCTTTGGATAAAAGCATCTGCTAAATGACTGTAATGTAATGTAATGTATTCCATTGTATTGTACTGTATTGTAATGTATTGTAATGTAATGTAAGGATGTGAGTTATTTTTCCTAGACGGCATCAGGAGGCAAATCAGTCAGTAGATCAGTCATCTCACTTAACACCAAACAGGACTCTCTGAGTGACTCTCGCTCGCCCGATGTTAAGCTTTGCAACTGTAGTGGCTAATCTATGTGAAGAAAAGCTAAAGTGAGGCAGCAAAGCATGTGGACATAACAGGTGTCGAATTTAATTTAGCCAATGCTAACGAGACATTTTGGCTAGCAAGCTACTTGTTGTGGGCATGTGTTTGAACACATTGGGTGAATGATGAGGTCATCCTGCAGGAGCTTAAACTACAGCAACAGTTGATGCTGCACACCTAGCTAGGCAGCGTGGGACTGGACAGCATCTGGTCTGTTAGCATACCAACAAGTCTCTCCGCGGTCTCATTTTTCTACAGCTGTTACTTTGACATATACAGTGGCTGGCCAAATTAACAGAAACACCACATGAGAAAGAACTTTAAAGTGACTAAATCACAATTACCAGCTTAGACATATTAGGTTGAAGGCCTATTATCAGTATGTGTTGGCTTTGAAAGAGCTCCAATTTTACATGTGAGGTTTCCAAGCAGCAAGCGAAGCGCCCTCCCCATCACTGAATGTGTATGGGAAGCAGATTTCCACCTCCCTCCTCCCTCAAAGGACCGGAGGCTTCCTAATATCCCGCTACACACAGTTCAGTACTTGTACGACAGCCTTCCAATTTGGATTATCCTGTCCTCTTACGCTCCGTCATACAGTGCCATACTTGTTTCCACCCATAGGGGGCGGCATTGTTACACTGACATTTGATTTTCCTCCGGTGGCATCTGCTAAGCCTTGTGAAGCAGCGCTGGGCGGCTGGATGATATGCAGTCAGCTGGAGCTCAGAGACACAGACAAGGGGACGATACACAGACACCAGTTCACTCCATGCACTTTTCAGAGAGACAGAAGATGGACAGATGAGGAGAAAGAAAAACAGTCGTGACTTTTCTGTCTCTTCTCTCCTCCATCATCTCCTCCTCTTTCTCCTCCTCTCCTTCCCTCTGCTTTTCCCCATGTCCTATTGTCCCCTTCCCTTCTTCTCTTTTCCTTTCCTCTCTCCATCTCGCTCTCTGGAGGTGGACAGTAACAGAGGACAGCTAACCATGTAGCATGTCTTCCTCTGGATGGACGGATGGAGAGACTGATAGGACAGCTAGTCATGTCTCTTCAGCTGGATGGATGGATTAATGGGGGGGTGGGCAGCTAGGGAGGGGGAGATATGTCTCTTTCTCTGTCACTCCCTCACTCCCCGTTCCTCCATCGTTTTGTTTTTCTCTCCCTCTCACCCCTCTTTCCCTCTTCTCTACTCCTTCCTCCATCTTTCTCTCTTCTGTCCCTCCTTCTTTCCCCTCCTTTCCCGGATTATCTCCCTTCTTGTTTTTGTTCTGCATCCCTTTTTCTTCTCCTTCTCTCATTCCCTCTCTCCTCTTTTTGTCTCCCTCTCATTGTGCTTTCCCTCCTCTCTCCCCTCTTCTCTCTCGTCTATATTTCCCTCCTTCTAATTCTGCCTCTCTCCTCCTTGCCCATCTTTTTCTCCTTTTCTGTCCTTTCACTTTCCCCTGCCGAACTCTCTTACTTTGTCTCCCTCTTTATCCCTCTCTTTCTTCCTCCCCCTTCCCCTCCCTGTCTCTCTTCTCTCTCTCTCCCTTCCTACCCTCTTTCCCTCTACCCATCCCTACATCAGCTGGGGATCAGTAACAGTAGCTGTCCCTGAGTGAAACCAGACGGATGTCAGCCTGACCGGCCACAGGCCACGAGACAGCGGCTGCATCCACACACCGATAATAGACGGCTAGCTTTGAATGGAGGTATGAAGGAGTGAAAGGAAGAGGAGGAGGACGACGGGGGGTGGTGGTGTGGGGGGGGGGGGGGGGGGGGGGGGGGGGGTGATTGAGAGGGCAGAAACGTTGAGCAGGAGAAAGGGGAGAGCATTGAGAGGGAGAAGAGGAGATGGAATAACAAAGAAAGAGATGTTTATTATTATCCTGGGTTTCAATGGAGAGTTTTAGTGTCCCATGGTCTGGGTTTCAGTGGAGAGTTTTAGTGTCCCACGGTCTGGGTTTCAGTGGAGAGTTTTAGTGTCCCATGGTCTGAATGCTGTTTGAATACTTGGCCTGAAAAAGGTCAAACTGAAAAATATTGGTATTGAAATATTGGTTATCAGTAGCTTCAATCCCAATATACTGGTATTGGTTTCAGCCTTCAAACCCACATCAGTGGAAGATGTAATATAAAACTACATATTCAGACTTTCTAACTATAAAAAAGGAGGATCTTGAGGATCCAGATTGAGGCTGTCTGGCTCATTATGTCCTGTCATATGGGAAACAAA
>JAXDDW010000143.1:292500-425000 GCA_034670385.1 Hoplostethus mediterraneus
CACATATCTGTTGAATGGTCCAAACACATTGTTAACCTAGACAGAAACCAACCAAGCTCCATGATGAAAACAACAGTTCACCATATATCCTATGTTGTTAAATCACAGCCCTGTGTGACAGCCGATCCTTCAATCAGATGAATTTCTGACAGCCAGACTCCCACGCCTGCCTAGCGGCTGCTTTCTGTGCATGTATATGTGTGTGTGTGTGTGTGTGTGCATGTGTGTGTGAGAGTGTGTCTAGTACCTTGTGGGGTCCGAATGTCCTCACAAGGTATTAAATTATGGTGGACACGTTTATCTCTTTGTCACACACACACACACACACACTCTCTCTCAGTGATGTCATGCTCATTATGACATTGATATGATATTATCACACCCATACACCCTACACTGTTCATTATGACATCACTGCTCATTATGATGTGAACGTGAGGAGCTAAAAGAACTGCTCCACGCAGAGAAGGCCTTGAACACCCAAGCGGCTGCGAGAACTGAGGCCATCATCCTGGACCTGCATCTTCAGCTGTGGGAGATGAACACCAAAGTCTCAGAGGCCAGGAAAGTCCAGATCGAGAGTGAACTTCTTCTGGCTGCCAGCACCAAGACATGGGAGGAGAAAATGGAGCTGGAGGCACTGGCAGAGGAGATGATCAAAACTCTGGAGGAGAAAGAGGAGGACAGTCTGGACACCCAACTGGCTCAACAGGAGCAGCCAAGTGAAAAAAATACATTCATGGCTGCCCGGAGGGAGGTTGAGCAGCAGCTTGGGGTGACGGAGGTGAGGCAGAAAGCTCTGGAGAAGAAGGTGTGTCCGAGATTGCTTAAAAGCTCCAAGCCTTCAATGATGTGGAGAGTCATCGGTGCCCTGGCCCCTCTTTTTCTCTCTCTCTCTCTCTCTCTCTCTCTCTCTCTCGCTCTCCCTCTCTCTCCCTTTGCAACCCACCAACACCTGACACACCCCTACACCCCTTTGCAACCCACCACCCCTCTGACACACCCCTACACCCATTTGCACCCCGCACCACCCCCCCCCCCCCCAAAATTGGTCTCAATAAAAAAAATATATAATAATAATAATGTAGCGCATGTATAGTTCTTCATTAGATAATTGTAAGTGGCACTACAGTCAACATTATTTACAGCATTACAGACAGCTGGACAGAGACAGAGACAGTTAAAACTGTGTTGGAGCCATAGTTGTTTTTACAAATCACATGTATTTGTATAGCCCTTAATCACCATTACAGTCCCTAAGGGCTTCACAGTGCCCAACAATTGAAACAATAAATGGTTAGTAAATTCAAAATATCAATAACTATGTGTTATAACTATATAACTATATAACTAACTATTATATACTGGTGAAATTGTTACTTTAGATATCAAAAATTACAGTTCCAACTAGTTAGCTGGCCGGTTGTTGATAACATGTTCTTTTTTCCTCATGCTTATATGATTAAACTCCGTCACACTATAACACATTTTATTTTCCGCTCTCTCTTTGCCCTTGCAGCCTTGCTGTTCAACTAGGATGGCCAGGGGCGATGGGTAACGGTGAGACCAGTTACACTCGAACGACTTCTTCGAGATCCAGTAGGCTGTTCTTAAACTCGTCTGCACTTTCTGTCGACGGCTGGCTCGCCAGACGGTTCCCTTTGACCGCCCTGTCCCTGAGAGTGCACGCTCTCTCGGTCACGAGGCATTTTCGCTGTATTCCAAACCTCTGCTGCGCGAGAACCTGCACCCGAGCCGTAGGCGTGTTAAAAAAGCAATTTCATTTTAACTAGTAAGGATGTTAACACAACTAGTTGATGTTGTTTTATAGATATGCATTGCAATGCATTTTTACTAGTGCAAATAATAAACAGCGCTAGTGTGGGTATACAGATGGAAACTAGCATGTTGTCGAGTAATGTGCTAGTGGTCATGGGTAAAATCTTCTGTTCTCATGGGAGGGATGTCGATGCAAACTTGTTTGTGGTCAGATCGATATGCACTGGATATATAGATTATTGTAAATTTAGTCACCTTTGACAGGCAATGTCAGCTTTCTACAACTTCGGGGATGCTATCGGTGACATCGGCCGTTGTCTAGTGAAAATGTTCCTCATTTCAAGATATCTACTTGTCTACAGGTTAATCTAGTGAAAATGTTGAAAGTGAAAGTGTGCATATCAATAATTAGGTCATTACCCATAAAAATGCTATTTACTGATCTCTAGATACCTACTTATCTGAAATTATGCCAATTTAATATTTATTTAATACAATCAATTCAGTTGTTACTAGTAAAATGTGACTTTCAAAACTATCAAAAATTCATTTTTTAGAAGGGAAAATAATACTTATATACTTAATAATAAATAAAAATACTTAAAAATACTTAAATAATACTACACAATAATTATGGTATATTTAGTCACATTCAACATAATTTTACTGTTGAATTGTAAAATTCCTGGAAATTTGCTGTATTTTTCACCCTGTCTTGCTGCTCTATGGTTTTCAATTCCTGATGTGACACAGCTGACTCTAAACCATTTTTCATAACTCAAGAGGTATTAGAAGTTGTGGATCTTTTAGGCATAATGATGATATATGATTTTTGCACAAATTGTATAAATATCTATTTATATTACCAGAAATTGATTATATTCATACACCCAATACATTATTTTAGCAAATGTTCATCAAACAATACAATCTATAGACCATGGCATCTTTGAATCATTGCAACACACACACACACACACACACACACTCTCAGTGATGTCATGCTCATTATGACATCACTGAGAGAGTGTGTGGGTGTGTGTGCGTGTGTGTGAATCATTGCAACACACACACACACTCTCTCAGTGATGTCATAAAAATGTAATAATAATAATGATTATAATAATAATGAATAATAATAATAATGTTACACACTACCTTATTAGGAAAAGAGAAACTTCAATAATCTGTGAGTACCGTCAGTGGTTGATATTAACAATGTATCCTATATTACCTGGTTACTGACTGTGTATTTTCATGTGTGGAGACAGTCTGTGTTTGTTAGTGGTTCATTGTTTTGATACTTGTGTTTGTACTGTTCACCAAACCTAACAGTATGAGATACCAGAATATACCGATTAATACCGGCAGGTCCCGACTAGTAGATAGTCATATTCAGGATATGGGCTTCCTCCACTAAGGTACAGGACCTCAACATCCATCAACTCATACATGGAGTATGTGAATACCCTATAAGCAGGATATATCACAACGAGGTGCTGGTCTCACTAGCTTGTCACTGGTCTCACCAACAGGGTCCAGAGTGCTGCTGGTTTTCTCTCCTACCAGGAAGTTAACTGCATTAACCAATCCCTAATCAGACAGCTAGAGTGGAAACTACCTGGCAGAATAGAACACCAGCGGTACTCTAGACCCCGAGGCCCGGATCTGAGGACCACTGGTATAGAGTATGGTTGGTGTGGTATTTAGAACACTGTGGCAAAGGGCCTGTAGAATAGAGTAGAATAGAGTAGAACAGAGTAAAATAGAGTAGAATAGAGTAAAACAGAGTAGAATAAAGTAAAACAGAGTAGAATAGAGTAAAATAGAGTAGAATAGAGTAAAACAGAGTAGAATAGAGCCAGGCAGAGCAGCCAGTGGGCCATCAGCGAGGTGTCAGGGTGTTGAATGAGTTATCGCTAAATGTCTATTGATCAGGAAGGGCTGAATCAATCACTGCCTAATCAGTCTAACATTTAACACTGCACAGTCAAGCAACCACACACACACACACACACACACACACACACACACACACACACACACACACACAAACACAAACACTTAACAGCATTGGGTCAAGTGGGCAGGGTTGACTGACAGGTTACTGCCGAGACTATAACAATATCAATATATTGCCTGTCACTGACGGGGAGGTGAGAGGTGTGTGTGTGTGTGTGTGTGTGCGTGTGTGTGTGTGTGTGTGTGTGTGTGTGTGTGTGTGTGTGTGTGTGTCCGTCAATTTGTGAATTATGATTAGTCAGTGCATGTGGCGCAGTCAAAATGGAGATGTGTGTTTACCTGTCTACCTCTGTGAATTATGGGTAGCTGTGGAGTGCAGTGTACTCAAAACGTGTGTGTGTGTGTGTGTGTGTGTGTGTGTGTGTGTGTGTAATTACTAATGTGAATTTCTGAATTATGGCTAGCTGTGTGTGTGTGTGTGTGTGTGTGTGTGTGTGTGTGTGTGTGAGACAGTACGTAATAACTAATGCTCGCAGGGTAGATGGATGCAGTGCAGAGCAATGATTATGGAGTCATTCCTCAGCTCAAGGTTGGCAGGGTGGACGATTTCTGGACACACACTCGTGCACACGCACACACACACGAGAGGGGTAAATGATTGCTGTGCTGTGATTGTCCCGTCCCAAAGTCCTCATAACGTCTTCCTCCTGGGTAACTGTCAGTGTCACACACACACACACACACACACACACACCCTTGAGCTACTCCCTTCAGGTCGTGCTGTAGCTTGCGGCAACCAAAGGCTAAATCAGACAGATTGAAGTCCTCATTTATTTCATTGATGTGCTGGAAACTGACATAAAGGTGCCGTCATCAACATGTCATTGTCAAATTAATTGTGACACCTTGGTATAATTACCGTAAACACTTAAGATCATGGTGGAGACGACTGGCAGCCTCCATCTCACGCCGTGCTAGTGCTTCTCCACATTCAGACTACATTTCCCATAAGCCGCCTTGCTTCCCCTCCCCCTCCCCTCCTTTGTCTTTCCTGAAGTGGATCAACATGTTGGAAGTGATTACTCCATCTTTCTTTCTCTCCTTCCTCCATCTGCCGTTGCCAGAAACTCTTTATCTTTAGCTCCGTTAGCGCTGGAAGAACAGCGCCCTCTTCCTGTTTTGTGCCGTAAAGCAATCCAGCAGATTTCCCTCCAAAATCGACCCGGTGGGACACAATGTAGAATACAGAGTAGAGGCTGGTAGAGGCTGGTAGAAGCTGACATGCTGGTAGAGGCTGGTAGAGGCTGATAGAGGCTGGTAGAGGACTAGGTAGAGGCTGATAGAGGCTGGTAGAGGCTGGTAAGAGGTTGGTAGAGGCTGGTAGAGGCTGGTAAAGGCTGATAGAGGCTGGTAGAGGCTGGTAGAGGTTGGTAGAGGCTGGTAGAGGCTGATAGAGGCTGGTAGAGGCTGGTAGAGGTTGGTAGAGGCTGGTAGAGGCTGGTAGAGGCTGATAGAGGCTGGTAGAGGCTGGTAGAGGTTGGTAGAGGCTGGTAGAGGCTGGTAAAGGCTGATAGAGGCTGGTAGAGGCTGGTAGAGGTTGGTAGAGGCTGGTAGAGGCTGATAGAGGCTGACAGGCTGCTGGTGATGGTCTGGTTTGTTTACGGTAATTACACTAATGACTCAAAATGTTCTAATAATGATTTATTGATGTTACAGTGATACACATATCACCTTTAACTGTAAAAGATAGACCCCTCTCCTGCACACACACACACACACACACACACACACACACACACACACACACACACACACACAGCAGTAGGCTATGGTTGTTAGGTTCCTCTGAGCATAGCGGTTAAATCCATGTTGATCCTATTTGCAGCCGAGCAGGAGGACAAGGGAGCAATACCTCACCCTCTAGCTCTCATTAGCAAGGGTGTGTGTGTGTGTGTGTGTGTGTTTGTACCCGAGTGACCATGTGTGTGTGTTTTTGTCTTTTTTTATGTTATTTGTGTGTGTGTGTGTGTGTGCACGTACTGTGTGTTTCCTTAAATGTCCTTTAACCCTGTCGAACCTCTGGGATATTTGAGTTCTGTATACATTATAATTCAACTCACTGAATGGATGTAAATAAAGCATTTGAAGTCTGTGTGTGTGCGCGCGCATACATAACAAATGTAGGAATTAAGGTAAATGTATTTTTTCTCTCCTCTGCCACCAACAAATATTGCAAATTTATGCTTTTCATGTCTGCTATAGTGTTTTCCCTTTCATATCTTCCTCTACTCGCTCTAATTTGCTCTTATTTTGAAGAAAAAACAAAACATCCCTTTTATTTGCGCTTTCCAGGACCTAAACATCTTCCTTCCTGGTTTGTTCAAGCTGTTGGCGTGAAAATGAAAATACATGAAAGTACATTCTGCCATATTGCTGTAAAGTGACATATTCCCCGACATCCCCAAAAAATTCATCAAATTCCCTGACTTTCCCTGTCTGGATAAATTCCATGACCAGTGGGAACCTTTGTGACCTGAGACCATCTCTTCTCATGAGTGATCGCTCTGGTCTCAGGAGAATTGTGAGGTTGCTGTGACCTCTGACCCCTGACCTCCTTATCATTAGTTGCTTATGCTGGTTAAAAATTGCATCTTATTCTCCTGCTGCACCCTGGAGGAGAGCGTCGAGGAAATGACTGACGTCAAATGTAAAACTCCTTGGCTTGTTTTGAAATGTGATTAATATTTCATTTATCTTTCATTAAATGATTTTTTTTCAGTTGTTTTCCACCTCTGGCCAAAGCTGCATGTTGAGCAAACATTACATTTGTGTGTGTGTGTGTGTGTGTGTGTGTGTGTGTGTGTGTGTCTGCACCCAGAAAATTACTGTTGTCATTTTGCAGGCAGACTGCATATATCAAATCCTGTGCAGCGACCTTCGCTGTCACCTGTCACACAGATACACACACACATTATAAATTAATGGGTATATCCAGACTCTTGTTAGTGTAGTGACCCAAGTTAGTCTCGATGTGCTGCAATGTGTGTGTGTGTGTGTGTGTGTGTGTGTTAGAGTGAAATATATAAGATGTTTAAATATTCATTGGTCTATCCTAGAAGCCTCACAGCTGGAAGGAAACTGTCACCTGCCTATAGCACACAGTTTGCAGGTGTGTGTGTGTGTGTGTGTGTGCATGTGTGTGTGTGTGTGTGTGTGTGTGTGTGTGTGTGTGTGTGTGTGTGCAGGGTATTCTCATACTGGTAGTGATAGGTATGAAAGCTAATTTTGTATGTACAGTATTCTATGAATTGAGAGAAACAGGAGCAGGAGGCGGAGACTGACCCGGGTTCAGTTCAACTCATGTGAAGACATTTCTGCAAACTTTTTCTCACTTAACCATAAACTTAACTTGAACCTTTTAGTTGCCTAACCTCAACCCAACCTGGTTTTGGTGCATGCCTGGTTATGTGATGGGTTGTTGTTAGCATGTGCTCACAGCAATGTTCACATATCACTCTGCTTCACTAGAGTTACAGTAGATTACAGGAGGCTGTTCAGTTCAACCTGTCTTCATCAAAATACTGTATTGCTCCCTGTAGGGAAACTCTCTTCTCTTTCCCCCCATGACCAGCGAACACCACTAGAGCTGGTAGGGAGTCGAACCGGAAGTCAACCACGAACACCCACCGGTTTCCTAGCGGCTTGGTGGTGAGACAAGATGAGGAACGTCTTACGTCTTATATAACAGAAGTGCGAGGAGGAACGTTTACCCTGGAGATCGATTTGATCGGTCCTGATGTTGATACTTCACATGCATGCCGTTCAAATAGTTCATGAGCTTGTAGAGCAGTTCAAAAAAGAGCCAAGGTGCTTCTCAAAATGAAGATCACATTTCCCATAAACCCTGTTGCTACCCGTCACAAACAGGATGTTGCTTTTTTTTAAAATTACTTAAGACAGGGAATTTACTTGCACACATCGCCAACAATCCCGCCTTAATGGACCGCCATGAAAATTAAAGCAGGGGAGCCATTTTTTTTTCTGTCTAAAAATGCTTGAATGACTTTCCCCTTCAAAACTGATGGCATACACCAATCCGCTGAGCGCTTGGTTAAGGTCACATCTGTTTGCATGTTTCTGGTGCGCCGTTTGTCAAAATAAAGCCGAAGCCGAAGAGAGACGCGGTTGTTATTAAGAGACAGCTATTATCACACCCGAGTCCCCGGGGAGATGCAACACGCCACTTAAAGGACAAAACAGAATAATTCTCCACAAATGATAGGGTTTAAAGACGCAGAGCGACAGCTGTCTGCAGGCACGAGTGTATTGGTGTGTCTGGATGTGTGTGTGTGTGTGTGTGTGTGTGTGTTTTAGGGAGTTCTGTTATATCTCTGTGTATGTGGGTGTTGGAAAGAGAAGGAAAATACAAACACAAAGAAAGAAAGAATGAAAGAAAAAAGAGATAAAGATGTGAGGAAAAATAAAAGTACATACAAGGATGATAGGGAAGAAGAAACTAGCAGCGAAGAAGCAATGAAAGAGAAAATGATGAGAGGAGGCGAAAGAGACTCGGAGGTCACCGGGGTCAATTATTGTGTCTCTCAACTTGACAGGCTTCAATTAAGACGAGATGTTAGCGTGAAGAACACTTAGCGCTGCAGGCTAACGTGGTCATATGGAGAGGTGGATCTGTGAAACCAGTGGCGCTGCATCACCTGGCTAATCAATCCGTCGAATCAGTATTGATCACCTCAAGAGGAAGGTCGTAGAGACACGCCTCCACTTGGTAGGTAGTCAAGTTGCCGGGCTAAATGGGGGTTACGTGTCATCCCTGCTCCAACCACGTAACTAAGAGTTTTATTGATTCAAAACGGTAAAGGGTCAAGAAGAAGCTTAACACCTCGCTGCCACGCAAAACACACACACACGCGCACAGCATGTTGTTGTTATTAATGTGTTTTATTCTGTTTATTCTCAGGGACTTTTAACATGAATTATTATTATTTTTATCATGTCCTGTGAGGAACGACGTTGCACTGGGCTGTATGTGCATGTATGTGATATGTGTGTATGGCTGGAATGAACCCAATTGAAATTGAGCGTTTTGGGATGAAAGCCTTTTATTTCTCACTGAAAACTCAACCTATAGCCTCAACCATTCTCTTGACTCGGCTGTCTCTAGACACGGTGATGGACAAAGCTTGTCTCACAAGCTCTTTCATCTCCTAGAAACATAGAGAGGCCCTTGAACTGCCCCCCGGCCCCCCCCCCCCCCCTCCCTCCCCACTCCCAGACAGCTTCCCAGACAAATGACTAAACTAAAGATCCTTTTGTGAGGGATCAAGGAATCCCATTAACCTTTCAGATCCTTTGTAGGCTGCTCCGCCGCCGCCGCCTCACGTCTTGATAAGCATTTCCAGCAGACGAGTTTTCTGCAACAAACATTATCAATATGTCAAGACATTTTGAAGAATTTGCATGCTGAAGAGGCCTCTTTGTGTGTGTGTGTGTGTGTGTGTGTGTGTGTGTGTGTGTGTGTGTGTGTGTGTGTGTGTGTGTGCGCGCTTACTCTTTTCCCAAATGCCTGCATACATAAAGTAAAGTGACCAAAACCTTCCAACCCTGGCTGATCTCTGTTATTACAGATGGCTTAGGGTCGGGGGGGTTTAGGGGGAAAAATCCCCCCAGATTTTTTCAACTATATTTTATGATGAAATTGTGACGTTAGTGTTGTAATGCATTTTTACCCGCCTCAACCTGCCTTGTCTACTTCTACCTAACTAACCGCTGCTTCCCAGAATGCCTTTTAACAACCCCCAGAGAACGGGCCTGAACTTGAGCTGTGGGTTATACATGTCGGTGGAGAAATTGGTCTCTCTCCTCTCCTCCGATGGATTTCTCCTGTATGATTGTTGATCGTCGGTCTAGAAAGAAGCCCTTGCTCTTTTATTCTGATTGGATGACATGACACCAATGTTTTTTTTGTGCTATCAAACTCCATTGTAGCAGCACTGGAAAGAGACAAGAGAAGAAAATCACACCGGCCAAACAACAAAATGGGACCAGAAATGCGAGCCACATCACCAATAGCTGTTTTGGGGGTGTTGTGGTTAATGCTAGGTTTAGGAGCTACAGAACCACTGCAGTGATACAAATGTTGTGCCCTTGCATGGCAGCCTGCCTCAGAAGTGCTACCCCTCCCCAAAAGTGTGTTCTCGGGTGTATTTGTGTCAATATCGGTGTGCGTTTTCATAGTGTGTGTCTCTCTAATATCGCCGTGTATTGTTGTGCATGTGTGGGTCCTTGCATGACAACTGTGCCTCAGAAGTGCTATCATCCCCGCCCTGCTCTTCCCTAATAAATGCACTCACCATCATCTCATGATTACCTCTCATCTCCGACACAGCGTGAGCCCTTCCTGGTCTACTTTGTTTTTCCCCAATCCCATTGGAGGATTACAGCCGAGTGCTTCCTGCCTCGCCTGCACGGTTATCAAGCACAAGCCGTATTGACGGGGCAAACATCAAACGCTAGTTTTTTTCCCCTCTTGGTCTATTTACCCACAGGCAAAGAAATATCACCAAACTTTTTTATCCCTGTGTCAAGTCATCTGTCATCCAAAGTGCAGCTGTCTACACGCTGTAAATGTAAGCAGCCACTCTCATCTTTATTCTACAGTTTGGGCATTTTGAAGCCAACTGCTGGTGATTGATAGGCTGACTGGCATTCATACTGTAGCCTGACGGATGGCACACAGCACATTTTACTTTTTAACCATTTAGACTTCATCCAGAGTGACTTAGAATAAGATTAAATTCTTAGATCGACCAAATTATGAGGCTCTAAAAGCAGGGAGTGCCGGGGTCAGAGCCCTAGTGACAATACATGTCACACAATATTCCTCTGACTCTAGAACAATAGACGAGATATAAGAAAGGAGCCATGAGTCAGGGAAGGAGGTGAAGAGTTTTGAGAGGAGATATGGGAGAGAGGCAGGTGATTCAGGTGGAGAGGGAGAGGTGAAGTATTCCTCAAAGCATGTGACTGAATATAGAAAGTGATTAGAGTGGGAAATTCACTCCACCAGACGGGAGAGAGGAAAGAGAGAAAGTTGCAGCTGGGTGGAACGATGACCAGGACCTGGATCATGGCCTGGAGGGAAGGGGGTGTAGGGTTGGATGAGGGCAACCAGTGGAGGGAGTGTAGAAGTGGGGTGACAGGTTGGAAACAAGCTGCTGTTTCCACCTTCATGCGTTGATTGACATTCTGGACATGTTTAGATCTATATAATGATCTACTGTCCAGCTCGGTGGGAAAACGGTCTTTGGCTACAAGAACATGAAGAACATGAATCTGATCATTTAGTGGTCAGAATTCCTGGTTCCCATAGGATGGGTTCATCTCCTACTATGGGGAACAAAATGAGAAGCTTTTATTGCAGTACATGCAAAATCATCTATTGCATTGATGATTAATACTCAAACCATTTGTTAGGATGGCACCGATGTGTCCTTGTAGTTACAGAAATCGTCCTGTCACTGAAAGGTCACGGGTTCGGTCCCCACAACAGCATGAACACGCTGAACCTCATGGTGAGTCCCTGTGGATTAGAGAGCCAGCTAAATGCCTCGGCTGTAGCACGGTTCAGCAAACCAAACATCAGTATAGAGAGACAGTTCAACTCCACTTGTCGAGGCTGGATGAGGGTTTGTCACTCACTGTGTTTTTTGTTGAAAACCAATAAGATTTATACACTTCAACTCCATGAAAGCTATATTCTTCAATTACTTGTGTGTGGCCAATTCTCTCTGTTGGCTTGTACCTGATAGAGATAGATGGATAGATACAGAGAGGCATGTTACTGTCTCTCTTCCTCTATCACTCACTCAATCACACACACAGACAGAGGGGTTAAAGGAAGATTTAAGCCACGTAGAGTTATCTGTTGTTGACTCAAGCAGATTTCATCAAGTCTGTAGAATGTGGGGCCGATGCCAGTGTGCCATCTACGTATTTGACGGGGTAACCAGGCTGAAATGTTTGCTTGATTTTACATGTTTGTTTGATTGTTTCATCCATTCTTTTTTTGTCCAAGAAAAAAAACAAAGCCTACTAACTCTCTCCTTGCATCTTGCCCAATTGGCGTATCATATACAGTAGTTTGTTACTGTGGTGACAGTTTCACGGTGTCACCTTGGTGACAGTTGCTGAGTGATGGAGGAGGTTGCTAAGCGGAGTGGACGTGTAATACTAACATGGCAGTGAGCGCTGCTTGAGACGGCAGTTTCCTTGTACCGACTGTCTTCTGAACCTCTAACGTCAGCTGGAAATCCTATATCTCCAGCATCACTTCTCCAGTAGCTGAACTCTGCGGACATGTTCACACCAGGTCTGTTTGGAGCACTTTAATTAAACCCTGGAGCATTTCCTCCTCCACTTCGGTTCATTGTCTCGTTCTCATTTGAAAGCCAGCAGTTACTCATGTTGGGAAAGTCAAGCATAACAACGAAGCGAGGGCAAACCGCAGTCTGGACCGAAGCTCATATTCAGCTATTTATACATGTGCTCTGACCTGGTATCAAGACCAGAGATGGTGAATGGTAATGGTCCTTTATGTTTAGCTAAAGTTACAGGAACTGGAAGTGATTTGTTTCCTCCTCCTGCTCCCTGGCTGCCAAAATGTCCAATCTTGTGGGACAACTCTGTACACGTAACAAGCTGTTTGTTCGTCCATGTGAGCTTTAATTACAAGCCCTGGTTTGCTTGGTTGGTTGTGTGTTTCAGACCACTGAAGACAAGCTGTGGCAGAGGGGTGGTGGCGTTGAGGCGTTGGCTGGCTGCAGGGACAAGCAGGCTGGTAGGCTGCTTCTCCCTGCAGCCAATTAAGGCTAATTGGAGAACTGCAGCCTGGAACTATTGTTAACCAGCGGTTACTCACACTAACAGAATGAACTGAGGGCAAACTGCAGTCTGTACTGATGCTCATATTCAGCTATTTCATAGTTGACAAGCCCTGGTTGGCTTGAGGAGTATGAACCTAAAGAAACCAAATCCAAAAATTAAATGAAGTAAACTTCCACTATGATTTGGACCAAAGAAAACGAATTATCACACAAATCTGTCCACACTCAAAAAAGTAAGAGGACCTCTAGGAACCTACCTGGTAGATTATGGCATTCCCCTGTTGTCCCAGGTCTAAAATCAGTCCCTTACTAGACAGCTAGAATGAAAACCAGCTCCACTCTCGATCCCTGAGGTCCAGGTTTGAGGACCCCTGGCCTAGTGGTTAATCAGGTCACCAACCAGTTGGGTTGGTTGAGAAAGGTGCTTAACCAGTTAAGGAACACTACATGTTTCTATTCTAGACAGAAAGTTGTTTCAATTTCCAATTATTTCAGAAGATATTATATATATATATAAAACGTATCATGTAAACCTTTAAGTAGAACAATTAAAAAACAAAAAAAGAGTAATTGTTTTTTACCTGATGGTAGCGAAACTACTGGGTTTGAAAATATGACAGCTACCAATGCATGGTCCTGAGAGCTGTCTGTCCAGAGGAGTCATGCCAGTGAGACAGGAAAAGTTTTCAGTTTCCCAAAACAATATTCACTTATCCACTGCTGCTGGGCAACACGTTGGATTAGTGCTGGCAAAAACAACATAGTTGTTGGCAATAGTAGCTCAGTACTTACATACTAAAACTCCCATTTAGTATACTGTAAGCTAAGTAGGAACCAATAGTAATGTATCTTCATCCTGTAAATACTATAATGTCACATACATTTTCTAATTTTGGAGCATTTGAAAGCTCAGCTTCTTCATGCTGTATCTCCACTCCATTTGGAAAACACACATAGGCTCAATATTTGAAACAAATTCAATCCATATTCAAGGAATGAAGAAATTCACTGCTCTGCTCTCACAATATACACAAATACTGCTAGGCTAAACCTAGTCAGCTGTCTTCAAATGGATGTGACGCTGTTCAGGATCAATAACACTGAATTCAGTTCTTCTAAAAAGGCTTCCAACCATGTTATTCTAAACCTACATCACTGTTTATGTGACTTTAACAGCCTGTTCCCTGAGTCAGGCCTCAGATTCATGATTAAAGTACATTTATAGGAGCAACTTCTGTCACACAGTTTTGGGATGTAAACATAAGGAGGGGCTCCATCATCCATCCAACCATCCTCTCATACCCATCCAGCCATGACTCCGCCCACCCACCGATCCATCCATCTACAATTATTTTCTTGTTAATTTCACCCGTAATAAACCCCCATATCCATCCTTCCAGCCCCTCCATCCATATAACTGGAGTCATTTATACAGTTACACCCTCCCTCTCTCCATCCATAGCTACTGCCTTGCCTCTCTCTCTTTCCGCCTCTCCATCCCTCTCTCTCTCTCTCTCTCTCTCTCCAGCTATCACTCCTGTCATTTCTCTGGTGCTCATTACCTCCTGGCTTGTTGCTAATCACCTTCTCCCAGAAGCAAATAAACCCATCCATCCTTCTCTACGGAAATGAGAGGAAGTTTAACCTTGTCATTCAGTCAGTAATAAGATCCATCCATCCATCCATCCTTCCATCCATCCATCCATCCACCCATTTCTAAAGAAACTAGTTTAAAGCTGCACTATGCAGTCTGTCCCTGTGTGTCATCCATTGATTACATGCTTATAGATAGATGGATACTTTATTGATCGCCGGGTGGAAATTCTGGGGTTGAAGCAGCATAAGAGTATTGAAGAAAGTACAAAATGCAAGGATAAATTACAAAAACAAGGTACTTCAAAACTGAGAGACAACTTAGAAACAGCAGAGCGAATGGATGCATGGTACCAGTACACAGAGTTAAAGAATGGGAATGGGTGAATGAATGTGAAAGGGAATGAAGTGCAGGGTGCTGGGTGATAAGTGGTGAGGTAGAGGGGGAGGGGAGCCATATGGGCGTGGCCAGTGGTGACCTGGGACGTGGCTATCAAGGTGAGGCTGGTGGCCACAGAGCAGAATGCTGGTTCACGCCGCCCCAAGCTACTGAAGCTTGCGTTGGGGCAGGAAGTTGAGCTGACGGGGAGGAGGGCGGGACTAACAATATGCTTTGCTCATTACATCAAAAAGTAAAATACCCACCCACTCATCCATCCACCCCTCCATCAGTCCACCCATCTAACTACAGCCATTTGTATCTGTCCCATTGCTTACAGAAGTCATTTTGTCCATCCAACCATTCCTCACCCCCTCATCCCTCCTTCCTTCCTTCCTTCCATCCATCCATCGCTGCAGTGATTTTCTGTTGCTGAGTGCCTCCTGTGTTGTTGATAATCAGTCTCTTCCAGCTTCGCCTCCAGCGACGATTAATGGCTTTCATTTACGCTCATTTGGAGCCAACACCTGTGACCAATGAGAGCAAGGCTAGGAGTAATTACATCCATATATGAACTGAGTGTGTGTGTGTGTGTGTGTGTGTGTGTGTGTGTGTGTGTGTGTGTAAGAGAGAACAATGAGAGCCTCGGCAAAGATGTAATAACTCTGATACTTCACCTGAACTCTGTTTGATTGTCTGTGTGTGTGTGTGTGTGTGTGTGTGTGTGTGTGATATTAATGGAGCTTGCAGTAATTACACTGATGCCTCACGTGAACTGTGTGTATGTGTGTGTGTGTGTGTGTGTGTGTGTGTGTGTGAGAGAGAGAGAGACAGAGAGAGAGACAGACCGCTGGGCCCTGTGGTATATCTAATCACTCTGATGCATCGCATAAAATCTGTTTGTGTGTGGTTGTGTGTGTGTGTGTGATTGTGTGTGTGTGTGTGTGAGTGTGAGTGTGTGTGAGAGTGTGAAAGAGTGAGTGACTATAATTACACTGATACATCACCTGAACTCGATGTGAACTCTCTGGCTGGGGCTACCTGTCTACCTCAACGGAGCTTGTACACTGTATGTGTGTGTGTGTGTGTGTGTGTGTGTGGGCTTGTTGATCTACTCTTTGTGAGCGATAGGTGTGTGTGTGTGTGTGTATTCATGTCTGTGTTTGCTTGTGTACTGTGTTTTCCCATGTGCCCATGCTTGTGTGTGTTTATCTAATGTGTGTGTGTGTGTCCCTGCCCCTCCCTAAGGGGAGTCTGTACTATTGCTGCTCCTGTGGGTGTCTCTCTCCCCTCTCTCTCCCCCCTCACTCTCTCTTTCTCCTTCCTTTCCTCTCGCCTGCTACCTGTCCCCCTCTCTCTCCATCTCTCCCCTCGTTCTGTCTCTCTCTCACCCCCTCTTCCTCCATCCCTCCCTCTCTGTTCCTTATTTATCTCCAGCCTTTTTCCATTCTGCCTCCCTCACCCCATCTCCTCTCTCTCTTCATGCGTCAGGCGTTCCCAGCATGCCTCTCTGTTAGTCTCTCTGGCAGACAAGGGACCAAAGTTTTTTGGTTTTTTTCCCCCCACTATAAATATTGAATGCTTGTTACGACTTTGATCCGTCTGGGTAGAAGGTGACAGACAGGTAGCAGGTTGACGGCTTACCGGCGTATGGAGAGGCTGCATTTACCCTGGAGGTTTTATTTCCTGTTGCCGTGAAACAGGAGAGATAAGAGGAAGTCCTGAAATTATGTTGATACAAATTGGGTCCAAATTACTTTAGCATAATCCCATCATGATAATCCTTTAGTTAGGAGTGAGGACTACAGGAAGCGGCCTCAAAACGCAAGGGATTATGGGTAGAAGGAGACTTGGTCAGCCTGGACTGATGCTCATGTTCAGATGTTTCTTCATGTGTTCTTAACTGGTATGAACACCAGAGAAGAGATCAAGTTACAGACTGGAACCAGGTTGGTTTGGACTTTCTAACCTGGTGGGATGACAAAACTCAACCAATCAACCAGCTGCTGCGGAGTCATGGCTGGTGGTGATTGGTCAGCAGGAACCTGAATGTTCTGGTTCAGACCTGTACCGGGACTCTTCTAGTGTTAATGTGTGCAGCTGTATGAGAAAAACGCAAGTGGCTCTGTCAATCCTCCTAGATATTTTTCCTCCCACAAGCACTGAAATCTCTTTTTGTTTGTTTGTAGTGTAGACGAGGCCTTTCTGCTGCCGGTAGCGATGCAGGTGAGCCTCTCTGAGGATTTAAACGAGGAGGAGTTGAAGAGAAACCGGCAGCAGCCTCTGGGCTGTACAGCCGCAGGCTGACTTCCTACAGGGATTTGGAGTGTGTTTTTCCTTGTGTCATGCTGGTTGACTGAAGTCCTATAGCTGCGTTGAGGTGCTCCCGTGAGACTGAGTGTGTGTGTGTGTGTGTGTGTGTGTGTGTGAGGGGGGGTTATCTGTGTTATTTGTGTATGCAGTTATGTATGTAATTCTTCATGGAGGTGTGTGGATGTAAGTGTGTGTGTGTGTGTGTGTGTGTATCTATGCATTTGTATGCAGGTGTGCATGTTTGTGTGTGTAACCATCTGCAGATGTGTGTGTGTGTGTGTGTTCGTGGGCAAGGCCTGTGAGGATACATTGTCAGAGAATAGCTGATGTTGATTCATCTTGATGGTTGTTGTTTTTCCGATTCAGGGAAACAATACATTTTATGATCAACCAAAACCTTTGGGGGTCAGCAGATTGACAGCACAGAGACAATGTGTTGAATTTATTTAAGTAAATAACACAAAACTGAGTCAGTGCACGGCTTGTTGTGCTAGGATGTTATATTATCAGTCTTGGTTCATCCTCCACTGATGTCTTTTTTAATTTGTGGTGTTTCACAGTTTTAATGGGTTGGATTATTGAAGATAATTTGAGATCATGTGGTTTATTGTCATTAGATGATTGTCAGTCAAAGAGGACACACTGATATGAAAAACCTTTAAGGGGATCAACAATTTCAGTGATAAATAATCTGAACACAATAATCTGAAACCACGTTACTGTATGTAATGGGTGTTTTGAAAATTTAAAGGCTCTTTCCAGCATTTATTTGTGCCAATTAATCATTTCATCCTTTTTATTTCAATTATCTTCGAAGTATTTAGCTGCTCTGGTCCAGAGTGACTTACAGTGAATGAGGCGTTCAGTGTCTTGCTCAAGGACACGTTATAACAGGATTCATGCCTGCTGCTGGAAAATGATGAAGCACTGATTAACCTTGGTTTGTGTGGTTTTATGTAGCTCAGTGGGAGCAAGGGCCAGGGTTGGGAGTTTATCTCCACTGAGACTTTCCATACTAAAAATGTATGCAGGCGTGGCTCTGCTTTGATAAACGTGTACACCAAATATACTCTAAAAAGAGACCAAAGAGCAGCAGTTCAGTAGAGTGGTGAAAATGAGGAAAATGGTCTCCAATTTATCTCCTTCAATGACAAACGGTAGGTAGGTAGGTACTTTAGTAATGTCTTTGTTACAGCAGCCGAGACATAGAATAACACTAAGAATAAAAAATACACAGTAAGTGGACTGTATATCCTTTAAGTGAATTTGAGGATAAACCATAACAGTAGTTCCTGCTGGTTGCCTGATAGAAATGGCATATGATGAAAGGTGAGTAGTGTACAGGGTTTTTCATGAAGATTACCTTATTTTTAATCCTGTGGCCATTGCCCTCCTAGTCGGTGTGTGTAAGAGGTTAGAGCTTCAAGTATGAGAGTTGGTGGTGGAAGTTTTAAAGTTCAGGGCGAAGGCTCCCAGTCTCCAGCACAGACTATGAAAGTTTAAAAGCAGGTGTGTGTGTGTGTGTGTGTGCGTGTTAAGAAACTCAAGGAGGATTTAATGATAGATACTGGAGTTTGGAATTGTCCCCCGCAGTGCAATATCCTGCACAACACACACACACACACACACACACACGTGGCTGTAGTCGTCCCCTGCAGAGCCATATCTTTTTCTGTATCTAACATGCCATGGCTGGATAGGCAGGGAGATCCACACACACACACACACACACACACACACACACATATACACACACACACACACACACACACACACACACACACATACACACTCACACACAGGTGACTCGGGTCTTTCGCAGTGTCATCATCTTCACTCTGAAAACCTGCAATCCTCTCTCTCACACTCCTTTCCCCCCACAGATCCATTTCTGGAAATAAATGGTAAAGCTAAATGGAAGGATGGCAATCTGACAAAGAGTCCGGACCAGAAGCTGTAGTCACAGAAAAGGCTTCCCTGAACCTTTTGAATGCAATACTTTCCTCCCCCTTGGAGGGGAAATGGGTTGACTGCCACCATAGACCAATCTAATCCTAAGTGCTTTCTAAAATGGCTTTCTACAGGCCTTGTCTCTTGAATGTTGAAATAGATGGGGGACAATACCCCTGGTTTCAATGACTGGGCTGGGACAGGACTGGGACAGGACTGGGAGAGGGCTGGGCCAGGGCTAGGACAGGGCTGGGACAAGGCTGGGCCAGGGCTGGGCCAGGGCTGGGCCAGGGCTGGGCCAGGGCTAGGACAGGGCTGGGACAAGGCTGGGACAGGGCTGGGCCAGGGCTAGGACAAGGCTGGGACAGGGCTAGGACAAGGCTGGGATAGGGCTTGGATAGGGCTGGGACAGGGGTGGGACAGGGCTAGGACAGGGTAAGGCTAGGACAGGTCTGGAATAGGGCTGGGACAGGGCTGGGACAGGGCTAGAACAAGGCTGGGGCAGGGCTAGGACAAGGCTGGGACAGGGCTAGTACAGGACTGGGACAGGGCATGGCTAGGACAGGGCTGGGACAAGGCTAGGACAGTGCTGGAACAGGGCTAGGATATGGCTGGGGCAGGGCTAGGACAGGACTGGATAAGGCTGGGATAGGACTGGGACAGGGCTCTGCCAGGGCTGGGATAGGGCTGGGATAGAGCTGGGACAGGGCTAGGACAGGGCTGGGATAGGGCTGGGACAGGACTGGGACAGGGCTTGGATAGGGTTGGGACAGGACTGGGATAGGACTGGGACAGGGCTTGGATAGGGTTGGGACAGGACTGGGATAGGGCTAGGACAGGGCTGGGACAGGGCTATCCCCAGGGACATTTCACATCAGGTGGATTTGTGCTGTAATAGTGCATCTTAAAGTTTCCCTGGCGAGCCGTTGTTGGGCCTTGCAGTGGGAAAACGTCTCTGACTAGCCTCCATTAGGCTTCTTTCCATTAAGTGTATACAGTACATGTCCATTACATATGATGGATGTCATGCAGGCCTACTTAGGGCAGAGGAAGACATGAAATGAGAGCATTCACCTCCAATTACTGTCATCCAGATAAAGTGCTCACGGCAGGCTAACAAAGCTGGCACTGTGCCCTTTTAACAAGCTTAAATCAATTAAGACAAAATGATCAATTTACTCCAGTAATTAGCCTGCGCATTAGTGGTTATTACCACGAAACACATTTATCCATCAGTTCCCCCCACCCACCCAGGACCATGCACTCGATTCTAAATGGGAAGTGTGCAATCAGCTAAATTGAATTTAATTGATAAAATAATTAGACACATTTAAATGAGTCAATTAATGAGTCAATTATAAGAGAACAGGCGGGTGTGGGGGGGGGCGTCCCATGGGATTCAGGGGTTTATTAATAATAACGGGGATTTCAGCGTCTTGGCACCGGGGAAACGTTAATCCCTCATCGTCTGTCTATAACCCAGAAAAGCTTTTCTCCAATGAGACCCACTCAGTCAGTTGGAGAACTCAACACAGTGTCGTGTACTCTGAGGAAGAAGAAGATGAAGGAGTAGTATAGGAAATACACCAAAGGGCTGTGATACTGCCTCTTTGACCACAGACACATATGCACCACCACCTACATGTGTAAATATAAAAAGATATCGTCCACCATTTGAAAAGTGTGACACCGACTTCAATATTTCTATTCAATATCCCGTTCACACCGGAATTGTGACATCGGTGTTCTGTGGGTCGACCCGCGGGGTTTCCTGGCTCACATACAGGCTTGCATGGGTGTGACTTCACGGGCTTTGCTGACGAGGACGATGCATGCTCAGTCATCTTTCACTGGATTAAAAAAAAAGAAAAAAGATTAACAACAAAATGAAAGCGCTGATCAACACCCACTTCCTACCAAGAGAAACTTACTTCAAAACTTGTTTCCAAGACATTGTTTCTCCCCCCCCGCCCCCAACTGTTTTCTCCTCCTTTCAGATTGATTGCAGCCTCCACTAATGAGACAGCAGGGTTTAGAGTTTTTCTCATCAGAACGCGACAGGGTAAAAAATATGAAGGACACACTCAATCAGTCACTCATATGGATTATGTCAGTTTGAATAACTGCAGAGCAATCTAGTAAATATGGGGGGCTGGCCGCACTAATGGTAACTGATTGGTATTTGAAGTGGCCATGAAACAATCCTGCTGCCGCGCAAATTGATTACTATGGCTGACATCAAGTAAACTTAAATGATTTTCATGTAATAATACACCCAATCCTATCAGCCTAAATCACATACAGTGAAGCTGCAGCAGAGAAGAGTGCCTCAAGCCCACTGATTGAGAAACCATAGATTCTCTGTCGGGTTTGGTGAAGGAATCAGTGATGAATCAAAAGAACAGCAGCAGTGAGCTTTCACCACAGAAAGCTGGACTCACCATCATCAGATTGTTTCCTCTCTTGTCCCTTTGGTTTCCTGGTGTGAAGCGTCACAGATCGGCCAGCGAGCTGTGTGCAGTTCACTGACATCATGGTTCATGATTCACGGGGTTTTAAGTCTGCAACATTTAAACAACTGCCTCTCATTGCCATTTCGGACTGCCGACAAGCCGAGTTGTGTAGTGCAGCTTTAATAAAACATCCTAATGTCCAGTCTCACAGTCATACAGCCTTTGTTGCTGAAGCCACAGGGGCTTAGGGCTGTTTCACTGCAAGATCAGCAAGTGCTTAAGGGCTCTGATGTGAACTTTTGCACCCTTTCATGCTGACTTTTAGCGAGTCTGCAAACCTGCAGACTTTTCAGAGTTGCCCAGAATTCATAGCAGCAGCAACGTCAATAAATGAGGACATTCACACCTCATGCTTATGTGTGTTATGTTAGCCTTGGGAGAAACCCCACATCCTACATCTATCCTGCATTACTATTAGTGGTAGCCATAGTAGAAGTCTCCAATTCTGCATTCATCCTGCATCAGTGCTGAAGTGGTAGCCATACTGGAATCCTGCATTCTTGTATCTCCAAAATGTCAGCCGTTCTAAGCAAAGCAAACTTGTTTTTAGCCTTACCAACATACATGTTTTAGTTCCTCAACTAGAGGACCATGTAACCCTTCAATAGAAGTGAAAACATGAAAATGACCAAAACTGAACATCTGTAACTCTCTCTGCTCTGTGTACTACGATCCCTGAGTCTGTAACCCTCTCTGCTGTGTGTACTACGATCCCTGAGTCTGTAACCCTCTCTGCTCTGTGTACTAGGCGTTTACGAGTACTACAAGTACTAGTAGTTTATCAAGGTTGGCAGAACAGACCTCCTTCGATCCTTTGAAAGTAAGAAAAAAAGGTTTTTGGTCTCTTGGTCTGTAAGTTACTGTAACAAAGTATTTCTCCTCTTCGAGAGTTTGAACCCTACCTTTCTACGTGCAGAGACACACACACACACACACACACACACACACACACACACACTTCCAACCTGTGGGCTACTGCTCTCATCCTTTTGCAAGTGTGCAATCATCTGTGCATGCACAAACACACATACATTATTTTGCTCTTACAGGCTGTAAACACACCCACACACACACACACACATACACACGCACACACACACAATGTTCTCTGCCATCCTGGGGTGATGTCAGTCTTTGAAGTGTGAGGAGAGAGTTATTACAGCTGGGAGCGTCAAAGTCTTTCAGTACTGTCAGGTCAGCTCTCCCTGAGTGTGTGTGTGTGTGTGTGTGTTTGTGTGTGTGTGTACAGACCGAATATGTGTACACTGTGTCTACTATTAGTGTGCTTGTGTGTACACGAGGCAGTGTGTCCATATATGTGTACTTTGTGAGTACACCTTGCACACAGAAGAGACTGTGTGCACAATCCACTCTGTGTGTGTGTGTGTGTGTGTGTGTGTGTGGTTGTGTGCGTGTGCAATTAAATGTTGTGAGTATACCTTCAGTGCAGGTGTCTGCATGTATTCTTCTGTTTCTCAGCTCTCCCTGAGTAAGCGAAAGGGTGCATGTGTGTGTGTGTGTGTGTGTGGGTGTGTGAGTTTCTCAGGTCATGTCCTGACAGTTTGTTCTATTACATTCTAATATATTACATACATTCCAACATATTACATTACAATACATTACAAGCAATAGATTTTTGAATTACACATCTCCAATAACTGACGTTATTTCCACAGCAGCCATTTTGAACACTTGGGGTGGGAAACTACCAGGAACAACAGCTTCTACACTATATGGCCAAAAGTCAGTGGACACCTGACCATCACACCTATATGAGCTTGCTGGACATCCCATTCTAAAACCATGGGCATTAATATGGAGTTGGACCCCCCCACTCTTCTGGGAAGGCTTTCCACAAGCTGTTGGAGTGTCTGTGGGAATTTGTGCCCATTCAGCCAAAAGAGGCATATACTGCAAATGTAGTCCATTTACCATCCATTTGTATGGGCTAGACATATATGTCACATATATGTACATAATATGCTATACATACAGTGGTGGCCAAAATTATTAGAACACTTGGCATATTTAAGAGGTTTCAGTTGTTTTTGTTCAATTAGCCATTATAATACCCATAAAACGAATGAAATATATACAAAGTCATCATTATGCTCTATAAACCATAGAATAGAGCCATCATAAGGAGATTTACGTCATTTTCCTTACAAAAAACAATTTGGGGCGAGTTGGACAATAAACTGGACAGATCTATTGTACATTCAAAGGAAAGCCTTTGGCTTGAGTTGCAGAAGACATGGAATAACATTAGTGTTCAAGTTCTCAGGAAATATATTGACACTATGCCAGAGAGATGCGCTGCTGTAATTGCTGCAAAAGGTGGACATACCAAATATTAAAGTTAAAAGTGGATGAAAACAGTAGGACTCACTTCATCTGATATTTGTTGTGCTCAGAGCAACCATCTGCATGTTTCATGAACATTATGAAATGAAATCATGTTTTGGAGGCAAGAAAAGGTCAATATTTTCAGATCTGTCAGGTGTTCTAATAATTTTGGCCACCACTGTATATGTGTAATTTGTATATTATAGTTCTGAGTTCATTGGTGAGGTCAGGCAGTGATGTTGGACGAGAAGGCCTGGCTCGCCATCAGCGTTCTGATTCCTCCCAAAGGTTCAATGGGGTTGAGGTCAGGGCTCTGTGCAGGCCAATTGAGTTCCTCCACTCCAAACTGGTCTAACCTTGTCTTTATGGACCTCACTTTGTGCACAGGGGCTCAGTCATGCTGGAACAGCAAAGGGCCTTCCCCAAACTGTTTGTATGATGTACATCTTGGTACACAACAGTAGAACATAGCTGGGCTCCCAGGTAGAAGTTCCCAACCCAATCCCAGTGTGACCCATACGGAAATGTAATATATGACCCTATATCAGCGAGCGATATTGCCATATATGTTACATATAAGGCGATTTATTATTACCACATACATACATCCTCTGGATGTATGACAATACAGGTTTTTAACATATATGAAATATCCATAGTAAAATTTTTACATATATGTACATATATTAAAATATATATATATATTAAAAAATTGTACTGTATGAATTTGTATATGGTATTATATGTTGCAACCATATATGTTAACAATATATGTGTAATTTATATATGCAAGTTTATTAAAACAACATATATACAACATATATACATATATAAACATATGCCTCTCCTCATTAGTATAGTGGTTAGTATGGTAGCTCACTGCCATCGGTGTGTGAGTGTGAATGGGTGAATGAGAGGCATATACTGTAAATGTAGTCCATTTACCATGTGTAATTTGTATATTATACAAATACATATATGTTATATGTATAAATAATTATATACGTGACATATATATCACAAAATGCATTATACATACAGAAACATATATATTTGTATGGGCTAACATATATGTCATATATGAAATTGTTCCAATTTCTAATAGGTTTTATATATTTATATATATATGTTTTTCCTTCATATGTACATGTATTTCATATATGGAAATTTACTATATGTACATATATTACATTTCCGTATGGGGATGCAAGTTCAAAATGGCTGCGCACACACACAGAGTAAGTCTAACAGTACATACAGCAGAATACACACTTTTGCTGTGTGTGAGTGTCAGATTCACAGACAGACACACAGACTTGCATGCACACACAGGTAACACACAGATGCCAACTCTGTCTGCATATACTGCTGAGCTATGTTTCTGTTGGGACTCTGGTGCATGCTAATACTGTACCTCTCACTGCAGAGCACATCAGAGCGAATTCTGGGAAAGTGAGTTTTTGGACTGCTTGACATTCTGCAGAGGTAAGACCACTAGAATCACAGGCTGAACACAAAAAAAAAATAGTAGTAGTAGAATTAGTAGAGGTAGTAAAATACTTCACAAGGTAAAGCATTATATTTTTGATATCATAAAGAAGACGAAACACACAATGCATGTGAATGTTGGTGTCTCGCTAAAATACTTTGAGTCCTGCTCATGACCTTGGTTGAATGTAAGCTCTCTCTCTCACACACACACACACACACATAAATTCAACCTTAGCTCACAGACACATGTACAGACAGACAAACATGTACCACACGTAGCCACTCACTCTCAGACGCAGACGGCCAGTCAATCTCTGTCTGATGAGTCAAGCGCAATGTGCGTAACGTATTTAACAGGAAATGGAAAGCTTATGGATCAGCGGGCATTTGTTCAACTTAAATAATGACTTCGGGAATAAATGATCTTTTTAATGGTTTCCCCATTCACAGTCAAGTCACGCTTTATTCTTTAATGGAAAAGTTAAGACTGAGAAAAGAGGAGAGGGCGTTGTGAGACTTTTTAAAACCGTTTGTGCGCCATCATGTGCTAAATAAATAATAAAGGTAGACATGATTTGATTCAATGTCATTTGTATCAAAAAATGGGCTGGGAAAGTTATTTCTCTATGCTGTGATTTCAGCTCCTGTCACTGGAAACCTCAGGAAAAGGTTTTTTCTGACAGTGAAATGTGACTGGAGTAGAATTCAGACAAAACAGAGAGACAGACTTACAGAAGTGTTTAGATAGTACAGTCATGTACAGTCGAGCTTGAAGTTAGAAGCCTACAGCGGGTGGTAATTATCTTCCAAAAATATATGAACTTCTTCACTCAACAACTTGTGGCTCCTCCTTTATCAGCGATGACTTGAAGAGTCGATGTCACTGGTCAGTCTCTTCATCCTCCTCCTTCATCCTCCAGCTTCTCAGTTGGACTTAGGTCAGGGCTTTGACTCGGCCGATCCAAATCACTAAACGTCTTCTGAGCCGTTCTTTGGTGGATTTGCTTAAATTCTACAGAAGACAGTTCCGCATTTATGCTCAAGCGAAGTGTCAGGAGATGTCTGTGGCGTGAGCTGCCATCTCCATGACAACAACACACCAGCCAACCAATGGAAATGTAAGACAATCGAAGTTGACGGTGTCTTCGACTTTACAAATTTCGACAGGTACACTGTTTGTGACGTTTTGACATCATTCCTGTCGTTTCCCAGACACAACCATCGAGCAGCTTTTAGGATCATTGGTCCTCATTCACGAAACGTGCGTGGGATCAGATTTGATGGTAAAGCATACATACAAACGCTTCTACGTTTCATTTTGTTCGCATCTGAATTTGTTTGTTGGTACGATCAAATCCTACGAGTGTTTGAAAACATGCAGGAAGGCTCTTAGAACGGCTTCTTCTTTATGAAACATCCATCTCAGTAGTGCCAAACTTCAACAACAACAAGATGCTTCAGTGGCCTTGCAGAAAAAAAAAAACTATTTGGCTGAAATGGCGTATTTACCGAACTGTCCTCATTCATAACGGTTGAATAAAATTGTTAACTAAAGATTAAGAGTTCAGAGTCAAGTCGTGATTTACTTTATATTTCTTTGCAATAGCTGAGCGCCCAGACACACAGACCTCTGCAGGAAGAGCAGTTGGGAGTGAGGTTTCATAGAGACACAAGTCAAAACAACATGACCATAGATAATAATACCACTAAACACCAGCAGCTCCTTCAGAAACCAAACTAAAATGTAGGAGAACAGTCAGAGGAAATCAGAGGGAATGGTTGGTTGACCTAAAGGACACTAACACCACACCAGATGATCCAACTTGATCACATGGACTGGACGCCTTACAGATACAATAACATAGTCCTACCATCTGATGAAGATGCAGCCTGGATCTGATCTGAGTCCAACTCCAATGCCGACTGGACACCGACAGTGAGGTCTCTCCTGTTACTGATCCATGTCCGTCCTCCTGTGGCTGATAATACACGTCTACTTCTCCTTAATCTAGTTTCATGTCAAACTGTTTCTTTACCTCATCAACGGTGTGAGTTTCTGCTGAAACAGCATTGACAGCATTAATCATTTCTTGCCATGCTTTACTGTTATCAGTAATCTTGTGACTCCGCTGCTGATGCTTCTGAAAACTCTTGTTGTTTTTTTCTCATGAACGCAACACTTCCATTTCCACTCCACCAAGTTCCTCTTTTCTTGTTCCCTGGTTTCCTATCACACAATGCAGCCTTTTACAGTGTTGAACAGCGCTTACCTGCAAACCGGCTTCAACATCTAATTTACCGATTTAACGATTGGCATCAAATATCAAATATACACCTGTTCTATGAACAAATCGAGGTTTCCCGCACGTTTCATGAATCCCACGTTGGTATTTTCGTACATACACATATTTTACCAATTTTACCAATAATTTCAGAAAGGTTTTGTGAATGAGGCCCATTGTCTTGTTGAACAGCCTCTCAGACCGATGGCCTGATGCTTTGTGAATCACGGTTCCCTTACTTGCCATTTCCATAACGGTAATACACCCAAAATAATGAATGTAGTTTTATATAGTTTGTCCCCAAAGCTGAAGAAAAGCTGCTCTTGTTCTATCTCTTTCTATCATGAACTATTGGTCAGAAATATCTCCGCTCTCTCTCGGCAATCCTCAACGGGAGACCCCTTTCTCTCCCCCTCTCTCTCCCTCTCTCTCTCTCTCTCTCTCTCTCTCTCTCCCCCAGCTCCTCTCTCTCAAATCTAATTTGTTCTTTTATTTGGGCAGGAAGCCAGAGCTCCCTACACCTCCAGGGTGTGTGTGTGTGTGTGTCAGGGCAACTCTCATAACCTTGAAACTACCTATTGTCAGAAGTTGGATTCTTGGCCAAATCTATGGCCTCCTGTCACTGGATGAGCCTGGGCTGATATGAAAACCACAGAGGAGTGGTATAAAGAGGAGAGAGGAGATGTGGAGAGCAAAGGAAACAAGGAGATGGAGAGGAGCAGTGGTAGAAATTGGATGTGAGAGGATGCGTGTAGGGGAGAGGAGAGGAGGATGCAGAAAGGAAAGGAACAGTGGTGGAAATAGGAAGGGAGGAGAGGTGTAAAGAGGATGGGTGGTAGAAATGAGAGAGGAGGAGAGAAAGGATTTGTCGTATGATGGGAGATGAAGGACAGGGGAGGAGAGGAGGTGCTTTACAAGCTCTACTGACCTCTACTATTCTCTACTGTCTCTCTCCTCTCTTATTGTAACCTTCGCTCCTTTCTCTGTTTGCATTTATGTACCTTCCCTCCCTATTTGACGATCACCCTGTTTCCTGTCCCTCTCTCTCGCTCTCTCATAATGAAGGCCAGCTTCAATAATGCAGGCTGCCACTGGAGACTTGAAGTGGGCAGACCGAGACACACACACACACACACACACACACACACACACACTCTCTACTACCGAGAGAGAGAACAAGTATACAAAGACAAATGAAGGTGATGGAAAGAGTTGGGGAATAGAGTGACAGAGATAGAAGAGAAGGGTGGAGGGAGGGAAGGGACAAAAATAGACCGACAGAACAAAGGCAGATCAATAAAAAAAAAACGGATCAACACTTTTGTTGCCTTTTAGGACCTTTTTGGAAACGATTTCCTGCATGCTGAAACATTTTCCATATACTGTTTAGTGCAAAAACGTATCACAATGGAATTTTTATTTTTATTTTTATTTTTTTCAGAAACTCGATATCCACCGGATTGATGGAAGAAATGGAAAAGACAGATCAATACGACCCCAAAGTGGGATCGTGCATTAGCGCCTTATAGGTGTGTGTGGTGTGTGTGTGTGTGTGTGTGTGTGTGTGTGTGTGTGTGTGTGGTGGGGGGGGGACTGCATGACTGAGACTAGGTTGACTTTAGTAACTCCACCTGTTAACACAGAACCAAGTATTTAATTCCTGCAGTCTCTGACCTACTTCCTTTGAACTTTGGTCTTTGAACGCACCACGCACCAACCTAGAGCTGCTCATGCTGGTGTAACTTCTACTGTCCTAGCTGGCGGACGAGACACACTGGGTTTCCCTCATGCAGGACTCTTAGGGAACTCTGGTCCTCAGGCCTCCAGAGCCATGAGTCCTCTGTGTGTTCATTGGTTCATTCTTCATTAGAGGAGAACCTCTTTTGGTACTTCTTTGAGACCGTTTATTAAGTTACTATTTGCTAGTATGCTGAAACCTTTATTCCAAAACGAAAAAATCCACCATTTAAAAAAATCAACATCTCCTACAAAATAAAGTCTATTGAACTAATGACATCAAGGATAAAAATCACCTGTATCTTTAATATATTGATTCTTTAGTATTAAATAGTTATCAATAGAACAAACTACTGTTTCAAAATAACCACAATTTGATGTCATGAAGAATCTCCAATCTTCTCATTTTGTGTTTTAAAAAAAAATAATAATAATAATTTTTGAGTCTTTAGTTTGTTCTTCTTGAGTTCGGTGAGGGGTTTGGTGTCTTGTTCACTTCGACAAGCTGTTAATGGTCACATTGGTGCTTGCTGGGATCAAACGTGTGACCTTTTCATTACAGGATGGGCTCTCTTAATATGGGGACACCCTGCTACCCCTGCTGTTGTGTATCGTCGGTGTCACTAGAACAGCTTTTCAGTGGGACGCCAGCTAAACCAAATAGGACAATCAATGTCAATGTGTTATTTCAGTGGCTGTTGGGGTCCGAGGGCCATCAGGGGTCCTTAATGAGGTCCCCGGGGGTCCCCAGCAGAACGAGGGATAGTTTAACTTCTCTTTTATTCAGTAGAAATGAGCCCAGTTACAGAATATTACTCTCCCCACTATTATCTCCCCACATACAGTGTAACCGTTCCACCGTTCAATACTAAATCAACAATACAAATCTTCCCATCTGGGACTAAATTACAGCCTCAGTTTGAAATGAGAGCAAACGGCATGAACATGTACGATGGAGGTTAACTCTACATTATTGATAGGCACCGTCTCGATACCCCGTGGCTGTTGAATACCGTAACACACAGAGACCTATATTCATTTAATAAAGCAGGATGGAGGGGTTTGGCATGGAGCCAGCCAACAGTCTCATTTCTCCATCATCTCCTCACCTTCATGCCCATCTGCCCTCCGTGATTTAATAGGTCAAATCGATAAGGGATCACAGCTTTCACCTGGATTCACCTGGTCAGCTTGTCCTCGTGTTCGGTCGGCTCGGTGTAAAACTATCAGATATGAATGGAGACAACGGGCGACAAAGCCCCTCCAGGTGCCGGAGCCCATTACACAACAAGCATGAGATGACAGGCACAAGAGCCCAGACATGAGTGGCATTTTCATCATGGAGGTATCTCATCTCTCCTAGTAGAGGGCACATCTTCTGGCTGGCGTGAATCTCCACTATTCTCCACAGTTTTGAAGTCAGTTTGAAGAAAGGAATCATACTCTGCTTGTTTCACCGTTGTATTTATTATTAGAGAACAATGCAATACATTGTATATTATATATAATCTGTTTAAAAAGTGTAAGACAACGTACATTTTTGACTAAGGCTGCTTGGGCGTCTCTGTGGACCAAATCTTACCAAAATGAAGGTCTGCGGCTTAATGTGGCAGGTTTGACAGCCTGTGTTATTTAACAAAATTAAAACTTTACATTTTAGCTGACACACTTATCCAGAGCGGTCTAGTGTCTTGCTCGATGACACCTCGGCAGGACACATGGCTATTAGGTGGCTCCAACTTTTGATGATCAGATGCAGAAGAATGAAAAACATATCTTGGAGATCAACTGACAAAAGATTAAAGCTGCACTAGGCAAGTATAAAATACACCCATATTATCAGCCTAAATCACAAAGTGGGGCTAATACCTCTAATTGAGATGCTGTAGATTCAATCTATTTGCCCAAATGACATTTGTGTGTCGGGTATGGTCACAGGCCGCAGGAAGTGATGAATCAAGAGTGAAAAGTGTGACTCACCAGTGAGTTCCTCTCTCATCTCCTCCGTATGAAGCATCACATACTGTCCGGATTGATAAAAAAATTGTTTTTTATAGTTGCTCTTCAAGAGTGACCTGACGTTTTGGTTATTTTTGATCCACCTCCCCTTGAAGGAGCAGCGAGGTACGCAGGCTGGCCCCTCTGGATGAATCACCGCCCTGTCGCCGAGACGCCATATTTAGATCTGTGATGTTTCCATCCATCAGTTGTGCGTTCCACCAGTCAGTCACTCAACATTGTTGTGTCTATTATTACTTACCCACAAGGCATCGCTGCAGTGCGGGGAAGAGCAATTTAGCAGCGTTTAATGCAAAGTGTTAACCAATACGTGGGAACAAGCCTGGATCAATAGCGCATCCTTGTTTCGCTTAACACCTTTTATGGCTCGTCTTTGTTTCTCTCGGTTTCGTAGCAAATCGATCCAGCCATGATTGGATTCATTCTCCCCCTCCTGTCTCCTCCTGAAGCCCACCCCCCCTCATGATAACACACACACATCCTTCTGTCTATCTGTATGCATGCTGTGGTAGCAGGTCCCCCTTCATGCATTTATTCTGCATTAGTGCTGCATGCAGCGGTCTCTACTGTTCCTCTCTGTCTGCTGACTGATCAGTTGATCAATGAATGGATGAAAACTACAAAACAAGAGTAAATATGTTGTCATTGTTTTATTAATGTGAATTGTATTAAACTGAAAAGACGACTTTAATAATGAATCTGATGTTTCTAATCTCTATTTGGGATTCAAACCAGCAACCTTCCTCAGTGGTTTCTATCGTTGTTAGGCTGCCATCACTACTAACCTTCTTTCATAGTGTTGGGTTTGTTGTGTTTATCCCTGCTCGCTTCTTCTTGTTTCAGTTGCACTCAGCGCACACACACACACACACACACACACCACCTCACTTGCTTCTCAGCATTGTCCTCCAAATTTTCTTTGGATGCCTCAGATCAAAGACAGCATTAAAGGCACCTATCCATCCCTCCGTTTCTTCGCATGTCTCTCTTTCTGCCTCACTCTATACTAGTGGTTCTCAACCCGGGCACCTGGACCAGAACCTGGACCAGGACAGGCTCGTGGTTTTGGGGGTGTGGTGAGGATTTGGAATACTTGGAGAAGCGACTCTGTGACTGGGTTGTTCAGGGTGACAAACAAACTGTAAAACATAAACGTATCACTTCCTTTGCGCTGTAGGGTTTCTCCCAGGAGAGACCTACCTGACAGAACAGCAGATGGAAAACATTATGACCTGGTAGAGGTTGGACTATTATTATTATTATTATTATTATTAATCAGTGATATGAGGGAAGCAAAACACATTTATTTTTTTGAAAAAGTTCTTACTATAATGATTATTATATAGGTTGTATGTGTATGTGTACAAAGAGGAGCACAGGAAGCATATAGAAGGTACAGTTTACAACTTTATATAACAATCTATCTACACAAAATGTCATTTCCACACATGACAAGTTTATGGCAATTGTGAGATGATTTCATTCAAATCAAATCAAATCACATTTATTTGTATAGCCCTTAATCACCGTTACAGTCTCTAAGGGCTTCACAGTGCCCAACATGTGAAAATAATAAATGATTAGTACACGACATCCCCCATCCTTAGACCCTCACAGAGGACAAGGAAAAACTCCCACAAAACCTTATTGGAAAAATTGGGAGAAACCTTGGGAGGGGCTACACAGAGAGTGATCCCCCTACCAGGACGGTTGGCCTGCAATAGATGCCGAGTTTGGGCAAGCAGAGTATACACAATATATGAAAGTTCATTTTGATGGGACATCCAGATCTGATGGGGCGGCATCACAGCAACGGCAACTCAGTCAGCGTCATCATAGGACTAGGGGACCACGCAGACGCCAACTCTGCCCAGATAGGAGAATGCAACACCTGCTCAGTCAGCATCGTCCTAGGAGGCAGGACCACGTAGACGCCAACTTTGCCGGGCTGCAGCCTGGAACAGATAGGAGACACACCCACACACACCCACACACACCCTCTCACTCACACAGACAAACATGACCAGCGTCAGTGGACAGGAGCAGGTAGACCAGGAGAATAGGACATGTAGACAGGATGCTAATATCCATCGGCAGGACCCTGAGCTAGGATGAGCTAACTGGTCTAGCCTTACTCTGAGACGAGACTGAGCCACTCCCTCAAGGCTGGTCAAATGACAGAGAGAATAAATGGGTTTTTAGCCTTGACTTAAAGACTTCGATAGAGCCTGCCTCTCTGACTGAGGCAGGCAGACTGTTCCATAGATAGGGAGCCCGGTAAGGGCCCTGTCACACTATTGCGTATTGTACTAGCATATGCCAGCGTATGAAAAAAATCACTCATACGCTGGCATACGCTGAATACGCTGAACATTTTTAAGCATGCTTAAAAATGTTGTGCGTATTCGGACGTATGGTTTATACGCAAAGCATACGCTAGGCATACGCTGAATATGCTCGAGTTACGCTAGAGGTACGTTACTCATAGGTGGAGTACGCTGGTCATACACTGGCAATACGCTGGCATGAAGGTGTACCGTACAGCTAGCGTATTGATACCGTACAGCAGGCGTATGCCTGACGATTGAGTAACGTATTTAACGTACAACTAGCGTATTGCGTATTGTGGGCCCTAAGAAAAGGCTCTGTTACCTGCAGTTTTCTTTTTGACTGCTGGGATAGCCAGCACCCTGAGATCTGAGGGCACGTGGCGGTTTATATGGTTTAATCAAATCGGATAAATAGGACGGTGCCATCCCATGTAATGATTTATATGTAAGTAAAAGCACCTTAAAGTCACACCTGGCCTGAATTGGTAGCCGGTGTAATGAGGATAGAATGGGAGTTATATGGTCTAATTTCCTAGTTTTGGTCAGGATTCTGGCAGCAGCATTCTGGACCAATTGTAGTTTTTTAGTGCGCCCAGTAGGTAAGCCTGAAAAAAGGGCATTGCAATAATCGATTCTGGATGATACAAAGTACTAAAATTTCTGCGTCTGCCTCTGTTAGCATGGGTTGAATTTTGGCAATATTACGAAGATGATAAAACGCTGTTTTAGTGATCTCCTTAATGTGCAACTCGAATGAGAGGGTAGGGTCGAATTGTACCCCAAGATTTTTAACGTATGGGCTCTGGGAGATTACACAACTATCAAAGTTGAGAGTAGTATTCTCAAATAAGTGTCTATGTCTAGCTGGTCCCACAATCAGCATCTCAGTTTTGCTGCCATTAAGAAGTAGGAAGTTTAGGGACATCCAATATTTGACCTCTGCTAGGCAGGCTTCTAGTTTTTGGAATTGGGTGTTGTTGGTTGGTCTGACTGGTATTTAGATTTGAGTGTCATCGGCGTAGCAATGGAAGTTAATGCCAAATTTGCGAATGATGCCACCAAGTGGTAGCATATAGATAGAGAATAGCAGTGGTCCTAGGACAGAGCCTTGTGGGACATATTGCAACACTCTGCAGTCATGTTGTTGTAAAAGACGCGATGTGATCTATCAAGTAGGTAAGACCTAAACCAAGAAAGGGCTGATCCCCGGATACCAATATAATGTTCAAGACGGTTCAAGAGTATCGTATGATCAATTGTGTCGAAGGCTGCGCTCAGGTCAAGTAGCAATAGTGCTGAGGTTGAGTTGGAGTCAATTGCTAACAAAAGGTCATTTACCACTCTCGTAAGTGCAGTTTCGGTCGAGTGAAAGGATCTAAAGCCAGATTGGAAGAGAGCTAGAGAGGTGTGCAGTTTTGGCTGACGAGAGTGCACATTTATGATTTAGCAGGCTATCATTCCAGGCAAGCCGGAAGACTTCAAGTTTGGTCAATCGCCATTTACGTTCTAGTTTTCTACAGGCTTGTTTAAGTGCACGAGTGTTGTTAGTAAACCACGGTGCAAACTTCCTAGTGTGGTGTTTTCTAGTGACTTACGGGGCGATTGAATCAAACGCGTTGGTAAGGCTAGTGTTTAGTTTGTTGGCGAAATTGTCGAGCGAGCCAACATGACCAGAGAGTGGTGCAAGAAAAGTTTTTCAGATAGTAACGAGGCCGTAGTGGCATTAATACGACGGCTAATATATGTATCTTCACACTTTTGGCGTGGGATGATCAATTTGATTTCAAATTTAATGAGATAGTGATCAGATAGAGGAGACCATTAAAGCAGAAACAGGAATGCCACGGGTCAGAACCAGGTCAAGGGTGTTGCCGCCATGGTGGGTTGGTTCATTAACAAATTGAGTGAGGCCGCAAGTATCAATAAGATCTAGGAAGGCCTTACTGAGAGGATCGGTGGGATTATTCAGATGAATGTTAAAATCACTGATAATGAGAATATTATCAGCTCGGGTCACTAAGTCCAAAATGAAATTGGATAACTCTTCTAAGAAGAGCGAATAGGGTCCAGGTGGGCGGTAAAGTACTACTAGGTAGAATGACGGGAGATTCGCAGCTGTATGGCGCAGAGTCAGGACTTCGAAGGATGTAAATTTGTTGCTCGTGTTGGGAGTAAGACTAAGGATAGGGTTAAATATCAAGGCAACACCCCCTCCTTTTTTCATGTCCCGGGCAACCTGAGAACTAAGAAAGTTTGGAGGAGAGGCTTCAATTAGAGGCAGAAACTCATTTGGCTTTAGCCAGGTTTCACAGAGACCCATCATATCTAGATTATGTTCAATAATCAAATCATTGATCAGCAGCGCTTTTGTTGACAATGATCTTATATTGATGAAGCCCACAGTGAGGCATTCGATACTGCCAGAATTTTAATCAATGTTAATGGCAGTATGCGTGGGTCTAATTTCAATTAAGTTGCTGTAATTTACTGTGGGTCGGTAGGAAATTTGACGGGCGCGGTGGGAGAAAGATAGTCTTAATTGGAAGCACTGTACTATAATTTTCAGATCGAGAGGTGCCGCTGCCAAAGGATAAAGTATTGAATTGAATATTAATTGAATATTATTTAGATTACAATTATGTTCTAATAAAGGTCTTTTTTTTGTTGAAAAATGAATATTTGCAGCCAAAAATCCTCATCACATTCCCCCTTCTGCCACTACCACCCCGAGTACGCATCATAACCTTTGTCAATCTCATGTCTTCCAGAAAGGAAAAAGCATCACTGCTCTTTACCTCCACTCAGTCTCTCCACCGTCCACCATCACATTTCAGAAGTATGAAAAACCCACCATTCATTTCCCTTCTCCCATGTCAGAAAAAAAAGAAGTATTTTCTATTCTCCCTTCAACGTGACCTTCCTTTCAATGAACCTCCTCTGTGTCTGCCAGCTTTGGGCACTCATCACTCGTCCTTTCTGGGGAGTTTTAATACAAAGCTCTGGAATAATGCCTGTAAAATACGTCTCAATCGCTGCCACGGAGGAGAGAAGAGAGAATGAGTCAGGTATTGCACTGTAATTGAAGCGGCCCTTTGAGGACTTTGTAATAAACCAAAACCAAGGCTCCAGCACTCTGCAGAATTGTGCTCTTTTTTTTGTTCTTCTTGAAGTGCACCCTTAGAAGAAAAGAGTGTGTAATTGTTGGTTTGTTCAGTATGGCCACGAAATCTATGGGGGCTGGAACTCGGAGGTTGCTGAGCCCACTCACTGGGAGGATTATTTTGAAAGTGGGGATTCAAGGCTAACTGGCTTCGTACAGCGGTGTGGTCTGACATGTAGTGGTGACCTTCAGCCTTTGAAACACACAAGGGGCTTGCAAGCAGGATGAGACTGTAGCAGACTATAGTGCAGTGGCCTCGGGGTCCAGAGTACCGCTGGTTTTCTATTCTGTCAGGTAGTTTCCATCAGGGATTGATTAATGCAATTAACTTCCTGGTAGGAGAGAAAACCAGCAGCACTCTGGACCCTGAGGCCCGGATTGGAGGAAATCTGCTTCCTCTTGTTCACATTGTGTGTCTTGTAGCGTGTTGAGCTTTGTTATGAACGATGAGACTATTTGGTCAATTCTGAAAATTGACAATTATTGAAATTATTATGATAATTAATATCTTATTAATTAACACTTGCGGGGCACCACCAGTTTACACTGGAATAGTCTCTTTATAATGATATCAGTCTAATAATCAGAAGAAGTGAGCTCTAGATTTCAGTGATTTTCTACCTTCATGTCCAGGATATATCAATGACACACAAAAGCCAGTTCTTTATAAATGCAAAGATTTTATTAACTATGTAAATAAAACACCAATAAAATGAATAAATGTATACTAAACTAAAACAGATAATGGCAGTAAAACTGGCAAACAAGATAGCAAGATAGACAGTGGCAGAGGATATATCAAATAAGAGTGGCAAATGATATTGGGATCAAAGATGGCAAGGAAATTTGCACCGACAAAACAACCTGAGCTGTAATACGTCTAATTGGGGCAATGTGGCAACAGCGAAAGATGGCTTGGAGGACAGCTGACAGTTTATGGGAGACTTGGGACAGAAGGACAGAGAATAGTGGAGAGAGAGAGAGAGAGTATTCTAACCTCACTTTCACAGTTCAACCCTGCCTTTGCATCACCCGTGCATCAACAAGAAAGTTGGTTACCGTCTGGTTTGCAGGGTGTCAGCGGCGTCCTCGTCTCCATGGTAACCATCGCGCAGTCGCAGTGGACAGGTAAACACACGCACGTGTTGGTCTGGACCATTCAACGTCAGGAGGGCCGTAGTGGAGTGCGGTCCGGGGGCCGTTGTTCGTCAAAGTCGTCGTGCCAACCGTTCACCTCAGTGGATATAGAGGGATAGGGCGATGTGTTGACTCACGTCTTTCAGGAAGCAAAATAGAGTAGAGGCTGGCTTCTGACGTGGTTTCGTAGTCTTCTGGATCAGGTGGAGTGAACTCAATCGCAAGATTCACTCTGGAGCTGGTCTGGTACTTGAGCTGAGAGAAGAGCTTTGAGCCAGGTTCAAACTTAGTTACAGGACGGGCTGCGGGACGGGCTGCAGGACGGTGGAGTTGAGTTTCTTGATGTTTCTTGATGTCCATCCGCCTGAGTTTTTGCCCGTCCGCCCGTTGCAGGAGTTGTCCTGCTTTCTTCGTTCGAGTTTGTGAGATTTCGTGTGTGCGCCTTTTTTGTGAGCCAAGGGCTGAGAGGGCTTTATGGCAGGTCAGGAGAGTAGGTGTTTCCCTCACTTGCATGCATCAGATTTACAACCTGATGCTCAGTGATTAGCATTTTCCTAAAACTGCATTTCCAGCTCAGGTTTGGAAAACATTATTTTTCTTGATCCTTTGGGGATGCAAGTGACATATTTAATCACCTTACAACAAATGTGTCTGTATGACACCAAACATCACTGTCTTACCACAAAACACTGGCGAGTAAATCAAACATCTTAATAACACATGCTGTGTGCTTTGAATAAGCAAGATAATACATTGGGGAGTAGTGTACATCATCTGCCACAGGATGGGTTATTCAAATCTAATAAAACATATAAGGAAAGCACATTTTTGCAACACATTCCAGAGTTTCTTTGTTCTCTTCTTCTGTGTCTCCCTTGGAGGGCAGATTAGGTACGTTTCCCCGGCCCTTATCATCAGTCCCATCTTCTAATGGCACCAGAGCGGGCTAGTCAAACCTGCAAAGTGTTACGTTTGGCGGCTTTATGGGAAAAATCACCCTTTTGCTGCAAAGGGGGTTCCTTGGGGTCCTGGGAGCACAGCAGGGGTCTTGGCCTCAAAGGAAGACCCTGGGAGAGGAATGTGTTAGTCTTTGGGTGTTGCTGTGGTCCTAAAGAGGGGGGAGGCCGATGTCTCCTGCATACACTACAGTCTCAAAGTGTGTATGTGCCTTTCTGTCAATGTGTGCTTTCTGCGTGTCTTGGTGTGTTTGTGGGTGTTTTCATACTTCAGCCACTCTTAGCGAACTTGGAGTGGCCAAAATTTGGTGTCATATGTGAAACGAGTACATCTCAGGAGGCGGTCTGTCCACATGGATATGGATGTTTTTGAAAATGTAATATTTTCTCTGCATCTTGGCCTCCCGTCCACACACAAATGTTTCAGGTCATGGCAATTTGTGTGGACCGATGAAACAGAGCTTTTGGGAAACGCTGACATCACGACCTCACCCTGCAACAGGAAACTACGAACGATGGCTGACTACCGGTTTGTTTCCATGTGGTCAGTACTGTCAGGTTTAATTACATGTTTGCATGTTTTGTTTGAAAATGGAATTGAAAAATATCAGAATTATCCATCCTCAAGGCCTGAGAGCGCTTTGTGTAGAGTTTGTTCTGCAGTTCGCTTGTTTTCCTGAGATCCACTAGAGCACAAGTGCTCTTTCAAGTGCACTTCAGTGATGATGTAAAGGGAACTGAGTTATTTTTCAGTCCACTTAAAGAGAACTGAGTTTCGTTCATTTAAAGAGAACTACATGTGAAAACTCCTGAGGAGCACTTGAAGACAAATGTGTAACAAGCTCCACTCCCACACATTGAAACATGCACAGATGTGCACCACTGTGAGTACTTGCTTCTGTAAGTACATGTCCCTGGAGCAGCTCATCCAGTTCAAGACTCTGGTGCTAGCCTATAGGGCAGTGAAAGGAACAGCTCCTTCTTACCTCCAGGCTATGGTTGCTCAGAGGCCCAATCTACCTGGTCATGGCTCTTCTCTGTCCTGGCCCCACAGTGGTGGAATGAACTCAGGACAGCAGAGTCACTGCCCATCTTTTGCTGCAGGCTGAAAACCCACCTCTTGAAGAAACACCACCCTGACCCTTCCTCTTCTAGAAACACTATACCCTGACCCTTCCTCTTCTACAAACACTACCCTGACCCTCCCGCTTAACGCTTTTCTAGTCTTTCCAACAGCTCAAAGCACTTTACACTACATTCACACACTGATGACAGGGGGCTACCATGTAAGGTGCCAGCACAGTATCTTGCCCAAGGACTCTGCGACATGCGCAGCCGGGGATCGATCCTCCGATCTTCTGACTAGAGGACGACCCGCTCTACCTCCTGAGCCACAGCTGCCCCAACCTGATCCCAGGAATTGATCCTAATGCAGCATCTTGATCATATTACAATGTTTTTTCTGGATTGTTTGGCATGAAAATCGCCATCCCTCGTTCCCTAACCATTTACTGCTTCTACCACCACCCATCGCTCTCTCCATCCTCCCCCTAACTCCCCCCCGGCTCATTGCTGGGCATTAACAATTTAAATTGTTTGTTTTTAGTCCTGCCAATTGTAACATGGCTCTCGGAGAGGCAGCGGTTAATGAGTTTCTACTTTGGGGTGCTCCCACAGAGACGATGCAGGAATAGATCTCTCCATTATCTCCTCCCTTGCTTTCTTTCCTTTTCTCGGTCTGTCTCACCATCGGGCGCTGCCTCTTGTTCTTTTATTCATAAATATATTAATGACAAAAGATCTGACTGTCATTGAGTGTGTGTGTGTGTGTGTGTGTGTGTGCACCCTGAGGGTTTACTAAGAGTGTAGGAAACATCCTTAATAAGAAAGCAGCGAGGTAGAAAAATAGATGTGCTTCCTAATCTCGCTCTCTCTCTCCGTTTTCATTTCTTTTTAAAAACATCTCTTACTATTGTCTCTCCAACAACAAATGGAACAAAACTAGTGATCATGAGAGTTTAGGAGAATATTTCAGATATTGAGACAATGAAATGCAGCTACGTGAGGATGACAAAACACTGAACCAAACCAAGTTGTTTCTCTGATGGAGTCTGGTTTTCATGTGGTTTAGATTTTGACACCTTATCTGTTGAGTAACTCCATTTTTAGAAAACCAGCAGTGAAGCGCTGATACTGATATATGCAGCTCCCCCCCACACACACACCGTATCAGTATTGTAGGAAGTGAAATCATTACCTGAATTTCATCATTCAGTATCTCTGAAGTAGAAACGTTGCAGCTTGTAAAATTGCCGTTTTGCGAACCAAGGGCTTAAGTTACCCTCTTTATTTAATGCTATGAATTATGTTCTCAGAGTAGCTATCAGTTTTTTCCAATGATGATGACGATATCTCATTTCAAATCATCTAAATCTAAATCTAAATCATTCTGTCACCTCAATTTTAGCAACACCTTTTATTGAGACGGCATTAATTGAAAACTCAATTACAGCTGACAAGCATGTAACTAGCACCTAGCTAATTGTGTTTCATTAGCAGTGCTAAACAGATGCTTTCATGGTTCCTGCTGTGGCTGAAATGGTGCTGATTCACAAAAAGGTATAATGTTTGAACCTCAAATGCTTAAGAGATGCCAAGCTCTCGCTGATACATGTTCCTGCCCTGCCCAGGGGCAACGGGGTGGAGACTTACCCAGTTGATCAGGATTCAAACCTGCAGCCTTTCAATCACTAACCGACATCTCTAAACACTAGACGGTGTCCGTTCAAGATAAATAAGTGAAATAAATATATAAACCTTGTGTTTGTCGTTTTGACAGCAGCGATTGCCGTGATTATTTTTCTTTGAAAAGATCTGAGCTGTCAAAACATTAGAGGGAACAAGAGCTGCTCTGTTCTCCTTTAAAGGACTCGAGTTAGCCAAAATAAATAAACAACAACAGGCAGAGAGAGAGAGAGAGAGAGAGACTCCGAGGTAGACAGACAGGAGGAAAGGATTTTCAAATTAAAACAACTTCAATGAACTGAAACATTTTGTAACGTTTTGTTTGGCATCCTGGCAGCTCAGTCACCTTTCATCCCTCTTCTCACCTGATGTTTCCTGTCTCTCTACTGCTAGCTATGAAATAAAGGCAAAGAATGCCGAAAAATAATCTTTTAAAAAAGAGCTATCCTGATCTGTAGTGTCACCTATGATGAAACTGGGCAGAACTGTGAATCGGTCTGTTTCATTCATTCATAAATGATGCATCTCACCACCATGTCCTGGTATTTTTAAAATTACGCTGATTTACTGACGGGGGCGCTACAACAGTAGGTCGAAACATACTTAAGTTGAATTCCATCCACTCCTACCCCAAGTGGACTCTCAGTTATAACTAGTTTTGATAAGTTATCCCACTACTTTGATTTTATTGACTGTAAAGATGACGGCAACATTGTCAGCACTGTCCGGTTCATTGACTGGAGAGGGAACTGAGTTATTGTGATTTTTAAAAACATGAGAGGAAACAGTCGGCAAGGAAAAGGAAAGTAAGTAATGGAATCAACTGCTGTTCCCAAGTCCAACACTGTAACGAGCCCAACACTGCACATAATGTCATGTGTTGTTATACTGAGAATGGAGGAAGCAATAAGATGGGAATACAGTGAAAAGGGATGAGAGTGAGACAGACAAAAAGAGAGACAGAGGGAGGGATGTTTGGCTTATAGAAAGTGAGAAGGTAGTAAGAGTAACAGTGAGACAGAAAAGAAAGAGGCAGATTAAAAGAGACGGCAGAGGTGGAAATACAGAGATAAAACAGAGAATAAATAAGTCATAAAAGAAGGGAGGATAAAAGACGAGTCGAGCGCGGCTCAGTTGTCTTGTCCGTGATTTCTCCTTGTCAATCAAACGCTTGGCGTCTCTGAGCCGGGCCTTTGAAAATGTTACAAATGGATCAAGGTCCCTAACGAGCTAACACCCACCACTTTTATGCTGGATGAAATAAAACGCCCTTTCCAATTTCTCTCTCTCTCTGGCGTTCAGAGCAACTTACAATAATTGCGGCAGCGTTCGTTCCTAGATAAGCAACATTACAAGCAACCCCCGGCAGTTTCCTGGATCATCTTTCCTGCATTGCTCCTCTTCCCCTCATTTTCTCTGATTTCTTCTCCCTCCTCTTTTTTTCTATTTTCTCCAAGTCTCTTCCCTTCACTTTCTACCTCTCTGTGTCTGTGTGCATGTGTGTCTCTCAGTCATTTCAGTTTCATTACATTGTTGGCCTGACTGTTAAACAGAAATAATATTACCAAAGTAGTAGTAGCAAATGTCAAATTTCAAAATCAGCAAATAACAGTTCATGTATTGAAACCCTGCTGGTTTGGGAGGCGACTGTACAATTATTTTGAATTGAAACACATGAAAATTAAAAACATGAAAATAGTGTGCACGTGTGTTTTGTCTGAATCAGTGTGTCTGACGTGGTTTCTTCAGAAAACAATAAAGCAGATTACAAAATATACATATACATATATATACATATATACATACTCACCAGTACCTGTAAGGAGGGGATAGGTAAGGGCCTTACTTACCAATAAAATCATTTAAAGCATGTTTTATGAACATTTTACAAGTATGTGGTATCAAGCTACCTCAAAAGGAAGATGTTTCCCCTGTTTTTGGGAAACATGAGGCCTTTTGCCGTTCTCGTCCATTTAAACTGTTCATGCATCCGTTTGTGCTTCTTGCAATGGTCGGAAAGGGGAATGCAGGGTGCATTACGGACAGGATCCCGGCTGCAGGATGTAGCTCGGTGATTTTCTAACTAGTCAATGCATTAGATCCAACAACATTGTGTGTTTCACTCACTACAGTCATGCAGACCTCCACCCCAGCACCTAGAACGCTCTTGTTCAGAAATAAACCTCATCATGTCTTCATCAGACATTCAACAAAGCCAGGCCAGACTATCATCCAGATACAGGAAATCTTTCCTGCCACATGCCATCACACTGTACAATAACAGCTAAAACTCTGGTCATAACATACAGTCACTATGCACTTTATATGTTTTTACACAGCTCTGTTCACTGCACCTTATATTTTATTTTGCACTACAATAATAATGCTTATTTATACATTTTTATATTGCATTCTATATTGCCATTTTAATATGTCTAGGTTGTTCTTTTTTTCTTTTTTTATTCATTGTGTTGTTGTTATTGTCTCTGTGTGTAATGCTGCTGCTGCACTGCAATTTCCCAGCTTGGGATTAATAAAGTACATCTATCTATCTATCTATATAATCTCCAGTCTGCCTCCCTCTCTTGTCTTTCTACCTCTTTAAATCTCTCTCCTTTCGTTTCTTCCTACGTATTTCTTCTCAAGCCCTCCCTTCCTCCCACTCTCTCCACCATTCTCTCCCTTCCTCATTCTCAGGCTTTTGATTCTCTGAATACACATTTCATGTCAAACTGAAAGAAATCCGGCTAATGGAGACTTAAATCCTTTACGGCGTTGGCACTCAGTATTAAAAAAAAAAGACTCCTCACGACTCCCTCCCCAGACTTTCCCCTCAGTCTGTTTTTTTTATTTCCCTCACCTGCTCTCCTGTTTTGCCCTCAAACTCTCCAGTGTTTTTTTTTTCTTGTTGTGACTAACTCAAAATAGTAGCAGCATTTTGTCCTTCAAAGTAAAGCGTGTGTGTGAGTGTGATGGTTGCAGTGAGGCGAGACAGGAAAGTTTGTTAGAAAGAGACAAAAAGTGGAAAACTGGTCAAAATATCTACTCAAGTAGAAATACTGTTACTTGGCTGGAATTTTTACTTCCGTAGAAAACAAATTCTACTCAAGTAAATACTAGGTCATTTAAAATGTGCTCTGAGTAAAAGTCACTGCATCATTAAAAACACAATACAGGCTCCCCAACTAGCAAGCTAGCTACACCAGGCTAATACAAACCATTAATACTGTATATGGATACTGTGATGGATGTTCAAGTCAAGTCATACTTTATTTATACAGCACATTTCCCCAGGGAAGTTTCAATGTGCTTCACAGATAAAAACAGAAAAACAATAAATAGAAACACTCATATTAGATACATACATGTACACTATACACCCATACATCCTAAGCATGGTTTTAGTTGTTTATCACATTTAGAAAGATCAGAATATAATATAATATTAGAGGAATAAATGTTGTCTCTGCTGTAACCTTATTTTATTAGCTGTTTTATACACGATAATTGGAATTTATTTTGTGTGGTTGTGGCTGACTCCCAAAAGTAACAGCATTTTGTCTTTCAAAGTTGAGTGGGCATCGCGCCCTCCCTCAGGCCTTCTGTTTATTGTGATGTCTGCAATGAAGTGAGACAGAAAAGTTGGTGAGAGAGGCACAGCAGCACTACAAGCATGTCAATCCTTGCTTTCTTTCTTTTTTTGTACATTTATTCCAGGGAAAAAGATGAGAGAATAGAACAGTGGAGAAATAAATGCTTTCCCTGCTACAACCTTGGCATAGTTGGCAATATAACTGGAATTCATCTTTTTCCTGTGTGATTGCTTCCTTTTTTATACATTTCTGACAGTATGATGAGAATAAGATGTTTTGGTCAAGTATACATCAACCTTTTCACATAAAGTAGAATGAAAACACGATAAAGTCTTGGGTTTGCAAATGAGACAGAAAGTATGTGTGTGTACGTACACATTTGTCGCACAAGGCCGAATGTGTTTCATTTTCACTTATTCATCTTGAATGGACACCGTCTAGCATTCAGAGACGTCAGTTAGTGATTGAAAGGCTGCAGGTTTCATTTGGAAAGCGGTGGGAACACGGATTGTGGTTCATCCCTTAGAAAGAGTTCATGTACATTCAGCCACATTCAGTACGGCGTGACGACGTAGCACTCTTGAACAAACTTTGGCACACAAGTAAGTTTAGAATATCATCATGTACTTTTGAATCATGTAATTTATAATATTTGTCAGGGGCATTTGTGTAATTTCTCTTCATTTTAGAGTGTAAAAAAAAAACAAAAGTTATATTTTTGACCACAAGGGGCATGCTACAATAAAAAAGCAGAAACTGCAAGAGATTGAATGTGAAGATAAATAAGCTTTGAGTGTTAGTGGAGTTGAAACTGTACAAGCCAGCCTGGCCAGACTGGTCAGATGATTTGTCTCCTCTTGTTTTTCCAACTATTCGGTAATGGGCGGTACATGACGTCAACCTTGGAACAAATTCACCTTACAGCACTTCATTTAGTTTGCTCAGCTAGCTAATTAACTGTGTGTTAACATGCATGTTTTTGTGCCTTTGTGTGTGTCTGGATATGTGTGTAAATCAGACATCCAGACACACACACACACACACACACACACACACACACACACTGTCTTGTTATAAGTGCATGTCTATGTGTGTGTGTCCATTTATGTGTAAATGAAAGAACAAGTGTGTGTGTGTGTGTGTGTGTGTGTGGTAGACAGATAGCTCTTGGGGCAGATTTTCCCTGATTCGTCTCGCTGATTGTTCACATCTGTCTGTGTCTAATCGGTGGAACGTACATTTTTATCCCGACAAGAAAAGAGCCTCGTTTTTCCTTTTTCTTCCTCTCTATACCCCCATTCAGTTAGTCATGCAGCATTGAGCCTCTGTTTGCCTTCAAAGACACTTAGACACACACACACACACACACACACACACACACACACACACACACACACACACACACACACTCACACACACAGAGGCACACAAGTCCACATGCACATGCTTTATATGGACACACACTCACACTTTAGTCCTCTGCTCAAATACGCGTACTGCATCTTCAGAAGTTGTCGAAGCTAAATCAGAGCAACAGACTCTTGTTGTCCCATTCCTCTACTGGTTGAAAGTCCACCTATCAGCGATGACTTCCTGGTTTTGCCCACACAAGCCAGCGTATTTCACTGGCCGGAAAGCTTCTCGGTGATGAATTGAATCCGGAACAGCAGTACTTTTCAGAAGGTACATGGTATCAGGTTACCACAAAAGGAAGACGTTTCCCCTGTTTGTGGAAAACACAAGGCCTTTCGCCGCTCTCGTCCATCTGGTATCCTTCGGTATAAAGCGATCACAGACTGGCTGGGCTGGTAAACATGAGCGTGCTGTGTGCAGTTACAGGACTTCTGGGTATTGAAGTCCTTTGAAAATTCAAACAATTATGGAATGCAGAAATGAAAAGTGTGAGGAAAATGTTTGGATTGTGGCGTTATCGCAGCAGCAGAAATGAGAAGATGCCAAAACATATGGAACATGCAGTATGAAATAAACAGGTGAAATCACAGCATCCTGTACATACAGGATGTGCAAAAATGTAGTGAACTAGGTGTCTTTCATTCTTTTCCAAATTTGACCCATCCTTGTGCTGTTCCCTCTCATTGCCCCCCCCCACACACACACACACATTCAAGTCTCTCTCTCCATCTCTGCCTAATGAGCCTTGTACTTTCTCCTTGCCTCCTCTCTTTCCATCTAAGCTTTCCTTTCCCTTTCCTCTTCACCTCGTTTGTCTTTCCCCTCTCGATGATCTGTTTCCTTTCCCATCTCTCATCCCCTCTTCTCTCTCTCTCTCTCCCTCACTGTCTTTTCTGTCTCTGATGCCCCGTTTATCCTCTCTGTCTCTCTCTCTCGCTCATCTCCTTCCCTTCTCTTGACCCTCCCTCTCTCTTTCCTCTAATCCCTCTCATTTTCTTCTGCTCCTTCTCTCCCCTTATTTTTCTCCGTCATCTCCTTTCTCCCTCCCTCCTTTTCTTCCCACTCCCCCGTCTCTCTCTGACCACAATAGTCTCAGCATTTGGATTACTGTAATGGGGCCTGCGTCACCCTCATGTGATTAGCCATCTGGGGCTAGCCGCCTGCTAGCGTCAAGTTAGCATCTCCCCCATAGGATTGGCTGAGAAAGTTAAGCTGCGAAAGCGCTAATCTGCTAGCGCTGGCTGCTGTTAACGTCCCCATTGGTGTCTGTGCTAAAAAGGGGGCTAATTGATGTTGCCGCCTGCTTATTGCAGGCCTTGGGAGGAAGCGGATGATTGTTGACTGTGTGTGTGTGTGTGTGTGTGTGTGTGTGTGTGTGTGTGTGTGTGTGTGTGTGTGTGTGTGTTTGTAGAGAGGAAGGGATGGGGAGGAGAGGAAGTCTGAACTGGAGGATGCTATATCAAGCCTCATGATTAGTGACCTCAGAAAGGAGGAAGGAACTGAGATGATTTTGCTGCAAAGACTTTTGCTATATTGTCACCGAATGTTTGGAACAAGGAACATGGGTGTACGAGTATTTCTTTGACGTCAGTGATTTTGGTCAAAACGTACTTCAACCTGCATTATGTAACTTTATGTAATTTAGTTGTGGCAGCGAGAGGTAACTGTTTGTGTTTTTGTTGACTTCAATACCCAGAAATCGTATTGCTTCTTAGTGGTTTGTTGGGATGGAGGTGGTGACTTTCAGTAGAGCTGGGTATGCTCGGCCGGTAAGTTTCGATTCGTCACTTCCTGTGCATGGAGAAATGGAGGTTTTTTTAGCAGTCCAGCCACGTTCTGTGGAGAAGTAGATTCTAGTGGACAGAAACTAGTAAGACATGTTTCTTTATTTCTAATTGCATGACAACATGTCATCGTTTTCATGAAGCCAGATACCATTTATTTGTGTGTGTGTGTGTGTGTGTGTGTGTGTGTGCCGAGCCAGTCGGCCTAGTTCAGAATGCTTCAGCAGTTGAAGCTCTTTGCTCTTTCGACTAGACGTTGACGGGCAGTAAAGACGTCGGCCACAGGTGGGCTAGGGCTTCATTTCTAGCCCGATGCAGACCTCTAGCACTTTGAGTTTGAGTGTGCTGAGTTGAGTTGCTTTGAGTATGCTGCTGAGCACGGGTGAAATGCGGTCCATCTGCAGGGAGGCATTCAGCAGGGAGGATAGACTCATTAAGGATCCATTTTCAGTAATGAGTGTTTAATTGGCTTGACGTTTCCTTTTCAGGAGCTGGAACATCCTAACCCTGCTCCTCCTAACCAGAGTGAAGAGACACTCCACTCTCCATTAGCAGGGTCTCAGCTTAACATTCACTTTGGAACGGTACGTTGTATGTGTTGGAGGAAACGTTTTATTGTACAATAAACACATTTGTGTCTCTCTCCGTATGAGTTGTCGGCATTTTGTTGGAGGAAGTGCTTTTTCATGAGCATGCAGTTAGCTGGCTGTCAGGACCTGACCGACGCCCCATTCAAAGGATATACGCACTCAAATCATCACTTTACATCAGCACCCTTACAACACTAGAGGAATTCTTACCAGCCATGCAATTACAAAGCACTTTGTCACTACGTCTGAATCAGTGAAGCAGCCGAAGCTTCCATGTCTAGCAACCAATAGTAACGGGGTCAAGGGTCACACTAGAATGATGATGTAGAAGAAGAGAGGCACTAGGAAAAGGTAAAAGCTAAGGAGAGAGAGAGAGAGAAGGGATTTGTTTCTTTAGGTAAGAGCAGAGTGGAGGGTGACGTGAGATACCTCTTACGACAATATGGAGTGTAAGTACGCTGTCGGCTTTTCTCAAATTACCAGCGGCACGTCTCAGAGCCGACAGGGCGTGGCCGGAAAGGCAGGCAGAGGGCGGCTACTTTGGAAAGGCACTGTGCCCGGCAGCTACTTGAGCCGAGAGGGGCCACTTCCTAAAGTTGAGAAAAGTGAAACTTCAGAGGAGTGAACGAGACGGCTGCCTCTAATCACAAGGTAGAATTTCAGGGTACAGAAATGGAGAGAAAGTGGTGGTCAAGTGCTGGGTAGTTCTTAGTCTGAGGGGAGCACAGTGGCTATGTTGGAGTCTCTGGTAAGTGTTGGACGTAAGTACTGTCTGCTGATAGTGGCAGCTGGTTGCTATGGAAACAAAGTGTGCATTGCATGAAATGCCTTTTCCAATTATCAGTAGAAAAAATGCGGTTGAGGCTCTTTTACTGTACTGAGTGTGTCCTAACTCTGCTATTCTGACTGGACTGAGGTCATTCCACCATATTCTGCCCTCAGGGGACAGATAAACATGACAATGATTTTAATTAAATTCTCAAATTTGATTGGGGGAGAAAACTTGATTGAACGGACCCTTAATATGTTTGATTAACTTTACCCAGTAACTCCCAAAGGCTCAACAGAGCTTTACATGAACGCCTGCTTCAGGGCTCAGCATCAGGCAGGTGGATGGGAGAATCAGGTGGAGTAGAATCAGGTGGAGTAGAATCAGGCGGAGGAGAATCTGGTGGAAGAGAATCAGACGGAGGAGAATCAGGTGCAGTAGAATCAGGTGAAGGAGAATCAGGTGCAGTAGAATCAGGTGGAGTAGAATCAGGTGGAGTAGAATCTGGTGTAGTAGAATCAGGTGCAGTAGAATCTGGCGCAGTAGAATCAGGTAGAGTAGAATCAGGTGCAGTAGAATCAGGTGGAGTAGAATATGGTGCAATAGAATCAGGTGCAGTAGAGCGTCATCTGATTGGAGCTATGCCACATGGTGCAGCATTGTGACGGTAGAAAGGAGGCACTCACATTGGTTGAAATGTCACTAGGTGGTAGTAAATCTGCAAAAGGGAGCGATGCAGTGTGCAGACTTTATTTCTCTTTCACATGATTGTGAAGGGTCATGCACTGTACTCACAGACGGTAATGGAGACAAATGTAAACAGTAAACAGTTTTACAGTGTTACAAGGTCAACAATCAACAGGTGTCAGCTGAACAAAGACCCAGTGGCAAACATAAAAACATGCTTCCATCCACTGAGATGAAGCAAAACAAGAAGGGCTCTATTACAGACACTGACACTGTTATGTCATTGAGTTTTCGTGGGGTTTACAAAGTGAACAAACACATCACATGACAGAAATATAGATATTAACTCTTTCATCTTTCATGTTCAAGCCTTTGACTCCCGCAGCAGAAGAAACACTTGGTTGAGAGAAGGGTTTACAGACGAGGGGTAATAGCAAGAGTCATCACCACTTCACCACTTCTATGCAATACATACATTGTATTTGATTGATTTATTTAACTAAGTTTCTAATGGAAATACTTGGCCTGTCACTTACCAAGTACTCTCCCATTATCTCTGAAAACAGACGTTTGTTACCATTTTAACAGGGAAGATAAAACGTAATTAAAACAGTAGCTGCCAACGCAGATTAAATCAGAGTGTAATTAACACACTTAACACTTCAAATTGATAAGCAGCAGAGAAATGACGCAAATTTACTTGGGGGGCACTGGATACGCAAAGAAGAACTAACACAAATTATCCATAAATGGCCGTCATTGACCAATAAACTTGATAAGGGGCGTGGCCTAACGCACAAAATTGGTCATAACTCATCGACCATGTGACCAAGCATTACACAGCTTGGTACATACAGTTAAATTCAATATAATACAATAGGTCTTGGGACAGTTGTGTCAAATTGGTTTCCCTCTGTACTAATCAGATTTGTATTTCAAACCAAACAATCACTACGAGATGTTTTTCATCAACAGACATTGGACAATATTACAACAATGCCAATGGGTCAATATGATGGACAGAAACTATTAGAATTAGAAGTATTAGACCAAACATGAAGTTTGTCTGGTAGCGGTGAGCCTGGACGCTCACATCGAGGCTTGTAGGGGAGTTAGATAATGGACAGGGCGTTGACTGTTTCACTGTTCAGCCACGCTGACACACTGATGGATGCATGTTGTTCAGAACTGTAATAATGTCACTGAATGGATTTCATCACTGTAAAACTTAATCCTACTCTTGTAGGACAGTTTTATGTATTTCAGTTTGGAACAGTTTTATGTATTTCATGAAAAGGAATCGCCACTTGCAGGTTGTGTTATTGTCTTATTTCCCAATTCACACCTCTAGTAGACTGCTCAGGAATTCATCTCCTAAAGTGAAGAGGTGGTGGGAGTGAACAGCTTCATTTCCACCGGCGAATTACTATTATTTTTTATGCTTCACCACAGAGAATTCAGCGTAAGATGAACTGACTCCTGTAACCCGACTGAGCAGCCGGCGCAGTCAGAGTTGTGTTGTAAGCACCCATACCATCACTTTCACAAAGAGCACCACCTCATGTCCATGGGGGCCATCAATTTAGCTGTAAAGAAAGTAGAGCAATGCTTTCTTATCTGTCAGCCTGCAGCACTGCCAAGCCGACTCAACACACACACACACACACACACACACACACACACACACACAATCATGACCCACCATTTTCTCACACATGAAGGTCCACACACTCACCCATAACTTAATGCCAGTGACAGATGAATGGTCCTGGTGGAGGCAATTTGATGGTGTGATAATTAAACATAAACAAAAGAATTATTTTCACCCTGCATCAGCCAAGTGTGTGTGTGTGTGTGTGTGTGTGTGTGTGTGTACTGGCCTGTGTGCTTCATTAATGGGGTCATAACTCAGTTGTTTGCTGTTTTCTGGGTTGGCGGTGTGTGTGTGTGTGTGTGTGTGTGTGTGTGTGTGTGTGTGTGTGCCTGAGGTGGATCATTAGATCATTTGGTCGTTCACAGAGAGCTCACCTATTAATATTAATGTTCTTTTATTTGCTTTCCATTTCTGTTTTGGTGTAAAGGTTAGAGCAAAGTTAAGCGTAGTGTTGATATCAGACGTTTGGTACTGCTGCTTCACTAATGTTCCATTAATGTTGTGACACTGCAGAGCAGAGAAGTGAACATGGTTGAAATAATCCCAAGTTTCTGATCAATGCTGCATTCAGAATAACAATATTAACACAATCCGACAGTGTTGCTGATGGTAATGTTTTCAGACATCTATTGTCATACTTTATGTCAGTCCAAGGGACATGGACAGTCGACTACATACACAACATCACTTAATCAATATGTGCAATTTGATCCAATTTACATAATATTAACTCATTTAAACCAACGTTGAGGTCCTGAGAGAGACGGTCACTCTGTAGACTGGCTGCAGAACAACTTCATGGACCCAAGGCCCATCTTCTTTTTCTATTATGATGTCACAATAGCCAATTTCCTTTCTGCTAACCGTTATTATTTTCATGACTTTCAGTGAATACAATGGTGTGTTTGCTTAATCATGTTCTTGGCAGTGACAACAGCTTCTGGGCTGTATGACCATACAAGGCAGTATGGGCTGGCTTTTTCTGGCTCCACCCTTTTACTCAACTGCACAAAGAGACACTCTATGGCCAAGAGTCAGTGGACACACCTACTAGTTATTGAGTTCAGGTGTTCCTCAGGGTTTGGGCTTGGCCCCTCCGTTCCAGTGAAGGGTAATCTTAATGCTACAGGATACCAAGACATTTTAGCCAATTGGGCGCTTCCAACATTGTGGCAACAGTTTGGGGAAGGCCCTTTGCTGTTCCAGCATGACTGAGCCCCTGTGCTCAAAGCGTGGTCCATAAAGACATGGTTAGACCAGTTTGGTGTGGAGGAACTGGACTGGCCTGCACAGAGCCCTGACCTCAACCCCACTGGACACCTTTGGGAGGAATCAGAACACCGATTGCGAGCCAGGCCTTCTCGTCCAACATCACTGCCTGACCTCACTAAGGCTCTTTTGGCCGAATGGGCACAAAATCACACAGACACTCCAACAGCTTGTGGAAAGCCTTCCCAGAAGAGTGGGGGGCATCCAACTCCATATTAATGCCCATGGTTTTAGAGTGGGATGTCGAGCAAGCTCATATAGGTGTGATGGTCAGGTGTCCACTGACTTTTGGCCATACAGTGTACAACATTGTGCCATCCAGAAACCAGTTCCTGGGCTTCAAATGGGCCAGTAGAAGGTCATGGGTGTCACCTTGTTGTGAGATCCACCTTGTCCACCTTCTGAGATCATTCATTGTGTCTAGAAATAAAAAAATGTGATTTACTACCAAGTAAATACTTCTATCTCTTAATGATTTCACCTGTTAAACCCACATCAGGCCTGATGGGAAATGCAGATTATGGAGGAGGATTTTAACCCATGAGACAAATCCTAAGTGAAAGGTCTTCTATATATATATATATATTGCTGTTTCCATGAAATAGTTAGAAGGGGAACTCAGCTGAGCGCTGCACTGTCTTATTGATTTCACCATCCACTTCAGTCATGAAGGAGACGAGGTCAAAGGCTTTAGGGCCTTGAGATAAAATTCAACATGGGCACAAAAGAGATTTCAACTCAATGTTTGGATGGTGCTTCTAATACTCTATTGAGTTCTATTAGTGAGTTTAGAAGTGCTGCAATACGGCGGCGTTCACCTTTAACTGGCTGGAAAAGCAGAGCTTGTTGTTCAGCATCTTAAGTCTAGTGTTTATCATTGTCCAGAGATAATAGTGGTACTGATTAATACACGCTGCCAAGCCATCAAGACAAGCAGAGATAGTTTTTTTGTAGATAAGAGCAGTTATGACAACTTACATTACCATTCCAAGGTCCAGTGGCACACAAGGGCATTTTTAATAAGGCTCTCTACCTCATTTTTGGCTTCTGTTTAAAATCCCACAATGCAAGCTGTCTCAGCGGCTATGCTTAGATGCACACTAATGACCTGATCTGAGCCTGATTAAGGCAATACTCCCACTATAGCGACTGTCAAGTAAACACCTCAGCCTGATTATCTCAGGAAGGTCGTGATCAGTGTAAGCATAAGCTGCTTAACACAACTACATATCTGCTCAGTCATCCGGCCATGTAAACACCTTCGTTTGATTCCACTCACGTTTTTTTTTACATGTTACAGGTCGGCTCTTATAAATATTACTCTAGTGCTGCGTTCTAGAGATGTCGGGAAATTGGAAATTATGACTTTCTGCTAGGAGAAATGCTCTGGAGTCTGAATACCAAGGAGGAAAGAAGATTTCTCAACCCCGAGATTTCCAGATATGTTATGCCATCACATTGACACTGTCAGCGCTACACAGCGTTACTGTTAACAGGCTTATAATCCTCAACATGCAGTTTGATTTTCCAAACAGGTTTTGATTACCACACAGGTGTTTTGATAGATCTGAAATGTAAAGTTACACTTACAATTGCTAACTCGCTAGCTAATGTTGCCTATTATTAACATTTGAATGGCTAATCATTTTCATTGGGCACATGAAGTCTCCTGGGCATGCACGTTCCTCCCCTAGTTTTCCCCAGACTGGACCACTGGAACAGAGGTTGTAACTGTAAATAATAATTAAATTGGGACGTTGATAACCCTGATGACTTTGTAGGTGGGTTAGTGAATGCTGCCTGTGTGATGTGCCAGTAGGTTTATGACGGCATAGCCTGATGTCCTCTACGGCAAGCATCGGTAGGCTAGGACATCATTCTTTAGGTAGGACTTCTGGTCCTGTCTATTGGTAAATGTCTTGTCACAGGATCAAAGTTAAATTGAGCCAGCTACGTACTGACACCGTGATGACGTCACTAAGCTGAGACGGACCACAGCAGTCAAAGTGAGGCTAAATCTCGGCAGTGTTCAAGTTAAGTTGGGACTGCTTGCCGCTGACGACGTTGTGACAACACCACTGAAGCTGATCGGGAGGTGGCAACCGAGAGGCACCTGAGCAATATGCGCCGTGTGCGGAAAGCGAGGAGTGTGACTAATACAGCCAAGGCCGGGATTAACTTTTCCACCCCGGATATCACTCTAAACCTCCTGACGCCATACTTTCTCCCTCGCGCTCCGCAGCATGCAAATAGCTCACTTCTAAAATAGGGAATGTTTACCGAGATGAAAGAGACGAGGAAATAAGTCCAACCTAAGAGGATCCCGAGCCAAGATGACTGACTGCCAACAGTTTTTTTTTGTGCACGTGTGTGTCTGAATGGAAACCTGGCTGCCGTGCACCTCGGCACTTCCCTGGCACGTCTTCACACAGGAGCGTGTAATCTAGGCCCGTGTCGTTCACATAACAAAGGGGATGTGCACGGGTGACACGGATTCTCTAAATGTGCTTCTTTATTACTGGTTATGAACTGAACTTCAAATATCGTTTTAATGAACGTTCACCATCACCGACCTCTCTCTCCCGTCCTCCTCCCTCTCTCTCCTCCCCCATCACTCATCCTCCCCTCATGTGTTTTGCCAAAATGTTTTATCCAGTCTAGAAAACAACATTGTGTTCAATCCTTTTAGAAACATGACTGTAATAGTAAGCCATAATGTGCTTTACTTTCATTCCAAGAATCGGTGTCATTATGGTGCCTCTCTCATATTGGAAAACAACTTTATAGCTTTAGCATCAGCCTTTCAAAGTAAAGTCCTAAAATATCCATTCTCGGCTGAATTAGAAGGATCCTTGCTAATGTAAAGAATCACTTAAGGGGACATAAAACTGTTTCACCTCCCCCACTCTTATTGCTGCCCTCCATCCCTCCTTTTACTTTTATTTCTCCCACATCCCTTGATCTTTCATTTCCTCCCCCTCCTCCTCTCCGTGTACTATTTGATGGACATATGTATATCTGGTTGAGGCTTTTATCCAAAGTGCTTTTAAAGTATGAGTGTATATACACCCTAGTAGTGGAAAGTGGGCCCTATACTCAAAAAGAAGTCGAACCTTTTGAACGAAAGGATGGTGATATGGGTTCTGTCGGTGTTTTCGGTGCAAGCCACCAAAGTATTTTTCTCGATCGGAGAGCTTCCCTTGTTGGCGATTGGTCCAAATGCTGTTGCGTCATGGCAGGGGGCGGAGTCCAACCTCCTTTCCCGTTTAGAGGACGAACATACCATCTCCTTCTCTGTTTTTCCTTTTTTCTTTCATTTTTAAATACACCAAATCCACTGCCAACTCCTCTCGCTGTTGCATTCATGCGTCTTTCACCGCCACCGTTGTTGTTTTGCATTGTTTTTTTCTGTTTCCGGCGACTCATGCCACTGAATCACTCTGCGTCCCCTAGTGTCAAGGAATGACACATAAAGAAGTAAACAGAGTCCTTAGTGAGTATAATGACGGTGTTCAGGGACATGTTCGCCTGTGGTTCTTTCGTCTTTTTGAGTGTACCGTTGTCGTCAGCGCCTTGCTCTACCCATTGAGCTGCGCTTGTCTCTGTTCCTGCCTCCGTCTCAGCAGGGTGAAGTGAGGAGGAAGGTGAAGAGAGATGGTATAATAAAATGAGAGCAGACTCATTACCTAAGGTCCCCTTGAGGGGTGAGGTAGGTGTTTACCCCTCAACAAACCATCCATTCCTCTGTGATCGTGATGCATTGCACTCAATTACAACAAACCAATAGCGTTTGTTAATGACCCACTTTGCCCGATGGATTAGGCCTGTTTGTTTTGTTGCATCTCAAAAAAGGACTGTTTGGCACGTCACAGGTAAAGGGCTTATTATGGTAAAAAAAACAAATAATAATAATAATAAAAAAGTGAAATATACACCTGATCCTGTGTAGAAAATTCCACCCTCAGACACTGTTAAACTACTATAGGATCAGCCTGATGTTCAATGTATTCCAGGAATTGTTTTGTTTTTTTGGTGTACCCACTTCCCCTCAACCTGCCACATCTACTGCTGTTAGCGATTTCCTACATTTCCAAGGATGACCTGACCAACTCTCCAACCTTTGGGGAAAATGTTAGTTTGTTGATTCCCAACAATTTTATTATGCTGTTTTTTTTATTACCTGCTTGTCTAAACCAAAGAGGTCTGCATACAATGGAAGCATGTTGATAATCTTGGCCAGACCGGCATGTGTCCACTGGTCTATTTGGAGTCTCTGGTGGTCTCTGGTGGTCTGATAATCCACATAAAACAGATGAAGAGGAGAAAGTCTCTAAAGAGAGGAACAGATTGTTCGGGGAGGTTTACACTCTCATTCCAGCATGCATCCATTACGCTCACACACACTAAAATACAGTCACATGCAAACATAAGCATGTAAGTACATCTGCACACACACGAGCATGCACTGCAACACACTCACACTCAACACATGTTAAGCTCCCCTCTGAAAGTTATTGTTCAGATGGGGGTTGGGGGTGTTAGTGATTCAGAACAGGGGGCGAGGGGGGGGATCAAGCCTTGAAACAGAAGGCGGAAAGAGGATAATACCTTGACTTGATAAACTGTAAGGGGCTTCTGTATTTATACACACACACTTGCCTAAAAGAGCATTGGCCTCTTGGACATGCACACATACACACACACACATCCGTGCACACACACATGCACTCTTTAACACATGCATACAGTACACACATATACATATCTGTGCACACACACACACACGCACGCACACACACACACAAAACACACTCACTCTTGTCCCTGCAGAGTAGGTAGCATATCACAATAAGAGCGTGTACACACACACACACACACACACACACACACACACGCACACACTGCAGCCGCAGCAGGGTAGGTTAAAGACAGCTTAACACAATAGGAGTGTTTTTGGGTCAGGCGTCCCTTAGCGTGGCAGACAGACGCCTCAGTTACACAAGACCCTTTCAACGACACCATATAATGGACACTGCAAGCACACTTTATGGCTTAGAGCGGCCTTTTTAACTGCTTAGCCTAAGCTCCTTTGTGGCACAGAAAAAAAGAACAGTATGGGGTAAAATGGGAAAAAAAAACTTTAGATGATGGCCAGACAATAGCCACGCGCTCAACAGATTAGACGGTCAGAAGGTTTTGATGCAGTGTAAACATCGCTAAGCAAAGGATTTTCGCTTCTGGCCTCGCCGTCTCTTTGTATTTCCTTCTACTTCCCCTCCCCTCCCCTCCTCTCCCCTCCCCTCATTCGCTTCCTCTTTGTTTGTACAATTATCCACTTTGCACTACTTTGTCATTCTCTAAGTGCACAGATCTGTTTTAAGGGATGAGCCTGTACCCGGGTTTTTAAATGAGCACTGGAGCAACGAGCTAAGCTAAAATCACTGAGGGCATTGTGGATGTAAATGTCATTGCGTCCTCTTACGGGGATTCTGCTTTTTAAAACGACAACTGACGCTATTGTTTTGCTCCCCGGTGTGCCAAATAAGAGGCTTGAATGAGAACTGTGAATGAGAAGGATCAAAGTCAAGAGAGAAGTGATGAATCATCGTGGTTTTTTAAGATGCTGATTGTGCGGTGAAAGAGACATAACTTGCTTGAGAACAGATGAAGTCCACAAGGTTGATTGAATGTAATCCAACCTCCCTCTCTCCTGGGTCTTCTCACTGCCCTTAACCCAGGTCTAACTTCCCTCTAGAACTATGATAACCCAAAGTTAGCTTGTAGGGCTAAGTGCTGTTTCTGGGTCTTATTGTCGCTGAGTGACCAGAAACCTGTTCAAAGCAGGGTGCTTTCTGGGTAAAAGTTGCTACAATGCGTTCTTTCCATTGGGAATAACAAGTAAAAGAAGCCAACGCTGTGAAGACACATTTATATTATATACTTTCTCAACTCACTGACATAAACTTGACCAACAATGACCAAACCTTCACCATCACAGTGACCCAAATTGGTGTTAAGAGGATTTAACATGACGGTACAGACACTTTAAAACAACTAACACACATGCACAGCATAGGGACAGGGCCTGATCTCATATAGACCCATTTAAACACAGGAAGGAGTTATCGTATTAAGGAGAGAAAGGAATTATACCATTAGTGGCCTGACCTTGCCGGTGCTTTGGACTGTGGTGTGATTATGAATGTCAGGGATGGTAATGGCTTAGTGTTGCTACATATTAATGGCCTTGGGGTATTCAACCACCTTGTGCCAGTATACACCAGGAGTCCAGGAAGTGTATGAATTTGGAGAATGTAGTGGATGCAACACACATTAAAGTAGAGTTGCTCTTATTTGGGGTTTTGTGTTTTCTTGTTTCATAATCAGGCGGTCGATCATAGAGTCGCTCTTTTCACATCAGCCAGTAAGTGCAAAATGTGTTTTTTACCATTGAAATAAATCTCTTTAATGAGTAGAATTCAATGCTTGCCGGGCCGAAGCTCCAAGGGCTTTTTAAACATTTAAATTTAAGAAAGCATTTCGTCAGCTGTGTCACATCCAAACACTGAAGACTTGAATGAAGTACTATCATTAAGGAAAACATTTGGGTCCATTCAGAAGGGATCCTGTTGACTTATTTAGAGCTGGAATAAGGGCTAATCTGTCATCCAAGATCAATATCTTTTACATCGTGGGTCTACATCACAAGGAATGTGGGTTTCATAAAGACGTTTATTTCCAAGTTGTTTTTTTTAGGTGCCAGAGACAAAAACCAGGCTTGTCAAGCGTCCAGTTCACCAATATGAGGAACTCCAGTGTGGGCTGTTGCATGACCTTGTTTGGCTTGAATTTCTGATTACTATTTTCAAGCATCGGTTTCATAAAATTCCACATGAATTAGGCATTCGTGCACATTCATATTCTTCTTCAGCTCCTGGTTTTTAACTGTGATTTTGACGTTTTCACCTCCCTTATTTTTTTATGTCTGTAAAAACAGTTTCTGTTATCCACTGTGTGAAAGAAACAGCCCGTTGAAAATCGTCGGTTTCTGTCTTTGCAGTTAGGACACTCATTATGCTTGCAGTCCTTTGAGCATGCATAGCAGCAGCATAGTGACTCATTTTCTCAGGGTCAGCTCTATGTTCCCTCAGCCCTATGTTCTCTCAGCCCCATGTTCCCTCAGCCCCATGTTCCCTCAGCCCTATGTTCCCTCAGTCCCATGTTCCCTCAGCTCTTTGTTCCCTCAGCCCTATGTTCCCTCAGTCCCATGTTCCCTCAGCTCTTTGTTCCCTCAGCCCCATGTTCCCTCAGCCCTATGTTCTCTCAGCCCCATGTTCCCTCAGCCCTATGTTCTCTCAGCCCCATGTTCCCTCAGCCCCATGTTCCCTCAGCCCTATGTTCCCTCAGTCCCATGTTCCCTCAGCTCTTTGTTCCCTCAGCCCCATGTTCCCTCAGCCCTATGTTCCCTCAGCCCCATGTTCCCTCAGTCCCATGTTCCCTCAGCCCTATGTTCCCTCAGCCCTATGTTCCCTCAGCCCCATGTTCCCTCAGTCCCATGTTCCCTCAGCCCTATGTTCCCTCAGCCCTATGTTCCCTCAGCCCCATGTTCCCTCAGTCCCATGTTCCCTCAGCTCTTTGTGCCCTCAGCCCTATGTTCCCTTCTCCTGATTTTATTTCCAGCTTGCTTCTGCTGAATCTCTTGCACTAGGAGATTGTGACTTTTGCAAACATAGACTAGTCAGATGCAAATGGACCATTAGTTTACAGAATTTAGTTTGAAACCTTCATAGAAACCAAACCACATTAATTTGTCAGTCCAATTAAACATCCCCTCTACCCTAGAATCAGCAGAACATTGTTCAACTGAATGACAGCCGCTTTCATTTACTCTCACTTTGAACGTCACTGTGCTTTGTTAAATTGACTGAGTTTGGGATAATCTGACAGCAGAAATGTTGAGAACTGCAGTGCTGTTCATAGTCGACATGATACATGTTACTCCTGTTGAATTCGTATCTCGGCTGCTTTGATGGAACAGCGGGGAACCGGCTGGCGTGCGACACTGGCCGAGGTAAAGGGGGCGGGGGCGGGGGTGGGGGTGGAGGGGAATCATGATGAAGGAAGTGTGTATTTAACTTCTGGAGGGATTCTGAACTACTTGACTCATCTAGAATAGTCTGAGTATATTTTTCTTGCTTACCAGGTTGCTGTTAGCTGTACTTTGATTGCTTAAGTATCAGTGCTTTAATCAGTAGTCTATTGTTAGTTGCTAGTTGGTCAGTTTCTGTTTGTGTCATAGCCCCTATTGAAGGTAGTTTCACCAAGCTAGGCCAATTGCCTTGTTAATTGTCTGGGAGGGGCCTGCACTCCTGGCAGACAATTAGCAATCAGTGGAAGCAGTCTTAAAACCACTGCTGCTTTGCGTAGGCTAGGCGAACAAAGTCAACAGGCGACTTTCTCTCACACTCCCAGAGCTGCGAGGCGAGGCGGTGGTACTGGCCTGCTAATTTCCAGCAAATGGAAATACTCTCTCTTTTCTCTGCCACAATTCTCTCCTTCCTCCTTTGAATTTCACGCTGTCACTGTTTCTCATCCAGTCAAGCTCACCATCGCAGTTGTTTATCGCCCACCAGGCCCTGCTGGTGAGTTCCTGGAGGAGCTTGACACACTAGTCTCCCACTTCCCTGACGATGGCTCTGGACTCATCCTTCTCGGTGACTTCAACATCCAGACTGAGAAGCTTGACCTTCTTCTTTTGTTTCTCGCCTCCTTCGACCTAGCCCTCTCCCCATCTCCTCCTACCCACAAGGCTGGCAACCAACTGGACCTCATCTTCACCAGACACTGTTCTACTGCCAACCTCTCCATCACTCCTCTTCATCTCTCTGACTACTACTTCATGTCCTACACTCTCTCTCTCCTCTTCTTACTTTTTCTCCCCTCTCCCCGAACGAGGTCCTTCACCTTGTTACATCTAGCCGCCCCACCACATGCTCCCTTGACCCGGTCCCATCCACTCTTCTCCAGTCTTCTACACCTGAGCTCCTTCCCTTCCTGACCCACCTCATCAACACGTCTCTGGTGTCTGGATGCTTTCCCTCTGCTTTCAAGACTGCCAGAGTCACCCCCCTTCTGAAGAAACCAACACTTGACCCCTCTGAGGTGAAGAACTACAGACCGGTTTCCCTTCTACCCTTCCTATCAAAAACTCTTGAACGTGCTGTCTTCAATCAACTGTCCTTGTACCTCCACTAGAACAACCTCTTGGATCCCCACCAGTCTGGTTTCAAAGTGGGTCATTCGACCGAGACTGCCCTCCTGGCAGTGACGGAGTCGCTCCATGCCGCTAGAGCGAACTCTCTCTCCTCTGTCCTGATACTCCTGGACCTGTCTGCAGCGTTTGACATGGTGAACCACCAGATCCTCCTCTCCACCCTTGAGGGGATGGGTGTCTCAGGCTCTGCACTCTCCATGTTTGCATCCTACCTGACGGATCGCTCCTACCAGGTGAGGCTGAGAGGGTCTGTGTCAGGACCATGCAGGCTCACTACTGGGGTTCCGCAAGGCTCGGTTCTAGGTCCTCTCCTCTTTTCCCTCTACACAACATCTCTTGGTTCTGTTATCCATTCACTGGAGCTTGTTCAGAAAGCTCCAGCTTGACTGGTGTTCAACTGCCCCAAGTTCTCTCATACAACTACCCTTTTCCGTTCTCTACACTGGCTCTCTGTAGCAGCTCGCATCCAGTTCAAGACCCTGGTGGTAGCCTATAGGGCAGTGAAAGGAACAGCTCCTTCTTACCTCCAGGCTATGGTCAAGCCTTACACCCCTGCCCGACCACTTTGCTCTGCTGCCTCGAGGCGACTGGTTGCCCCGTCGCTCAGAGGTCCCTGCGGCCGATCTACACAGTCATGGCTCTTCTCTGTCCTGGCCCCCCAGTGGTGGAATGAACTCCCCACTGATGTCAGGACAGCAGAGTCGCTGCCCATCTTTCGCCGCAGGCTGAAAACCCACCTCTTCAGGAAACACTACCCTGACCCTTCCTCCTAGCCTTGCCTATTTGTCGTCATTTACTGTATATGTCTGAGCTCTTGTTTATTGGCTCTTGTGTATTGGATACACTTATTTGTCTTAGCTCTTGTTTATTGGGTTCACTTATTTGTCTTAGCTCTTGTTTATTCGATTCTCTTATTTGTCTCATTTGTTTAAGATAAGTAGGTTGCTAACTTATTGCACTCTTACCTTAACACTAGTTATGCTCTTAGTTGCTTGTTTAGGAAGGAAATGCACTTACGATTTCTGGTGACTAGTAGTTTTCCTACCTACTTATGTTGAATGCACTTATTGTAAGTCGCTTTGGATAAAAGCGTCTGCTAAATGACTGTAATGTAATGGAAGTGAATCTGTCTTTCCCTCTCATTGCATCGTTACGCCTGCTGTTGATCCTACTCATTCAATTGTAAATCCACCTTGACATCTCAACTTCGGGACCTTGGGGACGAGTACTTTGGGTCTCTATCACTCACTTTCACTCTCTGGACTTGTGTTGGGCTCTTTTCCAATAGGCTCATTTCCTTCTCCTCTTCCTGTCGCCCAAATGTTTTACTGTCTTGACCTTGCTGTGCCTTTCCCCCTCATGTCGCTCCTCTCTGTGTGTTTGTGAACGTGCCACCTCTGTTCCAGGATCAGCATCACGCTGAGCTCTGCAGCAGCAGATAACCTGATCTGCCTCAAACACAAGCAGCCCTGTTTAACAATATGGAACACTGTGAAAGTAAAATATCATATTTTAACAGTGTTAGGTTCAGTGGGTAACATAGTTGACAGATTTATGATACACAGAGTGAATACTTTAATGTATATAAGTGTATAAAATTGAAAAACTTCTTTACTCATGCTTGAATTGCTGCTTTGAACAAATACTGCTCAAAATATTGTACATACATTTTTTTAATTTTTAAAAGACCTGTTTAACTTTCTGCCAGATAATATCCATTAAAAGTCCTTTAGTGAGAAAGCAAATCCCTACACACCCCACACATACCAGACAGTCGAGTTATGAAGAGAGCAGTAAAGAAGAGAGAGCAGTAAAGGATTTTGTATCGTTATTTAATACTATATAAAATGAGCAGTAGTATGTGCTAATATTGACTGAGTGCAGAATATCATCCCTTCAGTTCATTTTCATCCTCCTATAGCTCCTACTAGAATGAAGGGATTTGGAGAGTTTATCAGCTGTAAGGGCGATGGATGACACTAATACACCGGGTAAATATTAGACCAATCTGACATCAGCTCAGTTATCCCACTTCTATAGCACTGATGTTTGTCATACTTATATAGTATTAGTGATTATATCCTTTTGCACTTCTACCTCAGCACTGGTTCTGCTCTTAGATGCTTGTTTAGGAAGGACATGCACTTATGATTCCTGGTGACTAGTAGTTCTCTACCTATGTTGAATGCACTTATTGTAAGTCTCTTTGGATAAAAGTTAAATGACTGTAATGTAATGTAATCCTCTTTCCTGTCTGAGGGAAAGCAGTTGAAAGTTTGTATGTTTTAGAGAGATAAATAAAACTAAAGGTGGAATCTGAATTCAACTGATTGTGTGAGTGTATGGAATCCATGAGACACAGGCTCTACTCTATAAAGTGTGTGTGTGTGTGTGTATGTGCGCTCAAGATTATGCATTTAGAATCCACAAGGTCAATGCTCTTACAACATGTGAGTGTGTGTACGCTGTACCCAAGCTCTTTTCAGTGTGTGTGTGTGTGTGTGTGTGTGGAAATGCCCTTGCACACCTTTTACCCTCCATCCCTCCCTGATCCAAGACCCACCTCTGACCCCTGTCTCACCCCATACAACTCATTCATTCAGTCATTACACAGTCTCAGTCTTCAGTGCTTCAGATGGAAGGATGGAAGGATGCAGGTTGGAGGTGACAGTATTGTAAAGCCTCCTGAGGTTGTTATTTGACTGATGACTGCATGGCTTTCAACAGGGAACTTGGCGGTCTGTAGGACCCAGGGGTGAATGATGCAAGGCGGGACATATGATTTTGGACAAGCGGACATTCAAGCAGGAAAGCTACAATATGCAACTTTTTGCCTTGAGGCAGGAAGAGTATAGTTGGCTCCACCCTCCTCCACCTGATGAGCTGTCTACCTTGAAATGGCATCCAGCCTGGGCCTAGATCTGTAAAGCCACCACAGGTGAAGAAGCAGAGTAAAGCAAGAAGTGATGTTTCTTTTGTTCCTTGCTCTGTGGCAGCTAGCCTCACCTCGATAGCCACAATCGGACCAGCTCTACACACAAAAACATCCCGAGCATCAGTAAAAAGACAAAGTGGAGAGAGGTAATGGAAGTCAGAGTCTGCGTTGATTTCCACCGTGCTTTAACAACATGAACATAAAATCTAATACTCTTCTAATCAGGGAATCAAGGACGGAGCTTCATACAAACTTTCCACTGAACCGAATTAAAATGCAGCAAAAAAAAAATGCTAAATGTATCACTTATTCAAAAGGTGAAGGAAATCTCTTGTCTCAGTTCTACCCCAAGAGAATCTCATTCATTCAAAAGGTCACCGGCAGTCAGGCTCATGAGGTGTCGAACATCCACCACCATTCACAACAATTACCCCGTGACCTGCTGTCCTTTAGTAACTCTGGCCTCAGACGGATCTCTTTCAAGGACTCTGAAAAAGAAGAAGCTCTTTAAAATCTGTGGTTGGTGTGTATCAGTAGCATCTTTTCTTGCGGTGGCATATTAGAGATTTTGCTATTTTTCCTCCCTTCACTCTTTGTTTCTTTTTTTAATGCAGAAATGCACTTGAAGCGTCAGACGTACACAGTTCACAAAATGCCACTTGTTGTCGTATTGTGTGTAAAGTGTTGCTTCAAACCGTCTTGACGTGTCTGTTTTCTACGAGGCTTCTGGAGCTACAGTAACCGTTGACATATTCGGAGGCAAATCAAAATGATTCATGTTTCTAACCATGTTGTTCACAATTGATTTGACATTGATATGTTGATATTTAAGGACGCTACACATACCACCTTTAAGTGTTACTGACATTTGAGGTGTGATAGCCTTGCTTTTCTATATTTTAGACTCATTTTTCCGACATAGTTGACAAGAAAGACGTAGAAAATGACAGAAAAGATGCAGGAGAATGAGATGGTGATGAAGGCTGTTTGTGTAAGATTCAAACCTGCAGCGTGGTGAGTACACGGCGTTACCTCAGCTCTCTGAACCTGCGGGAAGCCTGGCATGTAGAGTACTTGATATTTCTGTTCTCTGACTACATGCACTGATGATTGGTTTCTGATGACAGATACACATGATACTAGCTCACCTGTTTATCCGCTCAGCGCGACGCTACACTCGCACATGCATTCATACATGTTGACGGGCTTTTTTTGAGACACGGCTGTTGATTCCTTGAAGATCATTCACTTCTGGCAGTGACGGAGAGATAATGGAGTGAATAAATGAAGGGATAGAGGGAGGTGGGGGTTGGATGGAGAGATGAAAGAGGCGTGAAGAGAGGAAGGGAAAGGGGGAGAGTGACAGATGAGGAGAGAGAAGAGTGAGGATGAAAGAGTGCGGGAACTTGAGGTAGAGAGATAAAGGAAATGTGGGAGGAGAGAGTGAGGGAGTAGAAATGGATGGATGGATGGATGGATGGATGGGATGATGAGAGAGGAGTAGGAGAAGTGTGGTTAAGTTTGTGAATTCAAGCCTGACAGGAGGTACAGGAGATTATGAGATTGTGATGGAGTCCAAATCACAAGGAGTCAGTTTGTCTTTCTTCCTTCCTTTCTAACATCCCCCTTTTTCTCCAATGGCTCTTTCACTCTTTCCCCATCTCTCTTTCTCTCGCTGTATCCCCTCCATCTCTCTCTCTCTCTTTCTCTCGCTGTATCACCTCCATCTCTCTCTCTTTCTCTTGCTGTATCCCCTCCATCTCTCTCTCTCTCTCTCTCTCTCGCAGGCCCCGTTTCATTACTCATTTAAACCTTCTGTCATCGACTTCCCCTTGGCTCTTGCCCTCCAGGGAATCCCTGCTGCCATCTCAAGAGCCGTTCCATTACTCTGATGACTCAGGGGAAGATCCTGAGATCGACCCTGCGAGGGCCGAGGGAACGATTCATAACATCCATTGCATGGAGTAGGTTTTCTTTGCAACCGTTGCCCATTGCGGCAATCTGCTTTTTTTAATCTGCTGCTTTCAGATCACGATGTGCCGCTCTCTCACTCTTACTTACTTTTACAAACTGGACTGAATTGCTATCTTGTGTCCCTTCTTGCAAATGCAACTGCAGGTGCTTCACAGCCTGCAGCCCCGTAAAGGATCTAAAATGATGTGGACTGATGACACCGTGAAAAAAAAAAGGAAGCTTCTCTATGAATCTAAGAAGAGAGGCACCAACCAAGTCATCGGTGAGAAGATGGAGACGATGTTCTTGTTGCGTAGGAAAGATCGGATCCTGCAGGAGCCTTCTGTTATTGACTTCGAAGCCTGGTGGCTTGCTTTGTTTGAGCCCTCCCAGGTATGTTAAATGAATAGCAGCCATGTGTCCAGGAATATGGGGTGTTAGTGGAAACGCTTTGAATGGAAATTTCTCCCCAGGGGCATTTTTTGTGATCATTATTGCCTCATCATTTGCCAGCATCTGCTTCTGAAATGACACCTTCTTCAAGCGATAATTTGTCTCTTGTTTTGCCTCTCTGTGTCTCTGTCTCTCATTATTTCTCACTGTCTTATCTGTTCGCCTCTATTATCTGTCTCTTGTTCTCGGACCCGAGGACCCGAGCCAAATTGTTGACTCTCTTTGAGGAAGGAGGGAGGAGACGTTGGGAAGAAAGTTGATGAGACCTTGGAAGTGCTTAATGAGGCATGAACGTAGAACATGTCGGCTTTATGTAGCAGCGTTGCTCAGTCTGTAGTAGTCATTATTTCACACTGTGGCAGAACAGCGTTGAGTCCAGAAGGGAAGCGGTGAACCGAGAGCTCGTTCTGTACCTTGGCAAGAAGGTGGAGGTGCTATTTAAAAAGTGTCAGGCAAAGAGTGAAGAAAAACACACAGTACAGAGCAAAAGTCTTGAGCTCCCTAGACTCCTTTATATACATTTGCTCTTAGATGTTTTTGTTTTCCTGCACTAGTGTTTTACATTACTGCTCTTTATGGTGCATTCTTTTGATATTGAGAAACTTTTCATTTCATTATTTTTGAAAACATCTTCGCTTTTGCACAGTCCTGTACATCTACCCTACCTGAGATCGTGCACATTCGTTGCATACTCTGACAATAGTCAATATGGACTGACGTGATACCTTGCTTAATAAATTGGGTGAAATTGCAAGACATGTGGAAACACACATTTCTACCTCCACTCCCATGCATGCACATTACATCTCTCTTCTCAATGTGATGCAATCAGAGATCCTCAAGATCGTCGCAGTCAGCAAAGCCAGAGACAAAGACATGGGTAGGAGACATTCTTAACCCTAACCCCTAACCGGATCACAAACTTGTTTGGGGAGTGTAATGTGTGTCTGGGTGCTATCCTCTAGCCTCTAGCCTCAGGGCTTTGTCCCGGTACCAACCAACCATGTTACTGCTCTTATCCTGGCTCTCACAGATGGCGCGTGCACACACACACACACACACACACACACACACACACACACACACACACACACAGATGACCAGGTGTATGAGAGGAAGATGTCCTAGCTCCATGTTGTTCTGCTCTCTCTCTCTCTGTCACACCCTTGTGCCTCATCAATGTGACAGAACTACTGTTATGATCTTAATTGCTTGTCTTGTTTGAACGTCAAGCTTAAAAGGTAGATGTAACCACTGCCGGATAATGTAATGACTTGTCAGAATGTAATGAAATGGGCTGAAAGTGTGATAAAAACCTGTTGCCTCTGAGGTCTGGTGCCAGGCGGGCGGCCTACATGCCAACTAGGATGCCACGTCATGACATCCATGTAGAATGAGCCGCTGCAAACGCTTTCCTCTTCCTCTGTCAGGGACCTGGTGTGGACCCATAGCAGAGGGCCAAGGAGGCAAGTCCTGAGCTGGTGGTAGTGTGTGGGTGGCTGGAGTCTGGACAGCGACCCCCGATGGACTATGAACCTACCATGAAGTCGTACTGCTCTCAAGGCTTTGCAAGGGGTCCACCAGTGTGAAGGACTGGTCTGCAGACGGGTGGTGTGGCAGCTGCTGGTTCTCCAGATCCCTACACTGACTCTGATAGTGTTTCCACTGGGCAGAACCGCCAGGTCGTAGAGCTCCATGTTCACTGCTGCAACACCTGCAGTGCCCAGAAGATCCAATGAACAACTGGAGATGGGCATCCTGGAATCCAGCAATCGCTTTGTTCTTGTGCCAATGGATTACTTCACCATGTGGCGTGAGGTAGTGTGGGATTAGAGTGCCTTCACCGCCATGGGCTCTGCCGGTTCGGGGCCCCTGGAGAGCTCCACAGCAACCTTTGAGTCCCAGGTGGCGAGAGAGATCTGCAACCACCCGGGAAATATCAGGAGAATACCTGGAAGACGGAATATGGAAGACGCAGACCATGCCACTCCCCCTGCAGAGTGATGGGAGGGCGAAGCAGTTCAATCAAACGCTGACCTCAGAGCTGTCGGTCTTGACCGCCAACCAGCTGCAGGACAGGAACCGCCACCTCCCACTGGTGCTGCAGGCATGCAGGACAGGCGTGCAGGAGTCCACTAGTTACATAACACTGGGCAGCCTGAACCACAGATGCCAGCCGTGATAGAGACTGCCTCTCTTGGTCTCCCGTGACAGCGCCTGAGCTCGGCCCACAAGGTTACCCAGAACCACTTGAGTGAGGCCGGTCAGCAGCTGTAGAGGGATGCTGCTTGAGTGGCCAAAGTGTAGCCCCAGCGGAAACGTGGACTCTGCTCTAAATCGATGGACAGTTGGGAGGCTGTCAGCCAGGATCAAGTGGCCGCCGGGTCATGCGACCCTTACAGGGGGGGCAGTGCAAAGGCGCCGGGGAATTGGCAGAGTTACCTAGAGGGCTGTCCGGCACCAGATGGTTGAAAATGTTGACAGTTTGCATGAATGTGATGTGAAAGTGTGCACGTCTTAGTTTGATGAGAGAGTTTAGTGCTGTTTGTTTATTGGTCACTTACACACATTATGCACAGAGTAACCCGATACATCCTCATCCTTTAGACAGCATATAAGACCACACAGAGCCTGGTCCTAGTCCTGGTCCTGGTCCTGATGGCTGTTCCTATAACCCAGCCGTCACAATATCGGCCAAGTATCACCCTTCTATCTCTTTCTGACTATCTCCATTTTTTCTAATTCCCTCAATTTGTGTCTCAGCAGGTTTCAGAAAGCCAAAGAGTATTTTAGATCATATTAATGCGACCTGGACTTGAACTTGAATTTAAAACCAAAACAAAGCAAAATCAGCTTGGTTCTGAGTGACGTAGGTGATGACAGTTCTGTAACTACATGTGGTAGAAAAACTTCAGCTTACAATTTGTTCCAAGACTTTTGAAGGGCCTCCAGAAATGCTGTTCTCTCTCAATTTTCTCTTCAGCCTCTCCCTCTTGTTTCTTTCTCCCTTTTCTCCTTTGTTCCTCTCTCCCTCCTTTTCTTTTTCTATTTCCACCTTCTACTCATGTGCTGCCAGGCAGACGGCGACTCTGACAGGAACACATCTATACGATTACCTTTTTCCGCTAGAGTACATTTGGATATATCGCAGATCTAGAGTGCAACACTGGTGAGCTTTGTTTTGTCTGCGTCTGACTATAGTCACACACACACACACACACACACACACACACACACACACACACACACACACACACACACACACACACACACACATCTACAAGACATGTATATTTACACCATACGCACAAACACACACACAGAATTACTCATACACTCATACAAAACCCATGCATTCGTCACATCCCTGTTACGATGAACCCGTCAGCTCTTCCTCTGATTGTTTCTGATCAAAGTCATTCAATCTCCAGATCGCAGCGGTACCGAAAGGCAAAAATGTAATGAAGAAATGGATTTTGGTCGGCGGGGAAGAAAAAACACAAAGAGGAACGAGAGATGGAAGGAAAAGAGCTTGAAAAACGAACAAACACACAACAACAACAACATGGACGCCAAACACACACCGCTGTGTCCCGGCAGACTTCCTCTCCTCCTCCTCACTGCGTCGACAGCCTGTAGATAAATCACCCGTCGGAGTCGGAGTGAGTTGGCGGCTCCACCAATTATTTTGATGAGAACATAAGCTAGTCCAATTCATCTGAGCTGCGTTCAAAAGGCCCCCCTCGGGGAAGACAAGATCCTGCTGTTTCAAGACGTTTTGTTGGCTCTTTTGTTTAGCTGCTGAAAATCTGCTATGAAAAGAAAATGTTTTGTTTACATGAGACGTCGGTTTTAGTGGGATGAGAATTGTATGTTTTTTCTTTCTTTGTTATTTTCTTTTTTGGCATGAAGAAATGTATACACACCGGGATAGTGGGGTGGTGCTAACGCTGCCGGGGGTTAGGGGTTCAATTCCCTGTTCTGCTCACTTCCCATGTTGAAACGTGCGCCCTCGTGGCTCTGTAAGGCTCTTCAGATAACAAGCTTCAACACAAATATATAATATGGATGGATTGGACTGGATTGTTTGAATTTCGTAGTTTTATAATATAAAAGTAAGGCACCGATATTTGGTGTGATATTTCAGGAATCGAATGAAACAGGAGGCGGAGCTCACGTGACTGAAACAGGAAGTAGTTTGACGTTGAAACAGCGCGGTGGCAAGTGTGTGGAGATGTTTACCTTCACCTCCAACGATCCGGGTTCAATTTCCGTCTCATGACAAGTTTTCTAGTGTGAGATTTTATTTCCAGTGACATTTTCTCTTATCTAACCATGACCAGGTCCTTACGCCGAACCTGAACCAATGTTGTTTACTTGCCCGTTAGCTAACTCTCTCCTGGAAACACAAACTGCATCATGTCAGGTTTCTGTCTGGCCACAGGATCTCACCCACATCATTGGCAATGTTCCCCCTGCCTGAAGGAGGAGGGAGGTATAGCCTGGCGTGGTAGATCCAGCCCTGGATGCTCCTCTCTCCTCCTCCTCCTCCTCCTCCTCCTCTTACCCTCCGCTCTCATTTGTAATTGAACAATTTAGCAACCGGTGTTTATACCTGTGAGTATCCAACGTTGCCAGTCGGTCATTTCAGTTTTGAGTAGCGGTGCTTTCCATGTGAGATTGTAGTCATAACGTTTGTGCCAAATTTACAGAATTGTGTGTCATAAAAAGTGTGATTTAGAATTGCAGTCAGGGTGAAAAGCAGAAAATGTGTTTGGGTTTGGTACATGAGTGTCACGTTTTGGCCACCGTGTCTCAAGTTCCACTTATTACTTAATATCATTGAGGAGAAAGCAGAAGGAGAGAAACAGGTGACTGATAGTGAGATTCTACCTTTACCTACTCAAACAGCAGCTCCTCTCTTCAGTCATGTGAGAGGCCTGTCTCTGTTTCTGGATGAAGCCATCTCCCACCGTGACATGTTTGATATGTTGGAGGGTTTTCTTCTTTTGCTCAGCAGTGTTCTTCAGCTGACACACACACACACACACACACACACACACACACACACACCTCATCCCAGTATGTCTTTGTGACCAAACCTGAGCAGAAGCAGGAGGAAAGAAAAGCTGACTGAGAAGTGGAGAGGAATTAAAGAGTCCCTGAACGTCTCGCTGCTTTCTGTCTTCCAGGAAAAAGAAATTAATCAACATCAGAGAGAGAGGCGAACCACAAAAGGAGGCACAGTTGAGAAACATTCAGAAAAATGACGAGAGTGAGACTGAGGTATGAAAGAACGAGGATGAGGAAAAGGCAGAAATTAGATATCAAGCCAATGTCAGGAGAAGATTGAGAATATCGAGAGAGAGAGAGAGAGAGAGAGAGAAAGAGAGAGACATTGAAAGCTTCAAGTCCTGCTGATGAAGCCAGACTACTAGATGACAAACAACAGGGACTCTAAATTAAGACACGGTAACCGGGTGACCTGTAGGACCAGAAGGAACTTGTCTCATCCTACTAGTCTCTGGCACAGCAGAAGATGAGACCCTTCACCAAAGGTTGAGCCTAACCTCAACTCTGCTGACATGATGAACAGGTGCTACTGTCACATGACACGTAAACAACACGTAAACGGTGTTTCAGGGTTCGCAATATCACAATATCTCCTGAGGCTGTGTTGGTCATGTTGTCCTTTAAGACTTGATGCCCGTTAGAAGGAAATATCAGAGCAACTTGGAGAATGAAATGAAAACGACTGTCAGCCTCATCAGAATCTGCAGGTCTGTATGACTTCCTCTTTTCCTCTTCTCCCCTCCTCCTTCTCGGTCCTTCCCCCCTCTTCCCCATCTCTCTCTCTTTCCTCTGTCGCTCCCTCCCTCTCCTCCTCCCCCTCCTGCTTTCCTTCCTCTCTCTATCCCTCCTTACCCCTCTCCTTAGTATTTCTACTGCATCAGGTCTCTTGTAGTGACAGTGTGCAGATTCCAAAGGCCTCACAGGCTTCATGCTGAATTAGCCCGTTAACCACACACACACACACACACACACACACACACACACACACACACACACACACACACACTCACTGATGTGATGCCGGCTAACGAGGGAAATGCATCAGCCGCTAACGAGGAGCGGAGCGCTGACAACACCTTGTAGTTTAATGGCATCTGCTAATCAGGACTGAACACTGAACACACACGCAGACACACACACACACTCACACACATATGCCCGCACTCACCTGTGCACACACTCACACACACACACACAAACGTACACTGACAGTACAATGTCAAGTTCCCTGTGATTTTGAATTCTGTTTGATTTGTGATCGCCATTGAAGGAGGCAGGGTGGGGGCGTGGCTTAGGACGACTGGGAGGACAGGAGTCGGGTTGAGAGAGAGAGAGAGAGAGAGAGAGAGAGAGAGAGAGAGAGAGAGAGAGAGAGAGAGAGAAATAGAGGGGATAAGAGGAAAGACTGCCTGACACAGAGATATGAAGAGTTCATTTCCAAGACAAGGTTCATCCTCTCTCCTCTCTGATGTCAGTAAGGGTTTCTTCACCAGACTGGATCTGTCCACATTTAATATTTATTGTTTTATTATTATTATTGTGGTACACCCCAAAACTTTGCAACCACTTTTGTGTTTATTTAATTTAATTAGTTTAATTAGTCTTTTTTTTTTTATTTCCAGGGCCTAATATTATCCCTAATAATGTCGGTGATTTTACGCTATTTTATGTTTCATATGTAATGTGAAGGAAAAGGGTAAATGCAAGCAGCACCCAGGTGGAACTGTTGACACCGGAAGAGTTGCATCCCGGGTTGTCTCAGGGGGAAGCTTACCCCCCCCCCCCCCCCTAGTGGCTGGTGGAACGTGCCAATGTCAACTCCTTTAAGCCCATCTTTATTTCGGCAAGTGCTATAAAGATGTTCTGATATTGTTTCGAGCATTTCTGTCGAACTTTAACAAAAATCCCGCCACTGTCTAATACGGCAGGTTCAGACGCCGCTGAGTTAGCGGTTTTTGGGTTTTCTTTGCCCGGGTGTAGTCTTGCAGGCAGAACGCTAGGTTTTAGGTTTATTTACTTTACACTGAGTTTTATTTGGGCTCCTACCTTGGGGAGAGTGCGTATGTCGTTGGGTGCCTCATGTGACAGGGCAGTTGAATGCTGCAGAGCTGCACTTGTTTGTGGGGAATGTTAATATTGTAATGAATGCAGTTTAAAGGTAAAAATATTAAAATATTGCTGTGATGTTGTAGCCTAATGGTTTTACATTGAAAATGTTATGTGTTGAATATTTTGTTGTGAATCTGAAAATAGATGCAATTTGGACGACAAACGTGTCTTCATTGTCTACATGCTGATTCTACCTGTTTTACAAGATTTTCATATTGTTGCTCCAGTACCAATTTTGGGACCCGTAACATTATTAACATTTATATTATGAATTTGTCACATACAGAGTAATGCAGTGTAAAGCGTGGTGGCATGCTCTGAACACTGTGGTAGAGAGAGAAAAACTAGGAGATACTACAGTATAAGACAAATAAAACAAATACTATAAACAATATAAAATATGAAAAACAATAAATAGTAATAGTGTTGCTGCACCTCCTCCTGCTGATCTGGTCCTCCAGTCTGATGCTGAGAGACCGCCTCAACGTTTCACCTCCGTCTCAACTCTCTGGAAGGACATCAGTCATCTGTCAGGGCGTCGGCCTCGTTGAGATACATGAGATGATGTCAGAGTATCGACGTCTCACAAACGAGGGCCTTGGAGGTCAGGGGATCAATGGGAACAATCAAAACAGCTCCAGAACTGTGACAGTGCAAAGGTGTGTGTGTGTGTGTGTGTGTTTCTTATGTGTGTGTGCTTGTGTTTGTGTGTCTGTGCATGTTTCTTGTTTCTTGAGCTTGTGTGTGAATGTGTTTGTTGTACATGAGCGAATGTTTCAATGCACGAGTGTGTGTGTGTGTGTGTGTGTGTGTGTGTGTGCAGGTGTATGCAGGTTTCTTTGTGTGTGTGTGTGTGTGTGTGTGTGTGAAATATATCGGTATAGGGGCTCTGTGTTGTGTTTGAAGCTGCTATCTCCTCACTGCAGCTGGGAAGAACACGGATTGGACCCTAGCTATAAATACTCTCTCTGACACACACTTACACACACACACACACACACCATAAATACACCTTGACGCTGAGCTTGAGCTCAGTCCGCACTGCCAAACCTGATTAAACAGGAAATAAATCACTATAACACACACACACACACACACACACACACACACACACTACAGGTGTTAGCCTTTACCATGGCTTTGGATGTGTATTAGTGGAAACAATCTCAACACTTGCGGTTGAACTTAAAGGGATGAATGTGATTTAAAGTTGAGTCAATAAAGAGATCGTCCTTCAGGAAACGTCTGACTGTACTTGAACGTCACGCAGGAAATTGTTGATTTCTCTTTGACAAACTCATTTTAAAACTTTCAAAATGAATTGGCGATCAAAAAAAACATCTACAGTTTTACATCTCAAACATTTAGTATTATCCAGAGAGATTTACAACCAGGACAACAGTAGGATGAGCTTTGATCCGCTGACATTACAAGTCAGGAGGTCAAAGGTCAGAGGTAATATTCCTGTAATATTGCTAAAAGTTTTGTTTTGCTGGGCGAATGGAGGAGGAGGACGTGACAGTATTTGTTGTTGTTGTTGTCACGGCGGCCTGTGAGTCCATATAACCTGCCACCAATGTAATCACTCCCAGACCGGCTTGTTTCAATTATTGATCGTTTGAACTTTTAATAATGCGAGTCAAAACATCCGGAGTGAACTTCTCTCTCCTCTTAAATCAACACGTTGTTTACTGGGGGGGATCGGCTGGACCTCACCAGGCTGCTGGCTGAGCAGCGAGAGGCTCCTGGGAGCCCAGAAACAACAATGACTGATCATTATCACCTCCAGGTGAGGAGTGGAGCGGCAGACAGGAGGTCAGACTGAGCAGACAGGAGGGAGTGTGTGTGTGTGTGTGTGTGTGTGTGTGTGTGTGTGTGTTTGTTTTGTGTGCATGTATGTTTTGTTGTGTGTGTCTGTGTGTGTGAACAAAACAAGTAAATCAATTAATTTGTTAAAAGTACGTGTTGGTCTACATCGCGTACATATACACTCTGGTACTACACAAAAATACCTGAACATGCCACGTGTTTTAAAGTATGTGTATGAAAGTTGGAAAGTTTTAGTTACTTTTGGTACTTAAGTTTTGACAAAATAATTTAAATAATACATTTTTATATACAATATGTGTATAACAACAGCATCCTTTCTGATCCTCCACTAACACTATCATACACTATCATACACCATCCAACCACAGTAGAATACAACATGTCTCCACTGTCATGTTTTAGGATTTCACTTTTGTTTCCATTCACTGATTGGGCCTTTGGTGCACGACGGCTGCTGCTGCTGCTGCTGTTGTTGTTTTGTTGTTTTGTTGTTGTTGTGGTGAATCACAGTGTTTCAGTGTGATAAGGGAGCGGCGGCAGCAGAATGCTAACAGGCCGATTGAAGATGGTAGTAATTACTGTTTCGCCTTGGAAAGATATCTGTTAGCATGTCACGCGTGATTGTCTTGGCTTCTGTGTGTGTGTGTGTGTGTGTGTGTGTGTGCGTCAAGCTTGTGTGTGTGTGTGTGTGTCTTTCTGTGAGGCCTGTGTGTGAGTGTGTGTGCATGGATATTTGCTCTCATTTAGGTTAGCTAATGTGTGCATGCTTACGTGTGTGTGTGTGTGTGTGTGATGTGTTTGTATGTTTGCACACGTGTGTGTATGTGTCCAAGCCTCTGTGTGTGTGTGTGTGTGTGTGAGAGAGCTGCTCTACTGAACCTGATGCTTTTGTGCAGCGTGTGTGTGTGTTTACATGCAGTTATATATCTTTGAAAAAGGAAAATGAGAGTTGAAATGTGTGTGTGTTGACAAGTGCATCGTTGTGACTGTGTGTGTGTGTGTGTGTGTGTGTCTAAAACCTTATACTGCAGCATGAAGATTGGTTTGGAAGCAGATGTGCCTTTGTCACTTTTGTCTCTCTCTCTCTCTCTCTCCTCTCTCTGTCTCTCTCTCCCTCTCTCTCTCTCTCTCCCCCACATACACACTAATCTCTCTTTCCATTAAGACATACACCGTGTTATGTGGCAGGGAGCAGATCTCTGCTGTTGTGTGCCAAGTTTTAAATTAAGTTCTGCATTAGGTGCCGTGCAGATATTCATCCAGTTGTCAAGATTCAGTCTCTGTATCCGCCAGGAGAAAAATGAATCACACTTAGTCTTAGTGTACTGTAGCGCAGTATGAAGTATACTTATGATTAATGGACTAATTTGAAAACATTAATTTAGCACTTAGTTTAATAAAGCTGCACTTTATTTCCATTATAGTGCTGTTAAAGTTGGACCAATAGAGTGCAGCAGGAGTCGGTCAAGCATGCAACACAAAGTGCGACTGCTCTGGGATGTTTGTTAAATAATAATAAATAAGATGCGTTCTCGTCCCGGTGTCCGTCTGTGACCGAGTGTTCACGCCGACATCTCCACTTGGCAGCAGGAAGGAAAGACAGCGAAGCTAAACGTTAAAAACACGGTGAACATCAGATGGGCTGCGTTCCTCACCGGTCAACCCAGGATGGAGGCTGGCTCACAGTAGACAGCCTGTCAGGATGAGTGACAAGTGGAGGGCGGGACTAACAATACACCTCGTGTCTTAAGACAACAAGTTGCACACTGTTGCTTTCAAGTCTTTGTCCAATGCATTGGAGAACAAAGTGAATACAAATACACAAAAGTATACTTCAAATAAGTATATACTTCAAATGTAGTTTAAAGTAGCGCCTTGCTTCAGGCGCATTATAGAACATTACAATGCATTGTGCACTGTTATTATTATGTGATGATCTACTGAGAAGGGCCCCTCCACAGGGAGGTGAGAAGAGCCCCTCCACAGGGAGGTCAGAGGTCATGTCAGGTCATGATGCTATCTTGTTGTTTTTAGCGCCACACTCTAACCAGCCTCTGAGATCGGGATCACAGGAGTCATGATTCTGTGAGCATGATCGTTACCGGTAGTTCATCATTTACTGCAAAATATAGAGCGGTGGTCCCCAACACAGTCCTCAGGTTCCCCCTTGTCCTGCAGGTTCCAGCTCCAGCTCCACTCAGACGCACCTGAACCAATCAGAGGCTTCACGTCTTTATGATACCTTAATTAAATGAACTAATAAAACTGAGTTCTCGGTCGATTGGTGTGTCGAGGCGAGACGCCACAGACACACACCTGATGCCGCTCAAGCATTTGAAATGATCAGCCAAAACCGTGACCGCAACCACGCCTGGGGGGCGACCAGCCCACTGGTGCCTCGTTCTGATTGGTGCTCCAGGGTAGCAGCGCCGTGGTTCAGACACACTGAGGGCATACAATAGAATAGAATAGATAGAATACAATACAATAGTATAGAGTTGTTTTTGTCTTTTATCCTGAACTGTCTCTCTTTCTCTTTCTCTGTATCTCTCTCTCTTACTCACACACACACACACACACACACACACACAGATCTCCCCATGCTTAGCCGTTGTTTTAATTGCTCCTCCAGGGCAGCAGTGCTGTGACCTTTATGTCATGTTGAGATAAACTGTGAGCTTCATTCTGTTGTTTTGTTTTTTTGTCATTACAATAATTGGTAGAAAAACTCCTCCTCACTCTTCTGAACTCTGCAGCTTGCCCACAGCTGAGAGGCTGAACACAACCTCTTATAATGCTATACATCTATTCATCGACACAAAACCAAAAAATCATTACCAGAAGTTTGTCTGAAGGAGTTACCGTCTTTCGAATTTGTTTAATTATTGTGATGTCAATCATTTGGTAAGAAGAGATTTCAGGATTTGAACCAACAACCTGCAAGTCACAATGAAACTGTATTTTGAGAGCATCTTATTGTCGTATTGGGTAAAATACAAAAATACAAGGGGATAAATTATTGGCATTTATTGTGAAATAGTAATATCAATGACAAATAAAATGAGCTAACAAGGTGAAAAGACTTTCATCTGAGACTGACTGAATGTTTCTGTGAAAATATATTGACATGTTTCCATTTTCACCTTCAATATTTTTACTTTTGGAGTTGGATTGCATGCATTAGAGAATGCAGTGTGTGTGTGTGTGTGTGTGTGTGTGTGTGTAGTTATCATCTGCAGACATTCCCATAGTTAATTATCGATTTTTAGGGAAACCATTTGTGTAGAAACATCAATTCACCTGTCCACCCCCCATGTTACATCTGTAGCATAATTATCCTGTTGCCGATAGCGATATCTCCTTTTGTTTGCAGAGCTCATATCTACAGCTTCATGTTATGATCTGTACTTATTGATCGCTGTATGTGTGACCCAGCCGACCTTGAGCAGCAGACTGGCTGTTTACGCTGTTTACGAGTTTACGCTGTTCATTAGATGGAAATCAATACGTAAGCTAATCACATGTTGGTAATCTCCACATGCAGGAAATTAACCAGAGACATGTCCAACTTTTGAAAAACAAAGCAAAAGCTACAGAATAACTATCGGTGTAAAAGCAAAACCCTTCTATGGAATGCAATTAAATTTCACCATCTAATGACCCGGAGCATCTGGATTACTGAACTATAGAGATAGATGATAGAAAGTGTCCTACTACCTAAAAACATGTTCCAAGTGAAGAAACCACCATCTGGAAAGGAAAGTGACATCTGCTATCGCTAAGTAAAAACACTTGATGATACTTAGGAGTTGAACCTTTAAAAAAAAAAATCATCTGAATCATCTTGACATATAACAGATTGCTTTGAATGTGCTTTATGTGCTTTTTAGTCTTGTGTTGTTTATTCTTAATAATGAACACCATTTTTATGATTCAACTGTATGTAGCATTTTAGTCATGAACTCTTTGTTATTGTTATTGTTTGGTGATAGAAACTGAAAAGTGAATCCAGGGTAATATTATTATTCCTTATTTATTTCACGTATTAAAGTATTTGGGAGATTATCCCATTGGTCAGTTTACCTGTTCAGTGATGACATGGAGGCCAAAATCGTGTCCCTGGTAGAACACTTTAGCATGTTGAGTGATAGTAGGTGAATAGCTCCATCCAAAGAAAAAAGACTGACCTTTAAGTAATAAGAAGTTGTTAGTGGTTGTTATTATATGGCCCGTACATTAATACATTATAGTTAATACTATACAAATATAGTAGTAACTCAATATAGCCGATGTAGCCAGGGTTTTATTTGAACTAATCTGTTTCAGAACGAGGTATACATCTTTATATAAATTGTTCCAGAAGTATAATTTGTATTAATGATTAAATGTTTAATGTTAGCAATTGAATGTTGAATTATTGTGTTCAAATAAGTTAAAAACTACATTTATGCAGCTTTATTGTTGTTATTATTGTTATTATTATTAATATGATATTTATTATTAAAATAAAAATGTCCACCTGCTTTTGAAACACCCAGTACATCTCCAAAACAAAACAACCAGATTTGAAAGCATGTTATTGAAGACTACTTTCGCTTTCTACTTTCTACTTTCTACTTCTATTTTCTACTGACATAATGCTCCTCCCTACTGTCACTGTCACTCATCCTGTTCATGCTAAAGTGTTAATGTGAATCATCTACTGTGTTCACATGGATGATTCTGGTCTGCTCATCACTTAACGGGTTGCGAGGAAATGGATATAATTCAATGTACACCTCGACGGCTTGTTAGCTTCCTCATAGACCTCCAACATCTTCCTGGTGTTAAATCCACCTCAGTGGTAAAGGGGGGCGGTTGCAGATGAAGGTGAAGAGGAAGGTTAACGAAGGGCTTTTTACATCTCGGGACAGAAGAGGAAGGAGGTGTTGGAGACATTCGGGTCTCCGGTGGCGGGGCAGAGAGAGTCGGTTCTCCTGTTTACTGTGAAAACCTCATCCCCTCTGAATCAATACTCCATTTACCACGGCGCTCTCAGGACTGGAGATACTTAGGGAGCGCTCGGCTCTCCTCCCCCCTGGCTTCCTGTCCTCTTACTCCTCTGCTTTTCCATGATTTCTCCTCCGTCGCCTCCCCTCAAGTTATCTTTCCTCTCACCCGGCATGTTTCCTCTCCCTCCCCTCCTCCTCTCTTTTCTCTTCAACCTTCGCCTGTTTTCTCATTTCTCCTCCTGCCTCTTTTTTTCCTCAACACCTTTCTCCTCCTTGCTATTGTCCCTCCTCATTTACTCTGCTCACATTGTCTTTCTCCTCCTTTCTTTTCTCCTCGTCTCCTCTCCTCCTATACCCCCTTACTCATCTCTTATGTTATTTTCTCATCTCCTCTCCTCTCCTCTCACCTTGTTTCTTACTCTCTTCTCTCCTCTGCCCTTGGCTCCTCTCCTCTTCTCTCCTCTCGAGTCTCCTCTTTCCTTTCATCTCACCCAATCTTCCTATCATTTCTTCTCCTTTCCTTCTCTCATTACCACACATTCTTTATCCCCTCCTCCCTCCCTTCCCCCCTCCCTCCCTCCCCTCTCCTCTCTTGACACCTCTTCTTTCATCTCCTACCCCTCCACCTCTCCTCTTCACCCCCCTCTCATGGCCCATCCTCCTCTCTTTTCTCCTCTCCTCCTTCTCCTTTTATTCTCATCTCCCTCCTCCACCTTCTCTCCTTTCATCATCACCTCTCCAGTCCTCCTCCCTCCTCCTCCCATCTTCTTCTCCTGAAACCAATTTCCCTGCGGGTCATGTGGGGTCTCTCGGTGGGTTTTGTTTATGTGAGTCAAGCGGCAGTTGCATTAAGGACTTAGCCCTTTTCCTCTCCTGAGCCGAGACGATTTGCTGGCCGCTCGGGGCGAGAGGAGTGAAACGGCTAAATCACATTGTGCCGTTAATTTAATTAGCCGGTAATTGACATTTTAAATGCCTCACATTTAAATTAGCTGGCCGCCGCGGAAGTCCTCGCCGCCGAGGAATTGATTAAATCTCAGCAAAGTGGCAGAGGAAAAAAAACAAACATGCTGAGACGGGAGGAGGGAGAGAGAGAGAGAGAGAGAGAGAGAGAGAGAGAGAGAGAGAAGGAGAAACCATCAGAAAAAGAATGAGGAAGAGAAAAAGAGAGTATGGTGAAGAAGGTCAGAGAGAGAGAAAGAGAGTGAAAAGCAGAGAGAGATACAGGGAGAGAGACAGAGAGAGAGAGAGAGAGAGAGAGAGAGAGAGAGAGGAAAGAAAAACAGATAAATAAACGGGAAAGAGAGACTATGAGGAAGGAAAAGAATAGAGTGAGGGAGAAGCCATGACAAAAAGAGAGAGAGATCTTCTCCTCCCCAGAAGTCGCTGAGGTCAGAGGTCATCAGTCCTCTGGCCCATCCCAGTCAAACCCTCCTAGCAGGAAGTGAGGAACATTCTCTAGACAGAAACTGGCAAACTGGGTAGTTAGCATGAGCAGTGATAGCCACCGTGGCTGAACAGACAAAGAAAAGAGCGCCACCTACAGGAACTCAAACTCCATCTACAGAAAACCCAAGGAGAAAGACGTCACAGGACTGGACACACTGTTTGATTGACAGGTGATCTCTGGGGAGAGCAGTGAGGAACACCACAGTGAAGAACACCACAGTGAGGGACACCACAGTGAAGAACACCACAGTGAAGAACACCACAGTGAAGGAACACCACAGTGAGGAACACCACAGTGAGGAACACTACAGTGAGGGACACCACAGTGAAGGACACCACAGTGAGGAACACCACAGTGAAGAACACCACAGTGAGGGACACCACAGTGAGGGACACCACAGTGAAGGACACCACAGTGAGGGACACCACAGTGAAGAACACCACAGTGAGGGACACCACAGTGAAGGACACCACAGTGAGAGACACCACATTGAGGAACACTACAGTGAGGGACACCACAGTGAAGAACACCACAGTGAAGAACACCACAGTGAGGGACACCACAGTGAAGGACACCACAGTGAGAGACACCACATTGAGGAACACCACAGTGAGGGACACCACAGTGAAGGGACACCACAGTGAGGGACACCACAGTGACTCGGTGGTTGGTTTACATCTCTGAGCCTCTAATGAACAATGAAGCAGAAATGCCACAAAAATAACCTTTAAACCAGAAACCCTGCTGGTCCACAACCACAGAGACGGATTTATATGAGTAGCATGGTCTCGTCAATTTCACACAAGTGTGTGTGTGTGTGAGAGAGAGAGAAAAGAGACTTGCTGAAGTGTGTGTGCACCCGCTGTGTGTGTGTGTGTGTGTGTGTGTGTGTGTGTGCGCACGCATGTTTGCAAATGCATGTGTGTGTTAAGAAGAATGTAGAACTGGTCATCAGTATGAATGGCCATGTCAGCGCTTTTATCTATTTTTAAGTAGCCCTTTACACACACACACACACACACACACACACACACACACACACAGGCAGGTATCAGGCTGGTGTCTGATCTCTCCTCCATGGTCTTTTAGTATTCTTTCAGCTCCAACTTTTCAAAGGAAAGTTTGTCACAACGCCGACTGTTTGATCTGCCCGCTGTCATCACTGACGCTGGACAGGAAGAGAGAGAGAGAGAAGAGAGAGAGAGAGAGAGAGAAAAGAGGGGAAGAGAGAGGAAGGGCTGAGGGGGAGATCTACCATTAAATTAAACATTAAATACAATAAATAAATAAAGACATATCACCATCATCAGTCTGTGTGTTCAGGCCGATATCCCCTGATGGCCTGAAATTTACTTTTCAATGATGGGGGGGCGGGGGGCGTTGGGGCGGCCTTTTGGGGCGTGGCCTGCAGGGACCTGGGTTGTGGCTGTCAAAGTGAGGCGAGCGGCCCCAGAGCAGGAAGTAACAACAACAACAACAACAACAACAACAACAACAACGGAGGAAAGCAGGAAGAGAAGAAACAGGGGGTACATGACTGCATGGTGCTACCAATAACACCTCTAATAACTATTGTAAGACTTTGAAATACTTCTAATACTATACTTCTTCTTTAAATGTAGGTCATTTAAAGGTGTTTTGAAGACCTCCTGACCTGTCGTGTTCATCTCTCCATCTAGAGAAGATAAAAGAAAGAAATGAGATGAGAGATGAGAGACATAAACAACAACAACCCACCAGCATGGTCCTCCGAGTTCTTCTTCTGGAGGTGAAAAGCTGTCGACCTTCTATGTTTCCCATCACCAGAAGACTGGACGGTGTTTTAAAACTTAGAGGTATGTTTCCATTCAACCGTCAAGCAAATTGTAGGTAACCAATTAACCAATTAGCAATTTAACAAACGAACCAACGGACCAATTAACCAATTAACCAACTGCACTAACTAATGGCTACACAACCATGTTACTATACAAGTGTTCATCAGTGGATCTGTCATAACAAATGTTATATTCCAAATAACTCATTCTGCATTTGAAAAAACCCCAAAACAAAATAATCAGATAAAATAGCTCAGATTAAATCAAAAGCTGTTCCTCTTCTAATGGATAGGAAGCAGCTGAAGAGGCTTCGGCTGACAAAACCACAGACACTTTTACAGGCTGGATGTTATCTTAAAATATGTATATATAATAAACAACAATCTTTAACCACTGTCCTTAAAAATGACAGATTGAACATCAATTCAAGAGCTCAGAAAGAAATCTGTCATAACAAATGGAAACATGATGGCTCTCGTCTGAATTCATATAATCAACAACTGCCTGTACGGGAGAAGTTTCATTTAAATGACTGTGAAAATGCCGGTTTATTAGCAGCGGCACGTTGAAACCAGCCGCTCGTGTTGCTGACGGACCGCCGCCGCTGACGGTCCTCAGGATGCTGCTTCACAAACATGCAGCATGGTGGGTGTCGGTATAGAGGAGTGAATCATCTGCCCCTTTGATTGACTCCCCTCCTATCATCCTCCTCCATCGATGAGCAATCCCCTCCTGTAGGTTGTATCCGTGTGTGTGTGTGTGTGTGTGTGTGTGTGTGTGTGTGCGTGTCTACTTGCCTAAGTGTGTGTTGATTGCAGCCGGATGGAAAAACAATTGTTCCCGCCTCTCTAGCTGATGGATCCGTGTGCGGTTGCAAAGTGAGCTGCGTTCAGAATAACAAGGTTCCCTAACACACAGCTAGTTACCATATAGACAAGACAGACTGACGGGGTGTTTGGGTTTTACATTAACGCATAATCAACCCCTCACCCCGCTCCGCAACAACCTTTTCAGCAGGAAGGTTCACGGTTATCGACGGGCAACATGTTAAAGTGAAGATGCAAGTGGAAAAGTCTTTCTATCCATTCTGGGAGGAACGATTGTCGTCAAGGATGTCACTTTGTTTTAAAGCTGCACTAGGCAACATGTTTAAGAAGACATCAGAAACCTTCACCCTGTTCAGTCACAGGATACATCTACTCACCTCACGTTACACTGGGTAATGAAACCCTGCAAACTCTCACTTATTCACACACATTTAATTTGGTGGACAGAGGAAGAGAGAGGAAGGAAGGAAGGAAGGAAGGAAGGAAGGAACAACTGATAAGATGTTGGTGGTGATCTGAGATTTTGGCCATTAAACTTTTGCTGCAGCAACAACCTAATTCAAGTTCAAGTTTCATCTCATATAATCTGAAGAGCGACGCTGCTCTGCCACTTGCTCCTGTAATCCAGATGCTGGGTTCGTCAATTGGTAATTGGGTGAAACACCAGATGAGATTAAAGTCACCCCAGGGCGTCAGAGTCAGAGTGAACTCAACATACAGCCGGTCATTTCAGACGGGATTTTTTTTACCGGTGTGGCGAGAAAATGGCTGACATGCTTGTTCCGGATGGGATCAAATTCCCTTGACCAGTTCATCAGACCTCCCCTGCTCAACACTCATGTACATCTGTACATTGAAAAGTTGCAGTAGTGTGGTAGGCTTCTAACTGGATTCCACAACATGGCCGCCGCTCGCTGAGCCACCGGATCTCATCTGTGTTATTTTTCTATTACCAGGAGCTACAGAGGGGCACCAGGGTGGCATCCTCTGTGTATGCGTGTGTGTTGTGTTAGTATGGGGTGCTGCACACCCACCAGGGGACCGAGAGGTGATAGGTCAGGCTGCTAGCTAGCATCGTAATGATGTCCGCTGCTCCCTTTCCCTCCTTACTTCACGCTGCACCATGTGAATCCACTTACAGACTTTTTATTTACCGCTGCACTTCTGCTGCGTCCCGTTTTTCAACCGTAGTTACAAAGAATACACAACGTGGTGGGTTAAGATTAGCAGCAGATTAGCAGCAGATTAGCAGCAGATTAGCGACAGATTAGCGGCAGAGTAGCTGCAGGTCTTTCTTGTGTGTTGTGCAGCCACGGTGTAAAACCTCTCGAGTCTCTCAACCCCCCAGTCACCAGATATTTCCTTGTGACTTGGTAAATTAAAGTGACACGCAAACTTCACCTCCACCTCCACCTCCTCTTCCCACCTCCTCTGCTGGTGCTGCCTAGCTTTTTGAAAGCACCTTACTTCTCTTACTCATCTCCTCTTCCTCTCCTCATCTTTTCTCCATAGCGGTCCTCCTCCTCCTCTTTATGCCTTCACACCTGGATGTTTTCTCTTGTTTCCTTCTCTCCTATCCTCTCATATCCCCTTTTGTCTCTTCTCACCCTTCCTTTCCTGTTATCTCCTCTCTTCTTCCCTTCTTTCCTCTCCTCTCATATCCTCTTGTCTCCTCTCAATGTTCCTGTCCTTTTATCTCCTCTAGTCTCCTCCCGTCTCCTTTCCTTTCCTCTTGTCGCGTCTCTCCTTTCCTTTCCTCATCTCCACACCCCATTTTTTTCCCTCTCTCATCTCCTCTCCCCTCCTCTCCCCATCTTCTCTTCTCCTCATCTCCTCTCTCCTTTAATTTCCTCTCATCTCATCTCCTCTCCTCTTCTTTCCTCTCCTCTTGTCCCCCATCTCATTTCTCCTCTCCATTTACCTCCTCTCCTGTCTTCTCCCCCTTCCTTCCCTCTCTTCATCTCCACATCTCATCTTCTTTCCTATCTCCTCTCTCGATTCCTTTCCCCATCTTCTCTTCTTTCCTTTATCTTATCTCCTTGTCTCCTCTCCTCTCATCTTCTCTTCTTTCCTCTCGTCTCCTCTCCTTTAATTTACTTCCCTCTCTTTTCCCCTAACCTGCTTTCATAACCTCCTCTCTCCTTTCCTCCTACCACCTCCCCTCCCCTGCCCTCCTCCTCCTCCTCCTCCTCTCCTGGCCAGTGTTTTAACAGCATAACACCAGGAATAATCTCCTTGGCACTTTAGTGAACCGATGCATTCAGGTGACCTAGCCATGGCACCATGTTCCTCCCCAGGCGAGGAGCTAAATTACAGTAACCTTCGCATCCAGCAGAGAGAAAATTGTCTCTCTTTGGAAAAAAACAGTATCTCTATTTAGTCCTGCAATAACAGTGGAAGGAGGCCTGGGGGGAGGCAGCCCACGTAGTCCACCTCAACATAGCTTCATAAAAAGAGACTTTTTGATATCCCACTCTACATCTCTGTTCCTCTCCTCTCTCTGTTTTCTGTCTTTCCCTCATCCTATTTCACACTATCTCTGCTTCCTACTTCCTACTACACCGTCAGATATTTGATAAATAACATAATAGAAAATATCTTTTGTTACGTTCGTTTGTGATGTTGATGGTGAGCCAGATTTTATAATAGATCACACTAATATTTTTCCTCCCACAAATAAATTGGCACCACCAGACAACATAAGATATCGTAAGACAGTAATTGAAAGTGCAGCTCTTGCCAAACTAGTGATAAATATATTAAAGGGGCAGTAAGTAAAATTTTTACTGCCCCATAGCATAAAATGACCATAAATATCTGCAGGGGGTTGATTGGGTTGGGATTAAACGATCACAAGTATTGGGGCTCGTCCCACAGATCCCATTCAGACTATGATGTGACGGGCTCAGCCCTATAGGGGAGACCGGGGCGAGGTGGTACAGGGACAAGTTGGTACAGGGGCAAGTTGCCTCACTGGCTTTATTTCTGAAACTACATATTTTAGAGCCAAACGTCCAATCATAAATTGTTATGTATTTATTTCATAAACTATTAAATGGGATATCATTTTTATCATATCACCAGATTCATCTAGTATGTTTTTTTATATTATAGAATTTATACTTCAATGGAAATCAGTTCAATTCAGTGCATCGACACCATGTGACAACATTCCCCTTTAATATCTACTGTACTTTACAATTGTGAATCTCTTCCCCTTTAAAAAAAAAAAGTGTTTTACTCTCTGTTTCTCACTCACTCACACACACACACTCTCACACTCACACACACACACACTCTCTCACACACACACACACACACACACACACACACACACACACACACACACACACACACACTCCAACACTTCTCCTCTGCTGTCCCCATTAGTAGCTGAATGGGCCGTTACATTTGATTTTCTTCCTCAGCAGAAGCTGTTGAGCGTAGACAATCATCCTGCAGCCAGTGACTTCCCAGCATGCTGTTAGAGGCCTTATTATCAGCCAATCAAAGCAGGAGGCAGCTGTTGGATGGATGTGTGTGTGTGTGTGTGTGTGTGTGTGTGTGTGTGTGTGTGTGTGTGTATGGGGGGGGCTAGCTCTGTACAAACACAATCAGGCATACATAACTCACATACACACATACACATAGAAGTACATAGCACACACACACACAGAAACAAATGCATACTTGTCCAGATGTGTACAACTAAGCACATGTGTACATTTCAGGCAAACATGCAACACACATACACAAACATGTACACCCATGTACACACACACTCACACATGCATACACTCAGGGCAGGCTGATCTGACTGGAGAGGGAGTGATCTCACCATATTCTTACCTCAGTCTCCATGATTATGGCCATTGGTAGAAATGACAAATAATGGTGGCAATGTGCTGTGAAATGAACCCTATTATGTGTGTGTGTGTGTGTGTGTGTGTGTGTGTGTGTGTGAGAGAGAGAGAGAGAGAGAGAGAGAGAGAGAGAGAGTGAGAGAGAGATGATAAAGAGAGAAAAGCAGAATAAAATGATGAAGATAATGAAGGAGAGAGAGAGAGAGAGAGAGCTGTGATTGCCAGCAATCATCCTCTACAATGTGATCAGGTCATCCAAATGTCAAGCTAAAACATCACAGCCAGGATCACACACACACACACACACACACACACACACACACACACACACACACAGCTAGTCATTAGTGTCAGCCAGAGGGTGTGACAGTTAGCCAGTGTGACTATGACTCTGAGTCAATGGACACACTTCCTGCTTAAAGCCTCACATTCACACTCCTCATCTGTTACCGCTGCTGTTGTGAAGGTAGTCCAGTAGTCCAGTAGCCCAGTAGTTCAGTAGTTCAGTAGTCCAGTAGCCCAGTAGTCCAGTAGTTCAGTAGTCCAGTAGTCCAGTAGCCCAGTAGTTCAGTAGTTCAGTAGTCCAGTAGTTCAGTAGCTCAGTAGCCCAGTAGTTCAGTAGTTCAGTAGTCCAGTAGTCCGGTATCCCAGTAGTTCAGTAGTCCAGTAGTTCAGTAGCTCAGTAGTTCAGTAGTTCAGTAGTCCAGTAGCCCAGTAGTTCAGTAGTTCAGTAGTCCAGTAGTCCGGTATCCCAGTAGTTCAGTAGTTCAGTAGTTCAGTAGTTCAGTAGTTCAGTAGCCCAGTAGTTCAGTAGTTCAGTAGTCCAGTAGTTCAGTAGTTCAGTAGCTCAGTAGCCCAGTTCAGTAGCGCAGTAGTTCAGCAGTTCAGTAGCCCAGTAGTTCAGTAGCCCAGTAGTTCAGTAGCCCACTAGTCCAGTAGCCCAGTAGTTCAGTAGCCCACTAGTCCAGTAGCCCAGTAGTTCAGTAGCCCACTAGTCCAGTAGTCCAGTAGCCCAGTAGTTCAGTAGCCTAGCAGTTCAGTAGCTCAGTAGTCCAGTAGTTCAGTAGCCCAGTAGTCCAGTAGCCCAGTAGTTCAGTAGCCCACTAGTCCAGTAGCCCAGTAGTCCAGTAGCCCACTAGTCCAGTAGCCCAGTAGTTCAGTAGTCCAGTAGCCCACACTGGAAAGAATCACCCAGTCATAGGCTCCCACGTATCACCTACGGTGGCCTACGAGGGACAGTAGTCACATTTGTGACTATTTGACAACTCAACAGATGAAGTGTTAACAGGTGTTAAGGGTACTTACATCAGGGTAACATCAGGGGAATTTGTACTACACTAAACCTTCTGTTGCTCATCTCTTCTTCTACAGCCTCCAGTCAATACTTGGTAAACATGGGGGGTGATCAGCTCGTCTGTGATGTGTCCACTTTGTCTGACAGATCAATCAAACAGGTATGAACAACCCAAAATGAGACAAAATGAGGTGAATTATTTAATGTGAGACAAAAAGTAGAGAGTCTGCAGTCTGAGGGGAAGAGCTGTTCAGGTCGGGTTCAAAAACTGGACAAAATGAAACCAGCAAGATTTCACACAGATGAAACAACGACATTTGTTTACATGAGGTCAGATGTCTTCCTCTTCTTCATCAGTGTTTCTCTTCTGGCTTCTTTTTAATGTATTGTTGACTGAAGGATGAGACGGATGCCTGAGATGCTGACGACTCTGTTCTTTCATCAACCTGCCATCCTCTGGAAAGAAACGATGAAAAGAAATTCAGGATTGTGTTGTGACTGTATGGTGTGTGTGTGTGTGTGTGTGTGTGTGTGCGTGTGTGTGTGTCCATCCGTCCTTGCTGGCTTTGTCCTCTTATTGAGAAAAATACCATGTTTCCAATCTCCACCACTGTGTGTTTGTGTATCGTGTGTGTGTGTGTGTGTGTGTGTGTGTGTTCAACCCAATGATCTGATTGGCTGACCTTCACTAGTTTCAGTGTCTGCCACCATCTGTAGGCCCTGAAGCTGTTTCTCTCTCTCTCTCTCACTCACACACACACACACACACACACACACACACACACACACACACACACAATTAAAAAGACATGAACACACATGGTACCTTCATATCAAGGTGACTGAGGACAATACCAGCAAGGACAGTCTCTCTCTTTCTCACACACACATACATACATATACGGATGCTGCAAACCACAAACACACACACTCCCCAATGCACTCATACATAATACATGCCTACACATAGAACACACACATTCATACATGCATACACACATACACACAGAACACACACATGCATATTTAAATACACACACACACACACACAGATATTGTTTTCCTTCAGATGTGACTGCAGGCGAGACCCAGTGGACATTAAAGTTGGACTGAGGGCACACACAAGCACACACACACACACAAACACACACTGTTATTTGAACGTTGCTTCATATTGGGCTGAAGGCTGTAAAATAATAATCATATTTATTAACACAATATCAATATTTCATAACCCCTGACCCCAAGCAGTGACCTTGCTCTGTGTGTGTGTGTGTGTGTGTGTGTGTGTGTGTGTGTGTGTGTGTGTGTGTGTGTGGCAGCAGTGAGGGAAGGCGAGATGAATTATTGCTTTGCTTAGCCCGTAATAACCCTTCTTACCCTCGGCCATCTACCTGCTGGTATGTGTGTGTGTGTGTGTGTGGGGGGGGGGGGGGGGGGGTGGAGTAGGAGGCATTTACAAAGAACTATAAAAGTCCTTCTCTGCAGTAATAAGTAATAAGTAATAAATACCTAAAAACCTTGAAAAACGCAGACAGACAGACAGACAGACGGACGGACAGACACACACACACACACACACACCATTACCTAGGCTGCTCCAGGCTCATATAAGACGTGAAGAACAATAATTCATCTATGTCATTTTTATAGACAGCTTGAGAGAGGTAATGATCCACACACACTCTCCAACAACTGTACCAAAATGTGCACGCGCGCACACACACACACACACACACACACACACTGTGTGTGTTTGTGTCTGTTTACCACCCCAATGGTTTCCAATGGTTACGTGGCCCACACACCATGTTGGAGAAGCGATGACAAAACGAAAGATTGGAAAATCAGCGTTAACATCTATCGATTCATTGATTAGTTAAAGCTGCACCGTTTGAATTTGAATTTTCAAAACTCAGGAAATTGTGTAATGTGCTGTCAGTAATTTGTGCACTCCTCGTCCTCCTGGGCTACGTTCTGCAGCTCAAAGAGTCTCATATACCTCAAACGTCTCACGAATCTGATTCTTTTCAATCAATGTCAACAGCAAAAGGTGCATGGCGTCGTTTTTTTTCTAATTCAATCCTGACCATATTGATATTGATATATACACTGTGCTGCACTAAGCTGGTGTTCAGACCTTGCATTTCTCATGAAGTAAAAAAGGAACAAATACGTATTGCTGTCAAAAGCATGTCAGTGAACTACAACAACCATAAACCATTGCAACTATGGCGTCAGTCAGACTGCTGGTGTGCGTTGACAATGCCAACATGTACTGAACAGAGATAAATGGTGATGGATCTCTAGTCAGTAAGTTAGTAAGAGAGTAAGAGACACACAACTGAAAAAACAACATCAAGTCCATTGTTATTGGAATAGACCGAATCTATCTATCTATCTATCTATCTATCTATCTATCTATCTATCTATCTATCTATCTATCTATCTATCTATCTATCTATCTGTCTGTTATCTGTCTGTCTGTCCGTCCATCTATCTCTCTATCAATCTGTGCTATTCTTCTTCTTCTTCCAGTCGTAGCTTGTTTTCTCTCCCTCTGCCATGCCTGTAATTGCCTCTCCACGTCCGGCAGAGTCATTACCAAGTCCTCATAACCCGCTTGGCCTTGATTTGAGTAGGCTGGCTTGTTACGGAGCCGTCGCTCACTGTCGTCTCTGTCTCTGTGGAGGGAACTTGATGCTGTCAAATTGTAAATTGGTATTACTGTGTGCCGCCCTATTTCTCTCTCTCTCTCATTCTATATCTAAGGTACTGCCACTTATTCTCATGTCTTTATTTTCTTGTAAAATTTGTGTTTTTGTGGGATGAAACCATGCTTGATTTGAGCAGGCCAGCTTATTGTAGAGTAGGGCTGTTTCTCTTTGTCTATCTCACTATCTCTGGGAGGAAATAGATAGATCATACACATTAAACTGGCACTGAACTTTTCTTTACATCCTACATTTACATTAAGAAAATGACTTATGTGACTTCATGTTATGGGTAAAAAGGTTATGCAGGCTTGTTAATTGCAGAGGAAATAAACACAGCACACAGCCCTTCGATTTAAATTGCCGTTGTGCCTGTTAAGTCGAATAAGAATAGCACAATTTATAGAACAGGCTGTTTAAAGTTCGGGGACACAGCCAGGATTTCTAGCAGAGCCCAATTTGATTTTACCCATGCACATTGGTAATTTCACCAGTTATTCCACACAGTAACATCATTTTCTGGGGCAGCAGAACAGACCAAACTCTCAACAAGTGTCTCTATATCTTTGTCATGTTATTTTTCTGGGCACTGAACTGTGCTAAAGCACTTGGCTCTCCCTTTTATTCATTATTTTATATTCTAAAACACAAAAAGGTACGTCCAAAGCAACGTTTGCTGCTGCAACAACCTCATTTCCCAATGTGGATCTTTAAAGTTTCATGGCATCTAATGTATAGAATGATACTGCTCTACCCCGCCACTGGTTATGTGGCTCTTGTAGATGCCACGTGAGTTAACTATAATGGTAGGTCATTTGTGGTAGCCAGAGAACTTACAAAAAGGTAAAAGTACCACTCATCTGACCTCCCCAGGTAATACTAATTATGATGAATATGTTCAACAAGATAAAAGTACTTATTTCCCTATTTTGATAGATAAGAAACATTCATTCATTTTATGGTTAATTGCTTTTAGTTCCATAATTCGAGAGTGACAGTGGACAGCCCTGCCTTCACCCCCAGGTAAAAAAATATATAACTCTGTTTGGTTCTAGCAGTGATTATCCTTACCCTTAGTACTTTCATCTCTCTCAGTAAATTGGCCTTATTATCATCCAGTAGAACTTTGGGAAGAAAATTGGCTCAGAACTAATCCTTTGTACTTTGGTTGTTATTTATTTATTTTTTTGCAAGCAGGAGGACAAACCTTCACTATTTATCTATGTATGTATCTATCTATCTATCTCTGCATGTTCATTATTCTCACAATAATGATGTTTGTAAACCTTGGAATAAAAAACTCTTGAATTATTTTTCATTTTCCAGCTTCTCTCCGGGCTCCCACTCAGATCCAGTCTCATCAGAATGGGTTTCCTTCTAGTTTGAAGTTTTGAAACAAGAACAGAGCATTAGATTAGGTTTTATCTGATATAAAATTCTCTCTAAAGTGACGGCGACGTTGAGCATCGCTTCTCTCTAGCTGCATTTGAGGAGAGTGAGTCATTTTGTCTGGTTTCTCCGAGACGTTTGAGGAGACAAAATGCTCCTTGGTGCGTTAACAGGCCCTGTGATGTTTGGTTCACTCTGCTGCCGTCGCTGCTCCACAGCCAGAATACCTCAGAATACTAAGAAGAATGACCTCTTAGTAATGAAAAGTTGTTACTTTTTTTTTTAATTATATGATCTGTAGATTCATACATTTTAAAAATGAAATATCATGAACTCAATATAGCTGCTGTAGCCAGGTTTATTCCTGGAACTATTTCAGGTGAACAATCACGTATTCATCCACCACTTTTTTTTTTGCAGTAAACATTCCACATGTCTCCCAACACATTTACTCCCTATGGCAACAGGGAAAGCTTTAGAGCTGCCACAAGTTCTTAATTTGTCACTTTTGAGATAATGCTAGTGGCTCAACACAGTGTACGCTGTTTCCTAGCCTAGCGAGCTAGACCTAGGTGATGGTCTGGATCACCTATAGGTCTAGAGAAGGTCTAGGTCTAGAGAAGCAGCCAAACAATGTGCTCTAATCGGAATGCGTTTGAGCGTTAAATTTTATTGGTTGCCAGATATGTCACCCGGATATGTAGGCAGCATCATTACATTACATTACAGTCATTTAGCAGATGCTTTTATCCAAAGCGACTTACAATAAGTGCATTCAACATAGGTAGGTAGAGAACTACTAGTCACCAGAAATCATAAGTGCATTTCTTTCCTAAACAAGCAACTAAGAGCAGAACCAGTGTTGAGGTAGAAGAGCAATAAGTTAGCAACCTACTGTCTATTAGAACAAATGAGGCAGATAAGAGAAGCAAATAAAGAAGTGCTAAGACAAGTAAGTGAAGCAAGAGTTCCTTCCACCACTGTGGGGCAGAGAAGAGCTGTGACCGGGTAGATCGGCCCCCAGGGGCCTCGGAGCAACGGGGCCACCAATCACATCATTAAGCTGCTGAACACCCAGAATTGACCTGATATACAACATGGGGAATGTAAACCGTAAGCGAGCATGGCCTTGTTTTGACAGCCGAGCAGGATGCCTACGTTACTTTTAAAAGAGTTTTATATGTTGTAAAGTTTCACATACAGCAGCAGTACTGTCAGCTTTCACAGATTGAATCAGCTGTGACATTCACACGTGTTGACATTTGTTTCTCTCTGGATAATGACAAGATGAATCAGAAGCCCCCCCCCCCCCCCAGTACGCCCTTGTCAAATAGTCACAGCGTCTGGTTGGGACCAGCCGTCGCTTCCATCCACCAAAAACAGTTTACTTGAGGAAACAGGTTGAGAAAGGAAACTGTGTGTGCATGTAAACAAAATCTCTCTCTCCACCTCTCTTAGTCTCTCTCTCTTTCTCTGTGTTTATCTCTTCCACTTTGTCTGGATTTATTTGCACAAAATTGGTGCTATCATATTATTGCTATATTTTACTGCTGTGTGTGTGTGTGTGTGTGTGTGTCTAACTGTGAGCTACGTTTTGAGCTATTTTTCAGACAGCAAAGAGAAACACCCACAGAGACACACACACACACACACACACACTATCACATACACAATCATATATACACACACGTACATGCACACACACAACCTGCACACACGCTGACACACACCTTCACATACTCACACACACACACAGGAGAGAGCGTGAGGTTTCTGCTGAGGTCTCTACTTGTTTGGAAGCTTTTTGCTCAGATCAAAAATACATCCTGACAGCTGAGAGAGAGAGGGAGACAAAGAGAGAGGGAGAGAGAGAGACAGAGAGAGAGGGAGAGAGAGGGAGACATATTTTCTCCCTCTCCTTCTTTCTTCACCTCTTTTAGCTTCAGAACATCTCCCAAAGTTTCAGTTTTTCACGATCACTAACAAGCATTTAGCTATACTTAAGAAACTATTTCTAAACTGCTAACACAGCAATACACCTACATCACACAATTAGCCAAATAGTAAATTTTCTGCTCAAAACCACATTTTGTTAATTAAACACCAACTCTGCATTACAAAATGTTAAAAAACTAACTATCAAAACACGGCAAACCCGACTCAAAATCAAATCATTCTTTCAAAACGCTAGCACGTTTTCTATCCAAGAGGAACATATAGTCAATCATAGCACAACGACTTTCAAAATACTAACAGTTGATAGCATTACAAAAACGGCATTACTTTTCATGTTTAGTTCTACCTGCATACAATAGACAATATGAAATCCATTGTTTTTTATGATTCAGTTTCCTTTTACTGTAAACCACTGTTTTGGTTGAGTGTTGAATGTGTGCATCTTTGGCAACATATTATCTAAAAGAGTCATATATACTTTATTGAATGTACAGTAGACAAAAATAGTAAGTGACAGAATTGCTGCAGTAAAAGTTTCAGTAGCAACATGAAATTGCTGCCAGTGATGAACAAAAAATCCAACATACATGGCCTTTGGTTCCAAATGTGTAAAAATAAAATACACAAATACAGTAAAAAAAAAACACACCAAAATGCACAGTCCTGCTCTACAATTTTTTACAGTCGCTAACACCCGTTTGTCCAATCTGTAGTCACATTTTCAAAACTCTATACACAATTAGCACAACATCCATCTGTTGTGGACTGTAATCCGTAATCTGTAAACTGTAATCTATACGATCTTCAGCATTTGGCCACATGTTCTCGTCCACATCACATCTATGTCATCTCTCGCTATGCACCTTGGATAGAAACGCTTGGCATGCACAATATGTGTAAACACAGTATGTGTAAATGCTTTTCAGTATGTCCTACTGTATGTACTGTAACCCATGTTTACATGTAGAGTAGCATAGTGTAAAACTCACTATAGAACAAGACATATTGGACAGACACCTGGACGTACTGGTGCCGGTGCTGGTGACCCGATCACTGTTCCTTTCAAAAGGAACTGTGTACAACTGTTTCATTCAAACTCTGTATTTGGTCTATTTTACACAACAAGCTATTTCTCAATGTTTCAGTGATCTGTTCATTCCAAAATGCTTATCAGCTGTTTCAATAAAGCCTTTGAGCTACTGTTGTTGCAGAAGTAGAGGCTTTATATTGTATTTAAGGTTTTGAACATTAGGTTTTCATTTCTGGCATGCTGTGTGCAAGCATTTGTAAATAAGACAAGAAAGATCCATCATTTTGGTATTGGGTAGGCTTGTATGTAAAGAAAATCTAAGCATTTTAGAAACATGTTAATTGACTGCTTATTGTGTGAAAACAACATGAATTGTGTTAATGGTATGGTCCACAACAGACGGATGTTGCGCTAATTGTGTTTAGAGTTTTGAAAATGTGATTACAGATTGAACCAACGGGTGTTAGGGACTGTAAAACTGTAAAAAAAAAAACTCTTTCCCAGTTTATTCATTCTTCCAAAGCAGACATGTTAAAGTTTCTGGACAGACTGTGTCACCGGGTTTCTTAAAGGTGCTGCGTAGCATTTTAACATCAATAAATCGTCAATAAATCATCACCACATTCATTTAGAGACATTAATATAGTTACCGTAAACAAACCAGACCACCACTAGTAGCCTGTCAACCTCTACCAGACTGTTAGCCTCTACCAGCCTATCAGCCTCTACCAGCACATCAGCCTCTACCAGCCTGTCAGCCTCTACCAGCCTGTCAGCCTCTACCAGCCTCTACCAGCCTGTCAGCCTCTACCAGCCTGTCAGCCTCTACCAGCCTGTCAGCCTCTACTAGCCTGTCAGCCTCTACCAGCCTCTACCAGCCTCTACTCTGTATCCTACATTGTGGCCACCAGGTCGATTTGGAGGGAAATCTGCTGGATTGCTTTACGGCACAAAACAGGAAGAGGGCGCTGTTCTTCCAGTGCTAACAGAGCTAAAGATGAAGAGTTTCTGGCAACGGCAGATGGAGGAAGGAGAGAAAGGAAGATGGAGAAATCACTTCCAACATGTTGATCCTCTTCAGGAAAGACAAAGAGGAAACCTTTGATCAAAGAAGATCTTTCCTCTTTGCGACAGGAAGCAGCGGGGTTTATGGGAAATGTGGTCTTAATTCTAGAAAAACGAGCACTAACAACACCACTGGCGTCAGATTAGTTAACATTAGTTATACCAAAGTATCACCATTAATTTAACGATGATATGTTGATGTTTAAAAATGATCTTGATCTTTGACCCCAGAAGAAGTCGTTCATGTTCACCAACATCCGTCTGGCTATCTTGACCGTGGAAATAGCTTGAATTTAGTGATGTTCCTCTGTGAGATGTGGTTCCTCTCCCTTCCTCTCTTATTTTATTTTTCTCTTTCTCACTCTCTCTGTCTCCTCATCTCTCTCTTTCTCTCCCCATCCTTCTGTTTCTTATCTTCTGGTAGAAGCGTTACTTGATTAGAAAATCATAATATTTTTTTTCTGTCCAATTAAGACATTATCTTTTTCCCGCCATGCCTGCTGTCAACTTTTTCTCTGGCCCACAATTAATCAACCCACATATACTGCTGTGAATATAGACAATACTTCTGTCAGTACTGAACGTCTGACAGGCGGTTTCATCAATCAGATCAAATCTGATTATTGAACAGAGTCTAGACATGACAGGTCTGTGAAACCTGGATGAAGCCTGATGCTTTCCTTCCTCTCTTCCTTCTCTTTTGGTGGAGGTGTTGCCTTAATATGTAACGTAACCTCAACACTCATAACACAGCACACAAGTCACTCAACCCTCTCTGGTCACTCTAGTTAGTCGTACTTTACCATACCGAAGACTCTAGTTTCATCTGGGAAGCTTCACCTCAATAACTCTGTTGATCCTGAAGCCGTCGTGGTAGTGATCCCTTTCTGAGTAGCCCCTCCCGAGGTTTCTTCTTGAGGGTCCAAGGTCGGGGGTGGTGGGGGGAGGGTTCGTGTGAGACTGTAAGGGATACACAAATAAGATCAAATACATTTGATTTGTCTTTATTCTCTCTCTGCATCCCCCTCTCTCCATGTCATTGTTTCTCACTGTCTGCCCCCCCCCCCCACCTCCCTCCCCCTAAGCCAGTTACCATAGGCAGACTCTGTGCTGTTAAGCTTGGTGAACCTCAGCAGCACAATGGTTTCCCTTCCAGTTCCCTGACTGACTTTCCACTACTCCCCTCAACGGTCTCTGATCCACAGCTTCACTGTGGGAGTCGATGAACTCGACACACAGCTGCGTTGAGAAGACACATTTCAGATGTGAAGCAGCTTAATAACCACTGCTGTCAGCTGAAAACCTCACATGAGGACTGAATTGGCCTCTGGTACTACGACTGCAGTAGTGGTAGTATTACTATCACTACCATCACCTCTAGTATTGCTGCTACGACTACGACCACTACTACTACTCGTACTACTACGACTAGTACTATTACCACTACTGCTACTGTTACTACCACCACTACTACTACTACTACTCATAGGTGTCATTTACACTGGGGATGCTGGGGACATGTCCCCACCACTTTTTGAAATGGCCGATTTTGTCCCCATCACTTTTTAAAGTATAATTTGTTAACAACGTTCTGAACAAATAGCTTGCACCAAGAAATGTTAACAAACGGAGTAGAGATTGACAGATGTGGCATGTGAGTTTAAATGTGTGAAATGAATCAATTGTGTGGAATTTTAAAAGAATGAATAAAAAAATCAAATCAATGATTTTAGTTATTTTAAAATAAATATGGATAAATAAATAGAAATAATCTAATCCCTGGCCCCAGCCCCGACCCCAGGGTTCCCCTGTGTTCCCCCCCGTCTGTCTCTATGGTCTGTCTCTGTGTGGTTGTGTGTGTGTGTGTGTGTCGTGGGTGTGGCTTCCTCTCCCGGCCCTGCCTCTCCTCCACACCTGCCTTCTATCAAGCCATCAGCCCTGCAGTACTTAAACCCCCGGTTCTTCAAGCACTCTTCGCCAGATCGTTCCGCCAATTACAGTGGTAGTCGCTCTCTCGGCCGCTCTTGCTAGTAACTCTGAGTTATCTCACTTGTGCCTTCAGGCTTGTCTGTTTGTTTTTTGTCTCTAGTGATCCCTTGTGTGCCTCCTCCCTCTTGTCTCCCCACCGATACCCATCAGCCTTCCGGTCTCCCCTGTCCCTGCCTCACCTGCCTGCTCCAGCTCCAGTCTGCTCCCCCCGCTCCTGCCTCGTCTGCTGCCCCAGTTCCATCCAGCCCAGCCACTGCACCCCCCCACCACCTTCCCGTCACCTGCTCCCCCTAAATAAATCACCTTTTCTTATATCCAGTTGTGGTCTGCGTTTGGGTCCAGATTTAACCTCATCCTGACATTATGCTTAGAATGAGTCGTGATTGGTTGAACTGACTCGTGAACTCTTGTGAACTCTTTCTCTAACGTTAAAAAGTATGCAGCATGGAAACGACAAGGCAGTTTAACTATTCCTTCAGTTGTTTCTATTTTGCCGGGGTTCGTGACAGACCGAGACATACACGGGAGGAGAGCTAACATGGCCGTTTTATTCTCAACACGATAATCAACCCGGCCCGGCGTCCTCCTCGGCACGCGCACCTCCTCCCTCCCGGCAGGTCAGCCGCGGAGCACCGAGGCTGCCCCAGTCCGCCAGGCTCCCAGGGGTATCCCGCCCCAAACCCCCGACTGGTCAGCCCTTGCAGGCTGCTCCCGACTGCAGCCTCCGGAGCTCGGCCGGTTCGAACGTCCGCTCCCCTACTCCGTTGTTCCGCCACTCGCGCCCTCGCCTCCGTCCCGGGGACCTCGCTCAGACGCTGCTTCTGCTGGCCTCTCACACTGGCGCGCTCTCACACAGTCCCACATCCACACACAGGTTAAAAAGGGCCCGACTGCAATCAGGCTTAATTGGCCGCCTCAACTCTCCCCTAGATCCAAGCTAAGCCTCACCCCACCCTCCTCCCATCTGCCACAGTCGTATTTTAGAATACTGTTATCGCTCGGCTGACTGACACGCACTGGTGTTTTCTACAGTAGATATTGTGATATTGGCACTATTGGACTGACATGGTGCTGCAGCTGTGATGCATATGGATGTTACATATGCGGTCGCCGTTCTTTGATGTATTTTCGTATTGTCGAGTCAAGTGACGCCCTTGCTACTACTACTACTATCACCACTACTACTACTACTGTTACTACTACTACTACTACTACTACTATCACTGCAACTGTTATTGTACTAGTACTGCTTCTGCTGCTGCTGCTACTAGTAATAGTGTTAGTATTACCACAATTATTAGTAGAACTGTTACTACCACACTACTACTGTCACTACTGCTTCTACTACTAGGATATTTCTATTAGTACTGCTACTACTATCACAAGAGTTTCATTTTGAATGAAAAACAAATGGATTTTGTTTACCTCCAATGAATTTAATATTCTTCACACACACACACACGCGCTTCACCACACACACACTTACTCAGATATGGACACATACATAGACAAGCGAACACGCAAAAACTATATTTTTGCACAAAAAGCAACACAACCCAACCAGTGTTGAAAATGTTATTTAAAAAAAGATTATGGTGGGACAGAGATTGACAGGGAGAAGATGAACAAAAAGAAAACGACAAACGAGAGAGGAGGGGAGAGAGAGAAAGTGAGAGCGAAGGACGAAGGATAGAAATCCAGAGAAAAGAGACGGAGAGAAAGATTTACCTTTGTATTCCAACGTGTATTCATAGAGAATAAAGGCTTAAGGTAACATGAGTCTGACTCCATTTGCACGGCGTGGAGAGTTCTTCTGCTTCTTTCAGGACACATGTAGACACCTTGAAGCTGAAAGGAAAAATAAATTGAGTATATGAACAGACCAGTGGAATACAGAGCATTGTGGGATACGTCTGCGTGCACGTTTCCTGTGGAGAGAACAATGGCCACTCAGACAAAATGTCAAGATAAAAAAAGCTTCAGATACTGAATTGAACATCAGTATTATATTCAATGTTATATTTAATAATATGACAGTAAATCCAATCAGTGTATTGTAAAACAAAACTCTAATCCCTCTCTAAGGTGCTGTGTAGCATTTTAAAACATCTACTGTCAAATTAATGGTGAAACCTTGGTATACTTGATATAATCAAGACTACATTTCCCATAAACCCTGTTGATTCATCTTTCCTGAAGAGGATCAACATGGTGGAAGTGATTTCTCCATCTTCCTTTCTCTCCTTCCTCCATCTGCCGTTGGCAGAAACAAGTTTAGCTTTAGCTCCATTAGCGCTGGAAGAACAGCGCCCTCTTCCTGTGGCCGGTAGAAGCTGCCAGTCTTCTCAGCAGGGGTCTTATTTGTTGATGGTGATCATACTAATGTCTCAAAATGAATGCGGTGATGATTTCTTGGTGTTAAAATGCTTCCTGTAGTACCTTTAGCAAATTACAACTACCATGCTCCTCTTGAGGATGGAGCAAAACAGTAGCAGTAGTTCAGCAAGCAGTAAAAAGTGAGACCTTTACGGTGGTGATTTTGTGTTCTTATTATTTAGCGGCCCTTTTGATAAGCTTTCAGTTTTTAATTAATTTAGTGACATCACATTAGACGGTCTGCACTTTAAACTCAGCCGGTATGTCCTTTCCAATTTGATGTAATTAGAAGATGGAGTCAAAACAACAGGCCGTGTGTGTGCAATTCAATTAATCTTTTTTCAATTATCAAGCTCACTGTAGAGTTGGATGGCCGGGGGCAGTGAAAAGACAAAGTAGAAGTCAGTCACTTTATTTACAAAGCCCGATAAACAAAGAGAGGTGCTTTACAGAAGACATGTTTACAGGTCAGTGTGCAGCCAATGGGTCCATCAACAAGCCAGGCGTCTTGCCGAAGTGTCCTTGAGCAAGACGCTGAATCCCTCAACCTGCTGAGTGTCAGTGCTTAGCAGCTTCAATGCAATTCAGGAGTTTCATATCAAAATGACAAAACTGGCTCAAAGGATTGTCACCAAAACCATCTCTGTGTTTTTGATAGCTAGCTCTGTCTGGTACCATGCTAACGCTTTAGCATACAGTATGAGGAACCGTATGAGATTAGCATTATCCAAGGTATGAAGTTTGTATTTGTTTTTATTGTCTCATAACTTGTAGAACTTCTGAAAACAAAAATTGATCGTCATCATTAGTGAAATCTGTGAAGAACTTTAGCTCTCTGGCTAACTTCACTCACTTCCTGTGTGAACAAAAGTTGTGCTTGAAGTCTCACAGGAAGCAGAATCTTCTGCCAAAGTTGGCAAATTTTATTTCCATTTTCTCACTTTTAGAATAATGCTAGTTGCCTACAATGACTTTACATAGCGGCGAACATAACAAGCGTTGGAATGGCACTTGCCAGAAATACAAGGCACTCCAAAGCTCGGCAAAGAAGTCTTTCTTTTATTTGGCTAGTCATATTACAATTATGACTAATAATATTTACAATTATGACTAGCCAAATACAGTTAACAGCTTTTTAACTGTTCTTTTCTCCACATGGATATAAAGTGTTTTGGGATGAAACCCGTCCTCGCCTCAACTCTTCTGCACCAAGTTTCCAATGTGGTCTTTCCTGTTCATCACCTCCTTTGTTGCTGTCCTTGCCCCTTTCTCTATTTTAACTGCCTTTGGTGATTTTAAAGGCTAGTCAGCATAAAGACTCTAACTTCATTATGTCCAATTATGTGGCTTGTCCTTCAGTGGAGGTGTGCAACCCAGCGGGTGCCTTGAATTTACAATTAACAGCATAATGCTGTTTCTGTGTAATACTTCTTTAATAACCTGTATATTATTTTTCATTATCTCTTTATCTTTAATAGATTGTATCTTATTATGCTGCTGATGTCACCCTTAACCCAATAGATGAAGTATCTATTAGCAATTCAGTTCAATTCTATGTAGCCGCTGTATCTGTCTATTCAAAACAGCAATTAAGAGTTCCCAGCCTGAACTCTTATTCAGTATTTATTTCCTTATTCAGTATTTTAAAATGTATTTGTGACTGATTTTATGACCTTGTAAGCCAAAGCTTTGAAACTGTATTATAATATATATATTTTTTAAATCCATTGCAGTCAAATGGAAAATCAGTCTTCTTTTAAAATACATGAATTGAAAGGTTAACATTGTGATAATAAAGTGTATGACTTCATCTGCATTCCCCCAGCATGACTTGACTGTTTTCAATGAAACCAATAAGGGTCTGTAGCTTTCAACTGGATTTACTTGGTGAGTCTATTTCATGGAAAGAACAGCTGATGCTTGTATTTTGTACAAGTACACATACTGTATGTGTGCTTTGCTTCAACATAACCCAGGGTCCCAATGTTCACATTGGAATATTCAATAATAATAATAATAATAATAATAATAACTTTCAATAAAGTTATTTATGAATCATTTCTTACAAGCAGGCTTGTTACAAAGTGCTTTACAGTCTGCAAAGCACACAAATACAGACATAATAAAACAAGATGAAAAGAACAAAAAAACAAGGTTTTTCTTAAAAATAATGTTAGGCTTCTGAATAAGCCCTCAGCAGTAAAAATCACTCAGGGTTAAAGAAAATTGCTACGGCTAGTGTCTTTTATTTATTTTTATTTATTTTCATTATTTTGATAATATTTTTATTTTTTATCCTGGGGGTCGGGAAGTGAAGCAGTGTTTTAAATCAATTTCTCTCTTAAATAAGAAGCATACCTGCCCTCATTTGTGTCAGTAGGGCTCTTGCCTTCGGCTGTACCTAACAGCCTAGAGCGTTACAGCCAAGGGCTAGACTGAAACTTGAAAAAAACATTTCAAAATGCAGAGAGAGAGAACCACACCCAGCCGTTAGAGAAAATGAAGAGCTTCATCCCAAAACATCACCTCCTTCCAGCTGGTCGTACATTATACATACAAATGAAAGTAGTTCTTTAAGCAGAGTGGATCACTTCAGTCCGCAGTTTACAAAATAATGGAAATCAAACTGAAGCCTGTTTTTGAGGAAGTAATGAAAATAAGACACCCTCCATTTGAAAATGTGGCAACTACTGTTAAACTGTGAAAACATATTAATGTGAAAAAAATCAGAAAACAAATCAGGATTATTTGTAAAGGACTGGCTCAGTAGGTATGTTCTTGGTGCACTAAAAGACACAGTGTGATATTGAATGCTGGACTTCTCCCGAAATGGATATACTGCATAACATTTTGAAAATGAACTCTTCAAATAAGAATGTGCCCGTTGCTGGTTGCAGAGATCAAGCCTGTGACTGTTTACAGGCCAGTCAGACACCCTGGCCCTGTTCGAAACTGTTCCCTATTACAGAAATAGTGGACTATATAGTGTGTTCGCCATTTTCTACTAGTGTCCGAATTCTCAACGGTTAATTTGGTTCACTATATAGTTCACTATAAAATACCCACAATGCACAACAATTTGTAGTGAACAGACAATGTACCCTACAATTTCTCCCGTATACCACAATGCAATGCGTTTGTGTCTTACCAAAGAAGAAGAGAGTCGTGAAGATGAATCACATGAATATCCGGCGCATTTTTTTGACGCAATGATGTTCAGCATAGTGTCCGAAACTTCGGTTGGTCGTTGCCCATATAGTTGACTATCTGACAAACACTCCATAGGGAATAGTGAGTGAGTGAACGAGTGAACCATTCCGAACACAACCCCTGCCGTCCATGTTATAGGTTACACTGAATAGTCTTAACAAGGTACATTTGTCTCCAAATGTAGGTTACTGTGACCCAGTAAACTGTCTTGTCTTTAGCCCTAGTTGGGGCTGGAGAAGAGTCAGCTCAGTTAACCTGAACAAACTGGTGGTTAGCTAACTAGCCAGCATGCTAGTTTAGTTACTGTTAACATGGGACTACTAGCCACTGCTAACGCTAGTTTCTACTAGATACGTTAGCTAGCTAACTAGCCAGCAGGATAGTTTAGTTACTGTTAACATGGGACTACTAGCCACTGCTAACGCTAACTTCTACTAGATACATTAGCTAGTGTGCTAATCAGATGTGTTAACAACAAGACAGTGATGGTTAGCTTACCAGATACTATGGTTACCTAGCTAACAAGCTACATTAGCTACATGATGAAATCATCATTTCCTCATCAAAAAAAAGCACAGAAATGAACCATGTCAATTCCATACAGTTGAGATGGCCAAGTTTAGACATGCAATCACCTGTTCACAGGAATTGTCCTCCAATATGGCTGCCAGAGGGTGTGTTATGTCACTTGAACGCTGTTGTAGGGTTCAAACTTGTGACTTTTTGGTTAAGGGACAGTCTCTCTAACCACTAGGCCACCCCACCATCCCATAGGTGGTATGAGGGTTGTGGTGAAAACGATACATCCTTTTAAAGCTCGAACAATTACAGAGGTACTGCGACTGTCGTCCATTCTACTCGGCACTCGGTGAGATTTCCCATATGTCTTCATTTTCAGTCTAACTCTACTGAAACCAGGCAGAAGTGAATGAGAGTGGATCTGATGGATTGTACCCTGGGTCATGCATGACTTAGCATCTTGTTAGCTTCCCCCTGGCAGAGCAACGGCAGCATTTACACCAGCACAAAAAGGAGTGTTTCTCTTGTGTTGAGGCAACTGTTCATACATTTTGTGTATGAACAGTTCAGTTCCAAAACGTTGTGTATCCCTATTGGAAAACTTTTTCTGCCTGGAATTTCATCAGTCAGTATTAGTCTTAAGATGACTGTTAACCTCAGCCCATAATATGCTTCACTTTCTTGCCAGCAATCATTTTGTAAAAATAGGTGTCAACTATTATCTGCAGTACTAATACAGGAAAGCGGCAGGATAAATGTGTGAAGGTGGAATTCTACCAAGGCTGTCATGTATGTTCAATTCAATTCAAATCAAATAAGCTTTATTGGTACACGTGGAAGAGAACCAATCTTGCAAAAGCATTTCAGTTCATCACACAGTTCCTGTATGTTGTGTATGCAGCACTAATGCAGGTGATGCAGGTTAATAGCAATGAAGGGGACTTCTACAATGGCCACTGCAGTACATAGTACAATGGCGACTACAATAAATGAAACTATCAGATTTTCTGGCGCTGTGTAAATGGAGCACATGAAGGTTGCATGGGATCTGTTGCGGACACCTAATAACCTTGTTACAAGTTTCCCAGCAGAAAATATATTAATAACCTTGTTCAGATAATGACATTTCAGTGAGAGCAAATGAAATGGACCAATTTTCAAACTCATTACAAACTCGGTTCTGAAATGGAATGAAAAAAGAGAGAGAGAGAGAGAGAGAGAGAGAGGGAGGGAGAGTGCAAGGGGAGGAGAAACACATTTTTGTGGGTGTGTATACACCCTAGGTGTACCTTTGCGTTGTGTGTGTGTCTGTAGTATGGGTGTGCACGTGCATGCTTTGTGTGAATGTGTGTGTGTATGCTTTTTGTCTGCATCAGCGTGTGTGTAGATGCATACTTTGTGCAAACCTTTCTGTGTGTGTGTGTGCATCAGCTCTACCCAAAGCCAAGCTGACAGACAGCGTCTCTCTGAGGAGCCCCTCGGTGTTTCTGATTGATCGTCATAATGCCGAGCGGTACTGGCCCGTCCTTGGTGCCGATGCTAATCGCAGACCATCCATATGTATGAGCTCCTTGGGAATCAAGCGGCTAAATAAAGGATGAGGCCGTCGGCTTGGAGCGCTCATCACCGACTCGAATTGATTAGAAAGAAAAAAAACCTCATCATAAAGACCTGTGTGTTTCTTTCTTTGGCTCAAGGATCACAGTGGGATCTCGTGACTTGGAGGAGAGCGAACAAGTCTGGAGATGAAACATCAAATATCTGAAGTATGAGTTGTCTAGTTTTATCCTTCTGTGTCCATCTGGGTCTGCACTCATTCGTCCTCAGTGTGGGAGACATGCATTATGTTACTTCTCTGTATGTTTGTTTCTATCTAGCTGAGTGAGTCCATAGTGATACCAATGTTCATATTGAAGCTGCTGATGATATTTCGTGCAGATATTCAATATTTTTTTTAAATATTTCCATTTTCATGGCAAATAATTACTATTACAAGTATTCAGTGTTCATGTCAGGGTGAAAAAACAGCATTTCATCATGGGACACAAACTCTCCATTGAAACCAAACTGATGAAGCTCTTAAAGGCAGATTACTGGTGTAGATTACTGCCTTAAAATGAAAAAAAGAATTTACAAAATTAATGAATAAAAGAAGAGTTTTTATGCAGCTGTGGCCATCGTATGGGAGGTGGACGACACGACCGGTTGATATCTTGATGTATTAAATGAAAGTCTTTCCCGAGGATTTCATTAGCTAGGTGATTACACCCGGTGTCTATCTATCAATTTGGGGGTTTTACCATTATTGCGACAAATTGCTTTGTCTTGAAATAAATTTCATTAAGGAGATAACGTTCGTCATTTGGGTTTAACTGTGCCGACTCACAACAAGGTTATTCTGCACATTAACAGCATTGAAACGGTCCAGAAAACAGTTCAGAAACCCAATTGTACCAGAATTGTAAAGATTTCCAAGACATCCATTTAGTTGTGTCTTAATCAATATATCAGTAACTATAAAATATATAGGAGATGTGTGATATGTAGGAATGCACAGAGGAGAGGAGATCACGTTCAACATTTTGGTCCCTTTATTTCATGTTAACCACATTTCAAACAACTAAACAACCAATGGTAATGGCATCACCGGATCTAAACAACACTTTGCTAGACAAATAATAATTATACAAAATAAATTTACAAATTCAAGAAAAAAACAAACAATAAAAATATATTACAGATGAACGATCAACAAAATAAAGCCTTGGTGAAAAAGAACGGATAAACACTTGTGGCATTCACATCGTCTTCAGTAAAACTCTTCATAGGTCCGTTAACAAGCCTGACTGGACTCCAGCACATGAAACGTTTGCCACAATATCCTCCCACAAACCGACAAGCAAACTTCTGGACATGAAGGAACGTTCACCAGAGATGGACATGTCTTGAAGTTTCATCTCAAAGTGAAGGCTGGGATCACAGTACGTCTGCTAAAGCACATTATGGGTTACTACTACTAAGTCAGGAGTCGTCTGAGATGTTTGCTTACAAAATAATTCTATTTTTAAAGATAGAATCATTTGTTTTGGGTGGATTTTTTTATTTGTTTGGGAAGAAAACCTTTCATTTGTTGTCTATGATTTGTAATACTATTTAGTTTGCCAGGAGCATTTTTTAATTCTTTTATTCACTGGATTACTGAACATGAGTTTGAGGGACGATTCCACTTTTAAAAACAGAAACAATCTGATGGCAGGGTGTTCAGAAACGAAGCGTTGTCTTCATTCTTTCCAGGGCAGAAGAGGCGATAATGTTTTCTTTTGTTGTCGCTCTTCCAACATGATGGCATGGTAAGCATTCTGCAGACACTCCCTGACAGCTAAACATTCAGAAAACAACAGGAACATCAGACGTGGTAACCCAGGAATCTGATCTTTAAACTTTTAATGCATGGAGCTGATTTTTTCAAAGTGGTCTAAAAAAGAGGAGGAAACATCAGATTCCATGTTTCTCTCAGTTAGACTGACATGAGAACATCAGGAACTTGAGTTGAGAGTAAATCCAGAGGTATAAACAGGGTGGACAACAGGGAGTAGGTTGCTGACCCTGACCTCTGAGAAAAGAGAAATAGAGAGCGATATAGAGCGATAGAGTATAATCAGATCATCAGATATTATAACATCAGATATTGTGTTGCTGTTATGTAAACCCAACCTCTGACTGAATGTCGTAGTCACTTGGTGAAAGGACGAAAAGTAAATCAACTTGCATGGAAGATAAAACACTGTGGGAGCCACCAAAAAAAACAAAGCTTCACAGTAAAATATATATTAGGGTTTTCATTTCTATGGACAAACGGGGAGAACGACAGCTTCTGTCAGTCTTCATCAACAGCAGGCGTGAAGACCTGATCAACTGCACGGGGGAAAATGAGGAGGAGATAATGGGGAGCTGAGGTCAGCGTCACATCCTGTATAAGTCCCATTAACTCCCAGACAGGTTGGGATGATAACGAAATGATTATGACCCACCCAAGTAGCGTCAAACTGGCAGCCCATTGGCCCTTTGTTCCTCCCTGGGGTCAAGCACTAACTCAAATCATTTCCTATTAGACTGGGGGTTTGTCACATGAATTCCTCTGTCAGACGCTCATCCAAATCTTTTCATGGCGCTCTAAAGGTGGACAAGATCAGACGTCTTTTCCCTCTTCATGACAGATGGCAGGGTGGCCTAGCGGCTGGAGGAAGGTTGTGGGTTTAACTCCAACAAAAAGCCTGGCTTCCTCAAGCAAGACGCTGACACCCTTAAGCTAAACGCCTAAAATATGAACTGGGATGGTTTTACCTGAACAGCTTAGTCAGAAGGAATCGAAGCAGAAAGGTGAAAACTGCGTGAGGCTACGTTGACACCATGTTCACACTCAATTCCAAACTACTGCTCACATCAGAATTTTTCAGAAAACTGTTCATAAGTAATCTGGGATTCAACCTGCATCTGACACCAATTTGAACTGATGTTGAAGAGAGATGCGTTGGCAGAGTAACAATAACAAGTTTTCGAGTTTTTTCACTCGAACTTCTCCTGCGACGCCGAACACCAATCTAGTCGCTACTTGTTTTTCTTTTAATTGTTGCGTCTCGTTGTCCTCCATGCTAACGCTCAGCTAAGCTGCCGGAGCACCGAAATTACGACAGTTGTCTCAGGTGTTGTCATGGCAACACTGAAATGATTCCGATTTGAGGGTTTCAGGTAGGTCTTGGGATCTGAGTTGGTACCGCGCATCCATGTGTTCCAGATCAGATCTCAGCCCAGTGATTTTGTAACCTGACAGCAACACGGCCCTAACTCGGGCATCGGTGAGCTGGGCGGTACTGCAAGTATCGGGTCGGGTCATTGTTCGTTTGCTTTAGGAGTTCGGGGTGGGGTGGGGTGGGGGGGGTACGCACTTGGGACAGTCTGGTTTTTTCGTGCCAGACGAGATCGATCAATACCAGAAAAATGAACTGAATACATTTCAATCAGTAATGTGTTCACTGTCCTTGGTCGTCTTTGAGGACTTTCAATTCTAAACAAGAATATTAATATTATTAATATCAATATTGATATTGTCACTTATTAAAATAAGTGACATTTCTTACAAATTCATTTCTGAATAAATGTCAGGTTTGTTTTTTTAGACGATAAAGGTCATTTTCAACAAGTAACTGAGTATAGTTCAGGGCAACCCTCATCTTAGAGAAGAGCATCCTGCCACCAGAACACCTCAAGGTCAGCCCCCCTGTACCCAGAACACCTCAAGGTCAGCCCCCCCTGTACCCAGAACACCTCAAGGTCAGCCCCCCCTGTACCCAGAACACCTCAAGGTCAGTTCCCCCTGTACCCAGAACACCTCAAGGTCAGTTTCCCCAGTACCCAGAACACCTCAAGGTCAACAGCCTGTCAAAGTGTCCTACTCCCTCGGTGTAAGCCACTCTGGATGAGATCGTCAGCTAAATGTACGAGATGTAAAATGAAAAAATATCCCGTTAGTTTTGACGGGGCTGTTCCAAACCATACTCATTGAAACGCTGATTTTGAATGAGGACCTTTATCTGTAACGTGTCTGGCGCGTGGCATTTGTTTGTTTGTTTGACTGTGGTTGCCTTTTCTTATTTACAGTAAGGGTGTATGCACACGGCAAGATTCTGACAAGACCTACTTCCTGGAAAGGGGTTTCTCCACCAGGCACTCGGCCCCACCTCTCTGGTTCCCCTTGTTTTGTTTGTTTCAAGTTCATTTGCGATCTTGTTCTCAGTAAAGCACTTTGTGGTGAACCTGTTTGTCAAAAGCATACAGGACTTGACACGACGACGTAGCTAACCAAACAACAGATTACTAGCATCGTTAGCATTCCTCATTGATGTCACGAGGCACCGCTAGCAGCAAGCCAGTTAGCTTGTGGTTAATGGAGCCTACCGGCTTCAGTGAGAAACACCAAAAACACTAACAAGCATTTTTTTTTTTCCCTTTTTTTGCTGAGACTTGTTTTCCATAAAGTGCCTGGTGAAGAAATATCCCAGACTAACGCAGAGTCAATGCATGACTTTAACGAGCTCAGTATTTTACAGCAGGGGGTGGCCTAGCCTTCTTTAGTCCCGCAACCGAAAGACCACGGGTTCGATCCCCAGAAGACTCTTACGTTCACCGACAGCCATGCATCCTGTCGACTGACCTCTCATCGACCTGCTGACTCGCTGTTGTAAGTCACATGTTGCCGTGCACATCCAGCCTTCAGAGGGAGACAACATTCAAGGCGTAGAATATATCTAAAAAGGAAATACTGTACAATAGTCACATCACAGCCCAGCAGAGGACAGAGAGATAGAAGGAAAAAGTGGCGCTTTTTTTTTTTTTAAACATCTGATTTTTTTTTTTTGGATTTTTCTTTTTTACCATATCAATTTTTTTTCTTTTTCTTTGTACAAGCATGTAAAGTCCCCAGTCACACCGAGTCACCAGTGTGTATGTTTTTTTTTTTTTTGTACAGGGTGTGTGTGTTGTCACAGGCACACACATAGACGCAAACACACACACACACACACACACACACACACACACACACATATGCAAGCACACAAGCATGCCCTCTCTTATTCCCACACAAACACATGCACGCACACACACTCTATCTCACACACACACACACACACACACACACACACACACAGGCTGGGTGTGGGTCCACATGAAGCTGTTATGTGCTTTATGCGTCCCAGTGTTGCGTGGAGATTGACAGGCAGCGTTGACGGCGAATCGGAAAAGGAGGATTTGAGCTCTCGGGCCCATCAGAAGGAGCTGAGCGCCTCCAGAGCCACTTCATAGCAGAACTTATACTGTTCCTGTGGAGGGACAATCAGAACAGAAAGCAAAGGTAAGTAATCGGTGAAAAGTATGGAAATCGCTTCAGTCCTGCACTAGTACTTAGAGCTAATCATATTACAATATATGATTAATTGTGCATTGCTACTTGTAAGATATTTATTTAATACGTGTTACACAAATATCCAACACCAAGTATAACCCATTTACAATTCTTGACACATAAGAAATGTCTTTTCATTTGTCTGTCTGTGTGACTTCACTTTTTTGTGTCTTTGTGAGTGTTTTTGTGTCTTCGAAGCAGGTGTGCTGCATCCTTGGGTATCTGTGTGTGAGTGCATGTGTGTATGTGTGTGAGTGTGTGTGTGTGTGTGTGTGTGTGTGTGTGTATGAGATGTTTTTTGATAGCGCTATTTGAGCTCCAGTAGTCAGACCTCCTCCAGAGTTTCCCTCCATTGTCACGACCACCTGGGAACCATTTCATCACCACCACCTGACAAAGAAGCTGTGTGTGTGTGTGTGTGTGTGTGTGTGTGTGTGTGTGTGTGTGTGTGTGTGTGTGTGTCTGTGCGCGCGCATGCTCACCATAGTCTCCACCATGTTGGTCTTGTTGTTTCTCAGTGTTTTGACGGTGTGGAAAACGTCCACAATGTTCTGCTGCTGGATCATCTCACTGATGCTGCAGATGGCACAGAATGTTCCAGAGCGCCCCCCACCCGTCCTGGAGAGGGAGGAGGAGGGGGAAGGAGGAGAGAGGACAAGATAGAGGGGAGTGAGGGAGGGAAAAAGAAGGGGGAGACGGAGGAAGAGAGGGAGGGAAAGGATGAAAAGGAGGAAGTAAAGGAGGAGTTAGAGACGGTGGGGTGATGAAGGGGATGGGTCAAAAGGAGAGGGAGATCGAGAGGGGAGGAGAAGGAAGGAGAGAAAGGGAGAAAGGGGTTGGGGTGAGAGAGGAGGGGGAGGTAGGGAAGGAGGAGGGAGAGAAGAAAGGGAAAGGGAGGAGGAGAGCGAGAGAAAGGGGATTGGGGCGTTATTGTCGTCATCTTCGTCATCAAACATCATCATCATCATCACCGCCACCACCGTCTTTAACGTCATTGTCAGAGTCAGAAATCATAGAGAGAAAAAAAGTGCAAGAAAAATAGAGAGAGAAAGAGAGAGAGAGAGAGAGAGAGGATGTGAACAGGAGAACAACTGGTCTTTTCAGTCCTGCTGCTTCGAAGCGTCAGAAGTCAAAGATGTTCCTTCTCTGCTTTCCAGAACAGTAGAAACTCCTTTCTTCCTTTTATCACCCCGGAGACTCGCTTCTTAAAACCTCTTATCACACAATTTAATGTTTCCTTTCATGCTGTTTCTTTCCTGCAGCCTTTGCGCCTTGTGGTGGTTGTTGTTGTGTTGAGGTTCAGTGTGTCTTTGTCAAATACACTTGAAACTGATGAAACGTGAACTCGAAAAAAACTTTCAACTAATTCTGCAATAAAGCTTTAATGGAAGAGGTTCTGGTGGTGGCATGTAAGGCACAGGAGTGCGTGTGTGTGCGTGTGTGTGTGTGTGTGTGTGTGTGTGTGTGTGTGTACTACTATATTTATGAAGATATTCTGATTGAAAAATGAGAAAAACAGTGAAACATCCTTTTCAACATTGTCACTGTTGAAAAGCAGTTCAGGTTAGAATTACCGGACACTCTACTGGTGTCCGGTAAGCCCCACCCCCTCTCGTCCCCTTGAGCTATGGTGGCCTGTGATTGACATTAAACAGCAGAAACGAGTAAGCTAGCTATTTAGAGCAGGAGTACCAAAGAAGCGTCCAGTCCAGATGTAATATATGACAAGGCTAAATATCATTCGCTTTTTTGTCTTTTTTTAGGCTTTTTATAGCGGAAATGTGTTGTGAAGGTGGTCGCTCGCTTGTTGCACCGTCCTCCATTGTTGGGCAGTTGAAAATACCAGTGGGGTCACTGGTATTGATGGACACCCCAACAACCAGATGAACTGTGGTCATTGTGCCACAGGGCAGTAAAGACCTTACTTCGATAACTTAGTGATTCTAGTCTTCTTCAGTCTTTTCCTGGACTCCTGCTGTGGTGCATTTAAAGGGGGGTAGTTAAAGGTGTGTTTGCTGACTATGTGCCCCCATCAGTATTCAGTGCCCTGCCACTCAACAGTCAGACCACCAGCCATGAAAACTCCAGCCAGCCCGTCTCTCCTGGTTCCAGCTGAACTCCTACAGTACTGCTCCTGAATAATACATCCAGGTGCTGAGACGTTCAGTGGCAGCAGGAATCCTGCATTCTGTCCACCCTGCATCAGTACTGCTGCTGCTGCAGTTTGCTCTCTCTCGCACGTAGTACAATGATTGGTTGGTTTTACCCTGCTTGGCCCACCAGGTGGGTGGTGTTTACTGCATCAGGACAGTTCAGATGTCAGACAAGTTTTGAATTGATTGACTTTCGAATAGTTTCTGGCACCCATTATACTTTCCAATCTGGTGATCCACGCCCGTCTGGCACTCAAAGTCTCTCTAGATGTTTCTATAGGACAACCCAGTTTAAACCATTGATTCTGGAGGTCAGGAGATGAGTTACAAGAAAATTCCACCCTCGGATCATCTTCCACTGTTAGATATCAATTTGGACTGAGATTATCATGGTCCAACTATTGAGGTAAATAAGTTCTATTGGTATTGATGATTTAGAAATTCAAGCTTACTCTACTGCTGCATTCATTGGAATTTGCTCTGGAAAACAACGTCTGCTAAATGCCTAAAATGTTGTTCCAAAATAATATAAACTCCATTTGTACCTGAAATTAATCAATAAATAGTCTTAGAAAACACAGGTGATTCTTTCTCAAAAACCTAAGTCAAGGTCTTAAGATGATTCAGAACTTTACTAGTAACCCATAATGTGCTTTACTTTCATGCTAATAATCAGTGTGTAGGAATACGAGTCTTTTTTAAATGGTGGATATCTCATATTGAAACATGGAGGAACTTTCTCACACATCAAATGTCTGGAGTGGAAAAATAACCAAAACTTATTTTCTGACTGAGTTTTGTGAATGTTGTGGTCTATAAGTGTCCAAGGATAGTTGAGGATTGATTAAATGCATTTTATATCAGTACTGTCAGATTCAAAATATTGAGGTACTTCAGCCTCCAGAAGTATCTAAATACTCCGGACAACAAGCAGCTAACCCAATAAAATCAGGCCAGGTCAGGACTGGAACGGCCTGTGGGGGTCAAGACAGCTGAATATCTTATACAACTAGTTCATAAAAAAGACAGAAATGTTGCTGTGGTGACTTATTAACCTCCATATCTGGACCCTGACCATCCCAGATCTCAACCACCAGACCCAGTAAAACCCAAATGAACAACATATAACGAGTTAAAGGTGCATAAAGTATTATTTTGCATTGTGACATTCGACTTCTTCACCAGGCGCTTCTCCTCTTAATAACTAACATACTCTTTCTCGTGATTATCCCAGAAATAAACCATCAAATGTGCAAAAATCATGACAAAAGGTTATGGGTCTAAAGGCAGGTGGATAACTACTTTGACAGTTTGACATCCCTCCATCCACCCTCCATCCATCCCTCCATCCATAAAGCAGAGACAGATTGCTTTTTTAAGTGTACTGCTCTTCACCCTCCTAACAGGGCTTCCCTGATGCGACCTTCTGAAAATGAGACATGTGCTCGGCATTAAAGACCGATCAGATTTGAACCTCCAGGACAAGTGAGGAGAGAAAATAACCCATTTTCACCAGCTATTGATTGAACCATCATGTTTCTCCTTATCTCTGGCATTACTGAGTCTGTGAAATCAATATCTGGGGCTGATTAGCTAGTGTAGCTGTCTCTAGCCGTGAGCAGAGAAAGCCTGCGTCCCCATCACTCACATTTACTGGGGTTGAGTATTATGTTGTATTAAATTACACAGTTTCATTCCAAAATCAGATGCTTCCATTATTTGAATTTCAAACCTTTGTTTAGAAAATGTTGACATTTAAGATGCAATCAGATTTCTCTGAGCTATTACTATCAAGTGACGCTTCAAATTTAAACGGGTGATCTGTCATCTTTAACAGATAAGGCTACACACTATACATGATTGTTTCTATCATTAAAAACACTGTGAAATATTCTGAAATGAATGAAAGTGATATTTTCCTCATCGGATCCTCACACATACTCTCACAAAATGATTTCTGCCATTTAAGAAAACTCTAAATAGAATATTATATATTATAACATGTAAGATGAAACATTAAGGTATGATAGTTTCCTTTCACAAATTGAATGAATATTTTCTATACAGGAGTGAGCTAATGGATTGACCCTAGCTGGGAGTCAGGCTTATACTGTGTCTCTCTAGATGTTTCTATTGGACACCAAGGTTTAACCATTGATTCTGGAGTCAAAAGAAAAAGCCACCCTCTGTTAGATATCACCAATCTGGGATGTTCAATGCATTCCAGGAGTGTTCATTTTTATGTTGCATCCACTTTCCTTCACCCTGCCTCATCTACGTTTACCTCAGTACGTGATTCATTCACAGCGGTCATTTGCTGAAAGTTATTTTTAACATGAGTGAGCGGGTAGGGATTATGTGTCTTGCCAAAGGACACCTAAGCTGTTGATGGATACTAAAACGAATGCCAACTCTTACAAAACGATCGCTATGAGTATAAAGTGACTTTTCTTTCTCCCTAAAATACATACAAAGCGTTTGAGTGAAACCTCTTTGCTCTAGTATTCATTGTTTAAGTTTTGAACCGTCACATTCATTCATCTCCATCGACCTGCACTTCCACCTTACCCATTCACATTCATTCACTGCCCTGCACTTTAGACACCCTAGCCACTCTGATTCTTTCACATTCATTCATTACCACTCCTTAACTCTGTATACATGTACCATCCATCCAATCACTCTGCTATTTATACGTAGTTTTTTAGTATTTCGTTTTTTGGCCTTTGTATTTTGTACATTCTTAATACTGTTATGCTGCTGCACCCCAGAATTTCCCCCCGGGGTTCTATCTATCTATCTTGACCCCTGTGTTAAAGTGGTTGTCTATCATAGCAGATGATCGACTTGGTTAATTAAATCCATTAACAGATGAATTTCTATTTCTGTATCCATCCCAAAGAGGATATGTAGTGTTTTGGAATTAAACCCTTCAAATGATTAGGTGAAATAGTGTGTGAGCAGGTTGTGGTAAGGTCAGGGTGGGTGGTGGAAGATCAATGTGAGTTTGGATTACAAACTAGAGGGATTTTAGGATCATAACCTCTCTTTCTCTCTCTCTCTCTCTCTCTCTCTCACACACACACACACACACACACAGCACACACACACACACACACACACACACACGACACACTCAAACAACCACACAGCAGCTAAAAGAAACAAATCAATGCCAATTCTGATTGGCCCAATGAGCTATAACAGAGGAAGCTGATTGGATGAGCACCAGCGAAGTGCTTCAGGCAGTGTTTGGAGAGAGTGTGCGTGTGTGTGTGTGTGTATTGTTGGTCTAGTTCCCAGTAATCTCTCTTCTATAGATTTTACAGCCTCTTTTTTCCCTCCCTCATTATCAGCTTCATTTGCTCTGCACCGATAGAAATTGTGTGGAGCTGAGCAGTGTTTGTGCTTTAGTGTTTATGTGTGTGTGTGTGTGTGTGTGTGTGTGTGTGTGTTCACTATCCCTTGGGGCTTAAATCTTTTACACTATTTTGCTTTTGTACTACTACTTATTACTACTACTTTTGGTACAAAGTTACAAAGTGCTGTGAAATAAAAGAACATAGCTTTCAACACAACAGCTCACTAAACTCTCCGTCATCTGGAAGTATTAGTAGAACTGAAGTATTACAGCCTGTTATTGGCTGTGGATGAGGCCATTCATACTGTAACTTTACATTATATCCACCATTATTTCCAGCCCAGCTATAAATCACCCTCACAGTGTTAAAGGCCTGCAGGTCTTGGTGTGTGGGCCATCTGTATTGTTGACAGACCAGCCAGGACAATACACAACGATAGAGATGTAGAGCCTTTTTAAAACAGCGTGATAATCTCTACATCATTTGTAGGTGCTACTGTCCTGCTGTGGCTCGTGGTTTAGGCCATCCATAATTCTGAAAAATGAGCCAGGTTAAGATTATTATTGGCCTTGCAGAATCAGTATCGTCTCTTACGTCCCTTCTTAGTTTTGTACACTTGCTTTTATGTGACTCTTTCGTCCCAATTTTTTGTATATTATTGTTTTTACCCTCCATTCTTCTACCGTCTGTCTTTATGTCTTAACTTAACTTAATTCTGTTTTTAAACTAGTACTACACAAACACACTTTTACTATCACTATTATTATTATGGAATAATTGATGATGTGTATTGGTAAATGCATGATTGTGTTTGCTTGTTTGTTTGTTTGTTTGTTTGTTTAGATGTATAGCGGGCTGTCAAGTAACACGCTGTCTGGCGGCCATATTGGAGGTGTACAGCTCTTGTACAACAGTGACTGTCAATAGCTGACTGTGTTTCTAAACATAACTCTGACAGATTTTTTGTCTAGATAATCTTAACCATGGTCAGCTAACCATCAGTGTCTTGTTGTTAACACATCTGACTAGCACACTAGCTAACGTATCTAGTAGAAGTGTTAGCAGTGGCTAGTAGTCCCATGTTAACAGTAACTAAACTAGCCTGCTGGCTAGTTAGCTAGCTAACATATCTAGTAGAAGCTAGCGTTAGCAGTGGCTAGTAGCCCCGTGTTAACAGTAACTAAACTAGCCTGCTGGCTAGTTAGCTAGCTAACGTATCTAGTAGAAGCTAGCATTAGCAGTGGCTAGTAGCCCCATGTTAACAGTATCTAAACTAGCCTGCTGGCTAGTTAGCTAGCTACCAGTTTGTTCAGGTGAACTGAGCTGACTCTTCTCCAGCTCCAACTCAGAGTGTTTTGGAGTAGAGACTAGGGCTAAAGACAAGACAGTTTACTGAGTCACAGTAACCTACATTTGGAGACAGATCTACCTGATCACACTGATCACTTTTACTGAGAACGTTACTGGATGATCTACAGACACACCACAACAACCTGGTCCAGCTAGCTCTCTTCTTCTAGCCTGGTTGTTTAGACATTCCTTGAACAGTCAATTATCCACTGGACCACCATGATGGCGCCAGAGTTGTTGAAAGACAAAAATAACATATTTACATGTGAGTTTCATCCACCACTTGAAAAACATGACAGCAAATCTAAAAAAAACTAGATTAGATTTATCATTCATTCAGATTTAATATATGATTAAAAAAGTAATTTACTTCAATTTAGTGCTATACATCACTAAATTGAAGTAAATTAAGTACATTTCTTTAATCATATACTAAATCTGAATGAATGATTAATCAAATCTAGTTATTGGATGTGTATGGTACAGTACAATTGGTCCATACTGGGCCTACTGTAGCTACGGTGCTCCTACTAAATACTGAGCAGGTGAACATAATGACAACGTCCTGTGATAGTGGACCAGTCCTGAGTATGCTCAAGCACGCTTCAACAGTACCTGAACCGAACTAAATTGTGCACATAACAAAATGGAAAAACACCCCGTACTGTGTATCAGCATGGGTACAGCATGCTGCACTTACGCAGTGGATAAATGTTTGTGTTTGAATAAATGGGTGATAAATGTGGAGTTCAGGACATCAGTATATTTGGCAGATCAGGGAACAGCCACCTAGAAGAACGGATGATGTCTCGAATATACCTCTGAGTACCACCAATGTATCATCCTAGTATGTGTGTGTGTGTGTGTGTGTGTGTGTGTGTGCTCTCGTACCTTCGTGTGTGCACGTATGTTTTCTAATGTCTATGTGTGTGTGTTCTCTTATGAGGAGCCTACCATCATTTTAAAGTGTATCTCATCTTTTTCCCTTGCCACACACAGACACACAGACACAAACACACACACTCACTCACACACACACACACTCACACACGTTTGTCTTTCCACATTTCTGTATTTATCTCTCATGTCAGTGCGGTGAGCAGAGCCACTACCTCACTACAGAAATAACTGCATGTCCACTGCCCTGTTCCTCAGATACCTCCATTGTATTCTATTTTTCTCTGTTTTATCTTTACTGGTTTAGTGAGGGATTGTGGGATTGTGGAAGTGCCTTCATCGTTCTTCAGCATTACACAGTAGAACCAAATCAATATTAAAACACAAAGCTCTACTACTGCTTCTCAACCAATTAGCTACCAGAACATCCTGAAAAGAGATCACAACTTCTCCAAACTATTCCTGTTGGGGAGGGAGCAAAGTGCATGCAGTAAAAAGTGTGACTTGTCCTGTACATCTGCACAAAGAGAGAAAGACTGTCACTAACATGCAGTATTGAAGGTAACCAATGGCAACTCTTCTCTGAGTTGGGATGTGCCATTAAAGTCTATGATTTATGGATCACTTATGGATTTTGAACAGTGTGTGTGTGTGTAGTGTGTAGTGTGTAACTTACAGACAGTGTACAACAGTCCTCCCGTCCCCTCCGTCGTACTGCTCCTGCCATTTAGCCAGCCTCCTGACCAATTGGAGAATAGAGCGCTTGGACAGGGGCGTGTCCCTGTAGGCCGGCCAGCCAATGAACTGGAAGTGCTGCACAAGACGGTAGCCATCCTGTGGCTGAAGGGGGGAGGGAGGGAGGGAGGGAGGGAGGGAGAGAGAGGTAGGTGGATTAGGATTTTCATCATTGTGGTTATATCACATCACTGTCATCATCATCATCATCATCATCATTGTCATCATCATTGTGCATTAAATCAGTGGGAAATCTAAACATGGGCAAAGAAATTTGCTTTCCAGAAACTCTTTATCTTTAGCTCCGTTAGCGCTGGAAGAACAGAGCCCTCTTCCTGTTTTGTGCCGTAAAGCAATCCAGCAGATTTCCCTCCAAATCGACCCGGTGGGACACAATGTAGAATACAGAGTAGAGGCTGGTAGAGGCTGGTAGAGGCTGGTAGAGGCTGGTAGAGGCTGGACAGGCTGGTACAGGTCTGTACCATGGTCTGGCTGGTTTAAGGTAAATACTAATACTAATATTAATACTAATGTAAAAAATTAACGATGATTGATGAGTTATTGATGTTAGTGCTGCACGTAGCACCTTCACTGTGCAGGTAGGCCACTGCATAACACCTCGTCGGTGTTTAGTCTTTATCCAGAATGGGATTAACTCAACAAAGAGGACATCTTATAATGCGATTCTGTTTCATGGCAGACAAAACGTTTTCAGCCCTTTGGCCCGAGGCGGTTGGCATCCAGTACCAAACACCAAACTGCCATCTCATCTTAGCACATAGTTATACATGCACATCATACACTCACATGCACATAAACCATTCATTCACACACAGCTGTATGAATAGGTTTCTCTCCTCCTCCCTCTGGCTCTACGCTTCTTTCTTTCCTTCCATCTCCAACCATCTATCCCCATATCTTTTACCCAAGCACCTGTTTCTTCTTCTTTCTTTCTTCTAACCCTAACCCTTTCCTCATCTCTTTTTGCCTCCCTACCCTCCATCCAACACCCCCCTCCCCCTTCTCTCTCTGCTTAGTGCTGAATGGTACAGAATAGGCCAGGTAGGAGCAGCTCTGACAGTGAAAGTCGCTGTTGTGGAGAGAGAGAGAGAGAGAACCCATTTACGACACAACTGGCTGGAAGGCTTCAGATCTGGTATGGACTGCATTACTATTGTAGATAAACCCAACTGAGTTGATGTTAGCCAGCTAGCTAAGCGCTAGTAAAGGGTAGGCAAGCTTTGCTGTGCATACAGTTAGCTAAAAAGACCACTGCGTTACATTAAGTTGCTCTGGATGAGCGTCATCTCAGCAATATGCCGGGAAGCCAATCTAAATGCTTCCATGGGCTGATGTTGGAAACCTTGAATTCTTTCTTTTCATTGAGCAAAGTATTATAAGGGAATAGATCGACTTTAAAGTGTTACGTTGTAATACAGAACATTTCACTTGTGTTCACCTTCCTCAGGTTGAAACCTCCCTGAGGTCATGCCCGTGGGCTGAAACATATATTTTCTCAATAAAAGAGAATAAAGTTGTTAAATCAAGTAAGACAGCGAGTACAGGAATTTTGTGGGCTGCCAAGTCTTCTCAAGGCTGTAAGTCAATAGCACCTAATAGCACAAGGGATCGTTACATCAGATTCTTGTGCATTAGTGAAACTTTTGAACCTTGAACTGGCTGCTGTTGGAACAGAATACCAACCAGGCATGAGCGATTTGTAAAATGTGAAGGCATCAAGTCTGCAAGTACCCTGGCCATGTTGCAGATCCTGAAGATGCGGTTGATGATGTCTTCATCGATGTCTGCCGATATGAATTCGACTTGGATGGGACCGTAGCAACACGAACTCTTTTCTGGCCAGTACTGCATACACAACTAGAGAGAGAGAAAACAGAGAGAGAAGAGAGAAGAGAGAAGAGAGAGAGAAAGGGGTAGAGGTTTAACAGGCACATTCAAATGGACTTTCTTTAAAGTGGCATAACTGCAGAAGGTATAATGAGAAATATGTTTTCACAAAACGTTGCATGAATTCACTCCATCAATTATGAAGATTACTGCAGCTGTGACCGGACACAAATTCAATTTTCAAGTTTTTATACTTCCACACTAAAGCCTCATACAAAGAGTTATCAGCACGCACAATATAATGCTTTGTGCAGGATCAAAATGAGAAAAGCTCCCAGAAAAATAAATTGAAAACAGGACTGTAATTTTACCTCATTTTCCATTTTCACAACCGCCAGACAGAAAAGCAAAATAATGTCAACTTTGATCCAACTTTTTTAAACCAATCTTTACTAATTTTCCACTTTTCAGAAAATGGCAGGTGTACGAGGGCTGAGAATCCCCCGTAATTCAGTCAAAGCATCAAGTAAAATGAAGTCTTGTCTAGGTTGATGAACATTTTAGACATTCTTTTAAGCTATGTGACTTGGTTGTGACTTAGTCGCTCTTTGACAGAATGGACATATGGGACATGTGGGGATCGAACATGAGACCTTTCAGTTACAGGGTGGTCTCTGTACCCACCAGATTTCCCAAACCGCCATAAAGTATACCCATAAATGCTTTTAAATGATATACTAGTGACTTTAATTGAAATCAAACAATACTTTTAAAAGTCACTGTTGTTACAACTCCATGTGATTTGGTACAATTTGGGTGCTGGAAAGTCGCCGGTTCGCTTCCCACAACAGCAAATGTGCCCATCAGCAAGCATGCATCCTGTCAAAGTGTGCTTGAGCAGAACGCTGAACTGCTGCCTGCTAACTCGTTAACTCGGTTAACATTAACCACTGACTAACTGTATACATAATCTAGAAGGGAAAAGAGATGTTATGATTTCAGATGTGTAGTGACAGCGTTGACCCAAAGGGCTTCAACATGTAAAGGTGACCTGTGTAACAACTACCTTGAGTATTTCATTCAGAATTGAACTGAACTGAACTGCCTTTGGACAGCATGCTTTATTCCTGTTATTGACATAAGAGTGTTTGGGTTGTTTGTTTTGTGTTTTAGATTTGGGAAGGATTTATGAATGTATGAATTCAAATGAAGCAGAAATGATGTAAAGGATGTTGTTCTTTACCTGCACAGGTTATTAGTTTACTTTCTCTTCTGGCTGCATTCAATCACTTTGCCTCTGTTTTATCATGCAAATAAACTAAACAAAAATTGAAAACTTCTCAGTTGCTTGTTGGTGCAACACCAAAGCAAAGTCTGTCAATATCCATTCACTTTCATAAAATATTTTCTCTCAGTATTGATTACGCCCGGTGATGTTACAATCGATCTGTCAGTCTGAAACTAAGTAAGAAAGAAGGAAAGAAACAGATATGGAGTCAGGCTAATTTGTGTGTGTAGGTGTGTGTGTGTGTGTGTGTGTGTGTGTGTGTATACCTGCGCAGCATCCATCTCATTGAGCATGACAATGGAGGAACAGTTGTAGTCGAACACCAGCCTCCAGAAATCGGCCATGGTGTTTGGCAAAGGATGCTGGGTAACGATGAAGGCCGCTGGCTGTTTGTGGCTCTGGAGTGTTGGTGGGGGGGGGATCACAATTAGGTAAAAGAAGTAAACAGAACAACAGGAAGAAGAGTACAACTCTGGGGCAAAGGGCAAAGTAAAAAATAACAATAACAAGTACTTATGCAACTTCACTTCATTGATTACATCAGTAGTTTCTCCACCGCAGGAACTCTCCAGGAACTTAGTACTAGTGGTACTTAGTTCAAGGATCCCTGAACAGGTTCCTCTTGGATAGTTCCTGCTAGCGAGGTAGTACTTTTTGTGGCACCAGGAACCACTGGAACGGCACAACGCTGATTGAAAAATGACAATTCATTCCCTAACCTTAACCCCATCAACTACACCCCCACCCTAACCCAACCCAGACCTCACCCTGATTCTACCCTTAACTTTAAGTCCCAATCCTAAAGTACGTCCTTACTTCGATCTTACTCATCCTTCTATCCTTGTAGTATAGAAGTGCAAGAACATGCGCATGCACACAAACACAAACACACACACACACACACACACACACACTTACATCCATTAACGCAGCGTTGATGTAATTGGAGCTCTCTCCGTCTACAGATATGAGGAAAGGCAGGCAGCGGTCTGCTGACAGAACATCCATACTGCGGTTTTTATCGTGGTTCCTGGGTAGCAGGCCCACGCTGCAGTCCTCTGGACGGACTCTAGGGGTCACTATGTTCAGAGTCTGACAGGAGAGGAAAGAGCGTAGAGGCCATTAGAAGAGACGTAGAGCAGAGAAAACCACAGATGACTGGAGTAGAGATGAGAAGAGATGACTAGAGTAGAGCAGAGATAATTAAGTCAGAGTAGAGCGCAACAATGTAGAGTAGAGATATAGTAAAGTAGAGTAGAGTAGAGATGATTAAAGCAGAGTGGATTGTAAGAAAATGACAGGATGATTTGAGTCCAGTAGAGTAGAGATGATTAGAGTATTGTAAATGCAAGTTTATTTGAGTAAAGTAGATGCGAGATGAGAGTAGAATAGAAAGTAAGTAAGAGTAAAATTGAGGTGGTAAAAGTGGAGTTGAGTAAAGTGTAATAGTTCCTATGTGAGGGGTCTCTAAGTTCTAATAGAGTAATAGAGAAAATAAAGAAGAAGACAGTGTGTGTGTGTGTGTGTGTGTGTGTGTGTGTGTGTGTGTGCGTGCGTGCAGACCTGGAACTCGTCTTTGATCTGGCTGGAGTTGGTCTGTGGGTCCAGTCTGCTGATGTTGTAGTAGATGGCTCTGAACTCGCAGACCGGGATGGCTGTGTTGCCACATAGACACGCCTCCAAGATGGCGTCGTGCACAAACACGTACTGCTCCTGTCAAATGTAAACACGTGGTGGTTTAGTACCAAAGGGAACGGTGGTGTACAAGAGTTTTGACCTGTGAATGTCTCTTCAGTTCATCGACAACATAATGACATGTGACAACGTGATAAAAAATGTTAATGTGGAAAACGACACATATAAATACAAACACAAATTAAAATTTTCACATTTGAAGGAAAAACGTACAATGTGAAGAAAATTGTTCATATGAGAAATTTATGATTTCACAACCTGTTGTCGCCTGTGATTTGTGATTGATGTCAAACAAAATGCATCACATGTAATCAGGCGACAGCGTGGGACACAAAATGCTCACTCTGATTACAGGTGTGCTTCACGTGGTTTATTTAGTAAGGGAAATCTTTTATTATCCGATCATGTTAGGATGAATAACAAGCGACAGCTCTGGAGGCGTGACAAGATGGAGCTTCACAACAGACTTTGACTAAAAACCGACGACACATCACTGATTTGTCATGTTGTTCAGGGCTTCATGCTACTGTGGGACATTTATAACCACATGCAAGTCAGAGCATCTGTTTGCTGACTTCAATGTAAACATGAACCTCCAGACTTTGCACCGCTTGCCTCTTCAAGCTTCTGACGAACTCGTTTGTTCGTCTGTTGTGTTGTGTTTGCTTTGGCTGTGTGCGTGTGGATGTGTTATTGTGTGCTCGTTCTCCCTCCACAGCCTGGAAGTGAATGAAAAGGAAGGAGTGCTTTGCCCTGCGGTGCTGCGCTCTGGATCAAGTATCCTCTTTGTGCTCCAACCAACTAGCTGGCTTTTAAAGGCATCAGCCAACGTGAGCTACAACAGCCACCCTGCATGGTAATGTTCCTCTCTCTCTTTCTAGCCCTACCTCGATTTCCCCTTTCCCCTCTCTTTCTCCAACTATTTCTACCTGTCTTGTTCTCTCTCTTTCTCCAGTTCATTCTCTCTCTCTCTCTCTCTCTCTCTCTCTCTCTCTCTCTCTATTGAATGTTAATTGTTGCCCTTGGTGGGGAGAGGAGTTTTAAAAGCCTCACTGACATGACCTCTCTTGGCCGTTGCCGACTCTAGTGACACACATACACACACACAAGCACTCAAATGCACACATGCACAAATACACTTATGCATGCAGGCACAGGCAAAATAAGTGCGTACACACACACGCACACACACACACACACACACACACACTCATTCAGGCACTTAAATACACACACCTCTTTCCCCCCGTGCCTTTTAAAAGATTAATTGCTTTGTGTTGTGCGGAGCAGGATTATAATAGCGTCGAGCGGTGCTTCAGCACTGACACAAATTGCTCCCACACATATTCAAAAGGCAGGGCAGGATGCATTTAGCTTGGTTTCAAGATGCTCGCACACACACACACACACACACACACACACACACACACACACACACACACACAACTAGCGCGCCAGTGCTGTTGTATGAAAATCCTGTAACTGAAATCCCTGGGTAGCTTTCACAGACCTGCCGCCTGTGAAACCCATTCAAAACTCAATTTCCAACTCAAAGTTTGGTCTGTCAATCTGAAAATGAGGCTGCTTTTCTTCTTCCCTGGTAAAGTTGACTTTGTGGGAATGCGAAGTTGTCATCAGCGGTACAAATGAAACGCAGAGGCGGGGATCAGGGTGGCTTAGAGTAGCTTAGAGCAGAAATGAATAGTTTTGTTCCAAAACGGGACGCCCGCCATTAGGAGACACCTACTCATCCAAAATGATTGATAGCACAAAATTACTGAACAAATGACGAGACTTTGTAGAGGATAGCAAGTCCCTTAAGCCCTTGGTTAACAAAGTGACAACACTTTTAAAGGATGGATCTGTTTTAGACATATTGGATCGTAAGCCTGAGGTGATGATGTTCTTCTAAATTAGATGGCGCTTTATTCTGCCTCAACGCAGAGAAAACATGACCAGACAGATGTTAATAATAAAGTGTACTGTGTGTTGTCCAGGTGGGTTTGCACTGTGAACACGGTGGGTGACTGTGGTTCTGTGGCTGACTGTGGTCCTGTGGGTGACTCTGGTCCTGTGGGTGACTGTGGTCCTGTGGGTGGTCCTGTGGGTGACTGTGGTCCTGTGGGTGACTGACTGCGGTCCTGTGGGTGACTGTGGTCCTGTGACTGACTCTGGTCCTGTGGCTGACTGTGGTCCTGTGGGTGACTGACTGTGGTCCTGTGGGTGACTCTGGACCTGTGGGTGACTCTGGTCCTGTGGGTGACTGTGGTCCTATGGGTGACTGTGGTCCTGTGGGTGACTGACTGTGGTCCTGTGGGTGACTGACTCTGGTCCTGTGACTGATTCTGGTCCTGTGGGTGACTGACTGTGGTCCTATCAGTTACTGTGGTCCTGTGGGTGACTGTGGTCCTGTGGGTGACTGACTGTGGTCCTGTGGGTGACTCTGGTCCTGTGGGTGACTGACTGTGGTCCTGTGGGTGACTGACTGTGGTCCTATGGGTGACTGACTGTGGTCCTGTGGGTGACTGTGGTCCTGTGGGTGACTGACTGTGGTCCTGTGGGTGACTGACTGTGGTCCTATGGGTGACTCTGGTCCTGTGGGTGACTGACTGTGGTCCTGTGGGTGACTGACTCTGGTCCTGTGACTGACTGTGGTCCTGTGGGTGACTGACTGTGGTCCTGTGGGTGACTGACTCTGGTCCTGTGACTGACTGTGGTCCTGTGGGTGACTGTGGTCCTGTGACTGACTGTGGTCCTGTGGGTGACTGTGGTCCTGTGGGTGACTGTGGTCCTATGGGTGACTGTGGTCCTGTGGGTGACTGACTGTGGTCCTGTGACTGACTGTGGTCCTGTGGGTGACTGTGGTCCTGTGGGTGACTGTGGTCCTGTGGGTGACTGACTCTGGTCCTGTGACTGACTGTGGTCCTGTGGGTGACTGTGGTCCTGTGGGTGACTGACTCTGGTCCTGTGACTGACTGTGGTCCTGTGGGTGACTGTGGTCCTGTGGGTGACTCTGGTCCTGTGGGTGACTGTGGTCCTGTGGGTGACTCTGGTCCTGTGGGTGACTGACTGTGGTCCTGTCAGTTACTGTGGGTGACTGTAGTCCTGTGGGTGACTCTGGTCCTGTGGGTGACTGACTGTGGTCCTGCGGGTGACTGACTGTGGTCCTGTGGGTGACTGTGGTCCTGTGGGTAACTGTGGCCCTGTGGGTGTCTGTGGTCCTGTGGGTGAATCTGGCCCTGTGGGTGAATCTGTTTCTGTGGGTGACTGTGGTCCTGTGGGTGACTGTGGTCCTGTAGGTGACTGTGGTCCTGTGGGTGACTGTGGTCCTGTGGGTGACTCTGGACCTGTGGGTGACTGTGGTCCTGTGGGTGACTGTGGTCCTGTGGGTGACTGTGGTCCTGTGGGTGACTGTGGCGTCTTGTGTGTGAAACGGTTGTAAACTGTAACTGCAGAGTTTTGGTACTTAATAGTTTGCAAGTTAAACAAGTGATTTGATTTTGGAAGCTGATAAAAAAAAAAAGCTGCTTGATGTTTCCAAAGCTTCCTTGTCTTTTACTGGACTATACCACAACAACATTTTGACTGCAGAACCTGAACCCTGTCTGGTCCAGTGGAAACCAGGCTAGAGAATAAGCCTTATTGGAAAAATCCATTAACAAACGTTGCATTTCTGGGCCCATTTAGTTGTTTGGTGTATTTTTCTTACTGCCCTAGATAAGTGTGACGTCACTTCAAGTTATTTCCAGCAGCTACGATGGAGCTATCGCAGAAATAATATTAGAAATATCAGGAAATGTTTGACTGATCTAAAACATACAAACAGTTTTGGTGTCAGCCAAAGAGCAAAGCGTCGTTGTCGGGCGCAAACTTTCTATGTCCAAAACCGTAATTTTTCAGGAAATGAAAAAAAAAAGAAATCGCCTCGTAAAGTTTACTTTCAGCTCAGCTGTTTGCGGCGCTTGCGGCACAATTCAAAATGGAGACGGGGTGGAGCTATGAGGTTTTGCCGATATTGTGAGGATCCAATGGAGTTACGAGATTTAGTCACAAGCTTGTTTTAATACTTTTCATTGGTTAAAAATGTATGAAACCCACACACAGACGTAAAGAGTGACCAATAGCATTGATTTATGAAGAAAAATAAAAAAATGACAAAATATGGAGATACGAGGTTTCCGCCCGACAGCGACGAAAGGCTTCTTTCTAAACCAACCTTTAACAATCCAATTTCTCCACAGATGGTAGCTTCAGTAGACCAGAATGCATTGCAGTTTGCAGCTTTGTGGATGTGTTGTTGGACGTGTGTGAACTTCAACACCCTTCTTCTCATTTGAACAAACAGGTAGTGCTGAAGTAAATTTCAACACTTCACCAGACGGTATTGAACATTCCAGATTGATGATATATAACTGTCCTTTAGCTCGTCTGGTTTGGCCTGGGGAGGAAACCCGCCCGGCTAACCCCTAAGTAACACCAAACTAAAGTTAGTTGGAACAGCTTGAAAGTAATGCGCAGACAAACTTAGTGTATGTGTGTGTGTGTGTGTGTGTGTGTGTGTGTGTCTCACACTGTATGCCTGGTCATGAACTTGGAGTTGCCACATATACACACTGACAATCATAAATCTGTGTGTGGGTGTGTGAAAAAGTGTGTGTGCGTGCGTGCGTGCGCGTGTGTGTGTCTGTGTGTACTAGAGTCATCTATTATTCAAGGAGTGTTTAATATTGATAGACTGAT
>JAXDDW010000143.1:430000-450000 GCA_034670385.1 Hoplostethus mediterraneus
TCACAAGGCTTTTCCCTTGAGGGGCTGTTCCGATGCATTTCTCCTTGTAAGACATAACAAATTCAAACTGTCTGACATGTCCTGAATGCAGAATAAGAGACATATGGTTAAGCCTTGTCTTCAGCTTTCAGAGGTTCAATTTTCCTCCACCAAAACGGCATGCTTCCACCTTAATAATTCAAACCAATCGATGCCATTATACTATACTAAGCTACCCGGGGCTTAAATGGAGGGAGCCAGTCACGCCCTGCTCAGTTCAGTTTCCTCCCTAAGATAGAACTGGGAGGAAACTAGTGTTCCAGCAGCTCCCATTCTGGCTCTAGTGGAAAACAGGGTGGTATTGATTTGTTTGCCTAGGAGGAGTGTTTTATGACAACCTGAGAACTGGGGATAACAGAGAAGAGAGAGAGAGAGAGAGAGAGAGATGTAGGATGTAGACAAAGGGAGGAGAGCGGGGGAGAGAGAGAGGGAAAAGAGGTAAGACGTGGAGAGAGAGAAAGACAAATAGGAAGGAGAATGACTGAAGGAGAGAGAGGAACTGAGAGGAGAAAAATAAAACCACGAGGTGATTTGATAACTCGACTTCCCATTGATTTGCTCTCCTGTGATGTTGAAATTACTTCTCTAAATCGATAGACGGCGGTCCGACACAGCCTGCGATAGCTTGGTAAAAAACAGCAGCGGCAACAACAACAACATTACGGCGCTCAACGTGTTGGAAAATTTTTCGGGGGGGGGGAAAAAAAAAAAAAACTTTTGGGTTTTTTTCCGGGTAAAAATTTTTGGGACCCCGGGGAAACCTTTTGGGGTGCCCCTTTCCAAACTTTTGGGAAAAAACGGAACCCCCAGGGGGGGGTTAAAAAATTTTGTTTTTTGGCCCCGGTTTTAATTTAGGGGCCCCATTTTTCACCCCGAAAAAAAAAAAAAAAAAAAAAAAAAAAAAAAAAAAAAAAAAAAAAAAAAAAAAAAAAAAAAAAAAAAAAAAAAAAAAAAAAAAAAAAAGGGGGGGGGGGGGGGGGGGGGGGGGGGGGGGGGGGGGGGGGGGGGGGGGGGGGGGGGGGGGGGGGGGGGGGGGGGGGAAAAACTGAAGGGAAAAAAAAAAATATTTGAAAGACTTCCAGATTTTGTTCCGGGATTTGAAAATTTCTCAAATAAGGGAGGGGGGTGGGAAAACTGCGCTAGCGGAAAAAACGAGGGAACAACCAAAAGGGAACTTTTTGGAAACCCCTATGGGAATTTTAGGTTCCTACGGGAAAAAAATTACCCCTTTCTTTTGTCTTTAAAATGTTTTTTAATCCATGAAAAAAACGGGAACGGGGCTTAAAGTCCGGCCAAGGACTTGAAAGAAATACTCACTTTTTTTCCCGGGGGTCAAACCGTGACCTTTTTTAAAGGCTTGTCCCCAGGTCCCTTTTCCTCCACAAGCGGTTTCTTTAAAATAACAATTTTTTTTTACCCGCGGGGGAGACCCCGCTAGTATTGTTGTTAGTAACATTGTACCTAGTTTAAACAGGTGCTGTTTTGAGATTTTTAGCACCTGGAAACAATCAAAAACGGGGGGTTGGTGTACAAAAAAAGGGAAAAAAAAAGAAAAACCCTGAGAGAGAGAAACATGAAGGGTTTTAAGAGGAGAAAATGAAGAAAAATAAATATGATATTTTTAAAGTTTTAAGTAATTTTACTTTTAATAAAAAACCTCCCAAACTGGGGATTGGAAACTGCGGGCACTCCGGGTGGGGGTTTTTTTCCTGATCTAAGGGGTAGGCGGCCCCACGTGGGGGGGGCATACCCGGGTTTGGTTGAATTTTTTTACATGAAAACCCCCAATGCCCCAGGAACAAAAATTCCGCCAAAGTTTAAAAAAGGGAGTGCGTCTGGTTGGGGTTGTGTTTGGGGTTTTGTTGCACGGCTGTCCAAAATAACTTCTGGTCTTTTTCCCCTTTTTGGATAGAGTGAACATTTATGTGGGTTTTTTAAAAAGGCCCCTGTTAATTTTGTCTCACACAACCCAACCAAACCCCACAAAAAAAACAAACCCAAATTGGCCTGGCGATGACACCTTTCTGGTTCTAAAAACACACCCTTTTTATTTTTTGTTCTTTTTTTGTTTTTTGAGGGGCCCCCCTTTTAAATATAACTTCCCTCGGTTTAATTGCCTTTCATTGTTGTTCGAATTTTCCTGCTTTTAAAGCTTTAACCATGTTGTGAAAAAATACCCTTTTTTCTTTTTTCTGTTTCCCCCTTCTCCCACCAAACCCATAAAAACCATTAGCTTCTTTTTAAAAGGTTTTGGGGGGTGGTCCCAAGTGCAAATACAGGCCTTTCATTTTATTTCTTTTGATTTCAAGGCCACAACACACACCACACACACCACCAACCACACACCACACCCCCACACACCCCCGGGAAAAATTTTTTTAAATTTCTCAAAAACCTTGCCTTCACTAATGCTTTCCAACTAAAGGGGAAAAAAATGGGGTTTTTAATAAGGGGGGAAAAGAGGGGGGGGGGGGGGGGGGGGAAATGGGGTTTGGGGGGTAAAATATTTTTTTTTTGTTGGGGGCTTTTTTTAGCCAAAAAAAGGGCAAACCCCCCCCAACCCCCCCCAAAACCCCCCCACCTTTTCCCCCCCCCCCCCCCCCAAAAACCCCCCCCCACCCCCCCACCCCCCCCACCCCAAAATTTTTTAATTTAAAATTATCATTTTTTTATTTTTTTTTTTTTTTTTTTTAAATTTTTTTTTGGGGTTTAAAAACGTTTAAACCCCCCTTTAAGTTTTATTTGTTTCAGAAAAAATCCTCCTTCTTTACGCTTCATCCCCTTTTTCTGTCTTACTCCTTTCTTTTCTACTGTTTTTCATTTTTCTTCTACGTTTTCATCCTTTCTTTTTTCTGTCTTCACCCCTTTTCTTCTCTGTCTTATTCTTTTCTTTACTGTTTATCCTTTTTCTACTGTCTTACCTTTTTTCTTACTTTTCCCCCTTCTTTTTTTTGTCTTCACCCCTCTTTCTTTAGTTTTCCCACTCCCTCTTTCTAGTTTTCATCCCCCCTTTTCTTTATGTCTTCCTCCCTTTTTTTCTGTTTCCCCCTTTTTTCCCTTTTTTCCCCCTCCCTTTTTTACTGTCTTCACCCCTCTTTTTTACGTCTTCACTCCTTTTTTTTCTACTGTCTTTTTCCCTCTTTCTTTTACGTCTTACTCTCTTTTTTACTGCCCTTCACTCCTTTTCTTCTATTTGTTTATCCTCTTTTTTTAATTTGTTTTACTCCTCTTTCTTATGTCTTCACCCCTTCTTTTTTCCTTTTTCACTCCCCCTTTTTCCTCTGTTTATCTTTTTTTACTGTTTTACTCCCCTTTTTCTACTGTCTTACTTCTCTTCTTCTACTGTTTCACTCCTTGTTTTTACTGTCTTCACTCCTTCTTTTTCTTTTTCCCCTTTTTTGACCTTCCCTCGTTCTTTTTTTCTTCACCCTCCTTTTCTTTTCATTTTGTTTTTTTACTTCTTCTATTCTTTTTTCTACTGTCTTCATCCTCTCTTTTCTACTGTCTTCATCTCTTTCTTTACTGTCTTCACTCCTCTTTCTTTCTTCTTCATCCTCTGTTCTTCTACTTTTTTTATCTTTTTTCATTCTTCTCTTTTTTTTTAATTTTCCTCCTTCTTCTACTGTTTCATCTCTTTTTCCCATGTCTTCACCCTCTTTTCTTCTACTGTCTTCATCCCTTTTTTCTTGTTTCACCCCTTGTTTTCTATGTCTTCATCCCTCTTCTTCACTGTTTTTCCCCCTTTTCTTTACTGTCTTTTTCTTTTTTATGTTTCACTCTCTTTTTTTCTACTTTTCCATCCTTTTTTTACTGTTTTCCTCCTTTCTTTAGTCTTCACTCCTTTTTCCCTTTCTACGTCTTCACTCCCCTTTCTTTATGTCTTCATCCCTTTCTTCTACTGTTTCACCCCTTTTCTTCACTTCTTACTCCTTTTTTTTCCTTCTGTCTTCCTCCCTCTTCTTCTACTGTTTTCATCTCTTTCTTTTTACGTCTTCACCCCTATTTTCTATGTTTCACCCCTTTTTCTTTATGTCTTCACCCCTTTTTTTTCCCCCCCCTTTTCTTTATGTCTTCATCTTTTTTCACTGTCTCATCCTTTTTTCTACTTCTTCACTCCTTTTCTTTACGTTTTCATCCTTTTTTTATGTCTTATCCTCCTTTTTTCTGTCTTACTCCTTTTCTTTACTTCTTATCCTCTTTCTTCTACTGTTTCACCCCTCTTTTTTTACTGTCTTCCCCCCTTTTTCTTTCTGTCTTCCTCTCTTTTTTCTAGTCTTCACTCCTTCTTTTTACTGTTTCATCCCTCTTTCTTCTACTGTCTTCACCCCTTTCTTTACTGTCTTCCTCCCTGTTTTCCCTTTTCTTCACTCCCTTTCTTTTTCTGTCTACTCCTTCTTCTTTATGTTTTTCACCCCTCTTTCTTTAGTCTTCATCCTTTTTTCTATGTTTCACTCCTTGTTCTTCTTGTCTTCATCCTCTTTTTTTTACTGTCTTCCTCCCTTTTTTCTTCTACTGTCTTATTTCTGTTCTTCTACTGTCTTCCCCCCTTTTCTTTTACTGTTTCACCCCTCTTTCTTTACTGTTTTCCCCCTTTTTTTTATGTCTTACCCCTCTTTTTTATGTCTTCATCCCTCTTTTTTCTGTCTTCACTCTTCTTCTTTTTACTGTCTTCACTCCCTCTTTTTTATATGTCTTCACTCCTCTGTTCTTTACTGTTTTCCCCCCCTCTTCTTCTACTGTTTCACCCCCTCTGTTTTTATTTCACCCCTCTCTTTTTATGTTTCATCCTCTCTTTCTTCTATGTTTCAATCCTTCTTCTTTACTGCTTCATCCTTGTTTTTTAAAACTGTCTTCCCCCTCTGTTTTCTTTGTCTTCATCTTCTTTTTTACTGTCTTCACCCCTTTTTTTCTACTGTTTCACCCCTTTCCTTTTTATGTCTTCACTCCTCTCTTCTTTACTGTTTAAATCCTCCTTCTTTTATTTTTCCCCCTCTCTTTTCTTTTAAATCCCCCCCCTGTTAAAAGAGCCCCAATGCCTTGATTTTCCCAAACAAGGGAAAAAAAAATGGGGGCCTAAATGGGGGGGGCAACCCTAGCTGTTGATTGTGCCGTGCTTTTAAAACCCCATTGGGTTTGGGTTTGGGAACGATTTGCAAGGGGGATGGTTAGGGATGTCCAGGGAGGTCTGGTTGTGTGGGAATTTAAATCAAATCTCCCCTTACACTGTGTGGAAGGTCAGGGGGGCTTTGTTGTTGTTGTTTTGTTGTTGTTTATTTCTTTTACCTTTTGGGTGACGTCCCGAATGACGATTTCGGCCCGGGGGTTTCGGTTCGATAGGGTATTGGGTTCCCCGAAACACCCCCTTTCATGGGAGTACGCCCACATTTCCCCTAGAGGGAGAAAACACACACACCCCAACGCACACACAACCCCACACACACCAAACCAATGAACACACAAGATGGGTTATACACTTATACTTTTTTATTATGCCCCTAGAGGAGAACCCCTGACAACCCCAGGGACAGGACAGGACCCCTTAATAAACACAACACCACCACATACACATGTAACCCCTTGTTTTAGAATCACCCCGGCCCCCCCCCCAGGGTTGGGAACCATGAGATGGAGGTTTCTCCTGCCCGACCCTCCCCAGAAATCCCCACCCTCTCCTGATGGGGTGAAAACGCACAACACAACACAACACACACAGTTTTATCACAAACAAAATGACAATGCCAGACACCCCCAGGGGAAGGTTTTAACAAAACCCCACCCCAACAACACACAAAAAAACACACATCCTTGGTCCCGATGAGGCCGGGGTGGGTTTGGGTCGGGGGTTTTAGGTTAAAGGGGTTTAAATTTTCGGGGGTTTTTCGGGCTTTAGATTTTGGAGGTTGGGTAATAATTCCACCCCCACAGGACCAATTTTTAGGTGGGTAGCCCTTTAAAAGTCTTACACACAAAACACACCACCAAAAAACAACACACCCTTTCCCCCTACGGTCAGTTGAATTACCCTTCGTGGCGATGTTAAATTTGGGTCTGTGGTAGCCCTGAGACAGAGAAGAGCAGACAAATCCCCTTTATCAGCCCTCCCCCCGCCCTTCCCTTCCCCCGTGTTCCCTTTTTTATCCCTCATTTCCCCCCTCCCTCTCTTTCCATCCATCCCCCCCCCCTCCCCCCTCTCCTGAAGGACGTATTCCTGCTATGCCATGAAGAGAAGGGGGGAAATCACAATTAACCCTTTTAAAAAAGAGAATGAAAAGTTCCCCCCCCTCCCCTTCTCCTGTTCCCCCTTTCTCACTCCCCCCATCCCTCCCCTTTTTTCCCGTCTCCCTTTCTCCCCCCCAAGCCCCCCTCCTTTTCTCCCTCCTTCCTTTCCACTCTTGGTCCCTTTTCATTGCGTCTTTCCCATCCCTCCTCAAATTTTTCCCCTTTCTCTCCCTTTTTCTCCCCCCCACCTTTTTCCCTTCCCCCTTCCTTTCTCCCCCCCTTCCCTTATTCCTTCCATTTCCTGCCCTTCCATACTTTTGTTTTTTGTTTTTTCCCCCCCCCCATCTCACCCCCTTTGCTTCTTCTCTTCCCCTCCCCCAATCCCCCTTCCCCCCATCATGCCCTTTCGTTCCCCCTTCTCTGCCTCTTCTTTCCCTTCTCATCCCTCCCCCCCACTCTCCCCACCCCCCTTCCCCATTCCCCCTTTCCCTTTTATCAATTTTACCCGCCCCTCTTTCCCCCCTTTCCCCCCCACCCCCCTCCCTCTTTTCCCCCCTTCCTTCCCCCCCTATTAAGATCTCTCTTTTTCCCCCTTTTTCCCACCCCTCTTCAGAAGAAAACTCAAGGTCGTTTTCTGAATAAAATCAAATTAAAAAAAAAGGAATCTTTAAATTTTTCCCCCCGAAAAAGGGATCCCCCACGATAATTCCCCCCCTCCCCCCCGAAGAAAATAACCTTGTTGGAAAGAAACATTTATCACTTTCAATTGTTGTTAAGACCCCCGCTGTATCTTTGGGGAGTTTGTTGCGATTTTAATTTTCCTCTTATTTTATTTTAGAAAAATTTTTATTCCTTTGGGGATACCCCCTCCTTTCATTTTCTTCCCCCATTCCTCCCCCCAATTCTCTTTCTTTTTTCTCCCCTCTTCCCCACCCCCCCCCCTCTTCCCCTAATTTAAAATAAGATATTGTACCAAATTCATTAAAACTATATTCACAGCCCTGTGGCAAAAGATTAAATCCAAAAGAAGAAGAGGGGGGGGCAGGGAGAGGGAGGGAGAGACAGAGGGAAGGAAGGAGGGATGGGAGGAGAGGAGGATGGGGAGCAATCAATTGTGGCGTGGTGATTTTAGTGTTGAGCTGGTGATTGTTTTAAAAGAGGAACTGGGAGCCAGGTGGCGGATTTTAGACCTATAACACCCTGAGTGTGTGTGTGTGTGTGTGTGTGTGTGTGTGTGTGTGTGTGTGTGTGTGTGTGTGTGTACTCACGTCGATGTAGTTTGCGTTGATGTAGTCAGAGTGGGGGTCTCCCTCCAGCAGCTGCAGTCTGACTCTGGTGTGATCGTCTGTGGGGTCAGATAGCAGCAATACAACAGGCCTAAAGTTACATTTACCCACAGATGGAACAACTAACTAGCTAACTAGCGAACTAACTAACTAACTTTCTGGTGATGATTTGAAACATGATACGTCACATGGCAGGCGTTTACCAGCTGCCACTCATCAGGAACTCCCCAAATCCAACCTGATCCATCAGACTACAAACCGCTCTAGCTCTACTTTCTCCACTTTCTCCACTTTCTCTCTGGTTGTCGTTGTGAAAACCAAACTTGTGTTCCTTGTGATTAGTTGGACCACAAAAAAAGAGAATCTGAACTTTTCCCAACTTGAGGCAGCGCTGCGCTCAGGCCGCCCCCCGTTGATCTTGATGTCCAAAAAGCAGCCCAGTGTGAACACACCCTGAAGCTGCCTGCCCACGAGGAACCACTGACTTCTCTTTCCTCGTTATTTTAAATGGAAAGGACACACTGTTGCTGGTTGCTTTCACTGGCACTGGGTGCTAGAGGTTAAGAATATTTCACTTTAAGCTGCAAACAGGTTTTCAGTCCCATTGCAACAAATGAGCTGCAATCAGAACTTCCCACAAGCATCTGTTTAGGTGCTGCTGGCTAAAAAAAGACGACTCCTTTGGTCACAGAGGCTAAAACAGGCAAGTACAACAGGAAAAAACTAACCAACTACATGAAGTCACTTCTTTAAAATGTGTTTCAACACTGATTTTAGCAGCTAGCTCCATAGGCTCCATTTTCCTTAGTAGCTCTGAAATACAGCTAAAGAGTTTGACAAGAAAGTGACACTTTAGTTTATTATAAAATGATTGATATCACAACATTAAAGTAATGGAAAGAGATTTTTTTTATATAATTATTGTCTAATTGCTACTTTCTATTGCTGATTGATCACACAACACTGATCAACCTCTATCAGGTCATGAAGCTTTTCCATCTGCTGTTCTCAACACCCGGTGTCAGGTAGGTCTTTACCGGGAGAAACCCTCTGGAGACAGGAAGTGATGCGTTTTACATTTCAACAGAAGAAGAACTGGGTAGTTAGAGCGCCACCTACAGGAACTCGACCACAGTGAAGGACACCACAGTGAGGGACACCACAGTGAACACCAGAGTGAGGAACACTACAGTGAAAAACACCACAGTGGAGAACACCACAGTGAGGAACACCACAGTGAGGAACACCACAGTGAAGAACACCACAGTGAGGAACACCACAGTGAGGAACACTACAGTGAAAATCACCACAGTGAAGAACACCACAGTGAAGAACACCACAGTGAGGCTGAGAGACAAAGATGGAGACTAAATAAAAAACAAAAACAAGAATCTCACAGATTAACGCTTTTACAGGCCGGGCTCAAACCACATTCAGCTCACATGCTACTGGTTGGCTCCATCCAGCCAATGCTTTGAGTCATCTTCAAAGTGCATGTCACCGACGGCAAATCAGCTTTTTTCTTTTAATGCCAATTATTTTGTTCTGTGCTGGAATAGCCGGCCATAGTATTAGGGTACATGTGGTGATTATGGGTAATGGTAGGCAGTCAGGTCGTAATGTGGCAACACGGGTAATTGCAGAAGCGTGCATGACACATCGTCACATGATTTAGTCTGATTAACTCTGTCTTTCTCCATCCCTGTCCCCCCTCTTTATTCTCTGAAATACATAATAAGCCAGTACTATTACTGCTACTAACATTAATACACAGGACAAGATGTTCTGTGTATTATAACCACGCCTATAGGTCTGCAGCACTCCACTGCACTGTACTGCAGACCATTACAAATACAAATGTCTTTCAACATGTTTTCATGTGAGGAACATTGAAACACTGATCATGCAAAGCTCCACTAAGCAAAATTAAAACTATGGAGGCGAGGGAGAGGAAGATGGGGGGGAGAGAGAGAGAGAGAGAGAGACAGAGAGACAGAGAGAGGGTGATGAGAAAGGGGAAGAGAGAGGATGAAAGGAAGAATGGCAAAAGAGGGAGAGGTGAATGATGGGTGGGAAGGATGGGAAGATGAAGAGAGACGAGAGAAGAGAGAGAGAAAGGAAGGGGAGAGGTGGGAGAGAGGAGGACGAGGGGGCTGAGAGGATAAAGGGAGAGAGCATGAAGATGAGAGGAAAAAGAGCGGGAGAGGTGAACAACAAGTGAGGGAGGGACAAAGTGGGAGGGAGAAAAGGAGGGAGGAGGGGTGTGCAGAAAAATGAGAAGAGAAATGAAAGGAGGAGTATGTCTGCCTTTCTTTGAAGTGACTGAAATGCAAATACATGTGGCTTCACTGGCTGATGCAACACCACAGTGGGGTGGAACCTAGCTTACCGCAAGCTAACTGCTAGCCCGCTACAGGTAGCCGAGGATCGACTGACTAGGGGGTCAATTAGCTGCTGGGGAGCTTACGTCTTCAAAAAGTCCACTATCTTTGCAAATGAGATGTGAAAACTTTCATTTCAAAGCTTCATGTCTCTCTTCCAGTCTGTTTTAGAGTCAAAATTTCAACGATTCTGTCCTCAAAAACTGTTTTGTATGCAAACCACCCGATTTTACTAGTTAATCATTTTGCTTCCATGTCATTAAGGTTTCAGTTTTTATTCTCAAATGGTGGATATCTCTTTTTAGAAATGAAGCTCTTGAGATAATGGTTGGTTTTACCATTGAGGCTGGTGAATGTTTGACGTTTTGCAGTGATATTTGAAAGGGTTCAGCTTGGTCCAAAGGTCTTTAAATATTTGAGGTGCTTCATTCTGAAACATTATACATATATATTGGGAAAAAAGCAGAAATTCATCAGTAAGTGTTTCAAACACAAATTTGAGAAATGATCTTCAGATCATTTTGTCGGTGTCTGTGGATTCTATTAATTAATTCATGGCCGACAGAAAGTGAGCTGTCCAGTGGAGTAAAAATGAACAGAAATGTTTCATTCAGCTTCATTTTAAACCAGAACTCATTCCTGGGGCAGGGTTAAAGGTCACACCCATACACCATCTTTTATATTGACCCAGTGGTAGTAGTTGTTGTGAGAGGCCTCGGTGGTCTAGGGATTCCAGCCAGCAACCTTCCAGTTACATGCTCCACAGTGACCATAAACCAATCAACCAATCAATCAAGTCATCCAATACACAATACACAGTTTCAATTCTATCACACCTGATGATGAAATCTAGAATCATGAATTGGTTCTAGAATCCCTTACCTGACTATCGGTTCTAGAATCCCTTACCCAACTATTGGTTCTAGAATCCCTTTCCTGACTATCGGTTCTAGAATCCCTTACCCGACTATCGGTTCTAGAATCCCTTACCCGACTATCGGTTCTAGAATCCCTTTCCCTGACTATCGGTTCTAGAATCCCTTACCCGACTATCGGTTCTAGAATCCCTTACCCGACTATCGGTTCTAGAATCCCTTACCTGACTAGTCGGTTCTAGAATCCCTTACCCTGACTATCGGTTCTAGAATCCCTTACCCGACTGATTCGGTTCTAGAATCCCTTACCCTGACTATCGGTTCTAGAATCCCTTTCCTGACTAGTGGTTCTAGAATCCCTTACCCAGACTATCGGTTCTAGAATCCCTTACCTGACTAGAATCCCTTACCTGACTATCAGTTCTAGAATCCCTTACCTGACTATTGGTTCTAGAATCACCTACATGGGAATCTATTCTAGGGCATCTATCAGATTAATTGTCTGGCTCCTGCTGGGAGGGAACAGTGATGACAGCATGACTCACTCTGGCAGTACAAGACACTGTCATCAGCTATCAGCTCTCTCTCTCTCTCTCACACACACACACACACACACACACACACACACACACACACACACACACACACACACACACAGCATGTACAAACAAACACGCCAGGGGGTAACTCTGCCAGCCTTCTGCCCTTTTCTCTCTCTCTACCTCCATTTCTCTTTCTCCCTTCTTCCCCTGCACAATTTGTATCTGCACTCTCCCTCTCTTTACTTCCCTCCCTCTCCCTTGTGTCTTCCTTCGTTTGCCTCCCCCCATACTTCTCTCTCTCCCTCTCCTTCAGACAGTAGTAATTAAACAGGGCTAGTGTCAGTGGCTGTCATGGCGTGAAAACCACAGATATGAGGCTGGAGGGAGGGGCCCTTTCCTCTCCTCTCTGCCCAGGGAGGAGAGCTTCTAATTGGGCTGAGATGGCAGGAGGCTCTGGCTACCAAACACTGCAGATCTGGACACAGGCCATGAGTTTGAAGAGGTTGACAGTGTGTGTATTTGTGTGTGTGTGTGTGTGAGTGAGAGAGAGAAAAAGGGTTGAAGGCTGTTGTTAATGAGTGTATGTGTGCTTGTGTGTGCGCACGCGCACGTGTGTGTGTGTGTGTGTGTGTGTGACAAAGTAATAAGGGAAGTGTAAGAAAGCTTTTAGTGTCATACTCGAACCACCATCACCCCCAAACACACACAAATACAAATACATACACACACACACATCTTTGTATTGCTATACTTGTTAGGACCTTCATTGACTCCACTATTCCCTAACCTAAACTTAATCCTAATTCTAATCTTAACCCTAAACCCAAATCCCTTAAAGAAGTGAGGACCAGCAAAATGTTCTCACTTTGAAGGATTCAGCTCAATACAAAGACACACAGTAATGGGCTTGCTATCTATCTGTCCATCTATCCATCCATCCATCCATCCATCCATCCATCCATCCATCATCGGCTGCAGGACTGGAGTAACAACGGAGTCATCAGAAGCTGTGGTGTCCAAGAGCGGAGGGTCGCGAACCCATTACTCATTAATGAGCTCCACTCCTCTGCTGAGCTCTCCCTCTCTACCTAACCTCACAACACCTCCCACCCCCCCCCCTCCCCCCAACACGCACACACACACTGCTTTAAGTGTGCTTCCATTTTCTCTCTCTTTTTTCTCCCCCCTTCCCTCCTAAATCTGGTCATTACCCCGGCAGACACTGTAAAAGTTTTGTTGGGTAAAACTTGCTAACTTCAGGGGGCCAGAAGAGGCCAAATAAAATAGACTTCTCTGTTTTTATCTTGGCGCGATTCGCCGGGCGGCCAAATGCTGTAGAGAGCTGTAATTTGCAGACCAGACCAGACCAGACTGCAAGTACTGAGAGTCTGCACACAACAGACCCACACCACCAGCAGCACTCACCCAGCTTCACCACGGCCTAATGGCTACAGAGGCAAACAGCAGCAGCTCTTTTGTGTCACGATTAAGGGTCAAAGGTCATGAATAGGGTTTAGCTTTCATATCATCACAAATTAGACACAGTTATACTAGTTACTGGCATAAAGTCTGCATCAGCAAAACTTTAGTTGGGTCATTTTGTTTCGGTTTTGTTTCCTTTGGCTTTGTCGGGCAGAACAGACCAGAATTTTCTTTCTTGGGGACAAAAATCTGTTTAAATTGAATTTAGTCTAGAGAACACTAAAATGTTCCATTGAAACCAATTCAGATGGGTAGGGTAGGGCTGCAGTGAACACATTGACCATTACTACCATTCTATCATTCACCAATGAACTCAAAAGTTAAAGGGGCATTACGTAATCTATGACCTTTATGGACCTTCGTGGACCCTTGAGCTATGGTGGCCTGTAATTGACACTAACAATGCAGCGACATTTCCCAACAGAGAGGAATAAGCTAGCTAGTTAGAGTAGATATTAAACAGAAACTCCTGAAGAGTACTGAATACTGGACTGGTAATACTGCTTTGTCATTCGCTTGAGAACTTTTGCTTGAGAACTTTTAGCCTTTGTGTCTGCGAGGCCGGTTGGATGCTCGCAGCACTGTCCTCTATCTTTAGCTGGGCAGCTAGCCAAGTAATCATTGAGTCATTGGTATTGATCAACCACCCGCAGATATATTATGGTTATTTTGTGCTACGGAGCAGTAAAAACCTTACTTACAGCCCCTTTAATATTTCATCCTCGCTTCAACTGCTGAAAAGGGCAAGCAAGGGCCGGGGAGCGCGACGTTAAAGAGACACCAGTTTCATGATACGATACGCCAATTAGGTTTCATCTTGAGAGAGAGCAGACTGCAGTGGCGGCTAATGCAGGACAGATGCATTATGGGGGACTTCAATCATGGCTGCCATGAAAATACCTCACATCCCCTCACCCACACCTTCCTCCTCTACTTGGTGTTTCTCCTTTGGGATTATTTCCTCCTCTCCTTTCCTCCTTACTACTGGTTGCTTGTAATGTTGTTGATCTTGTACTCTCATTATTAGGTACACCTATCTAGTACTAGTGCTGACAAGCTCCCTTCTGCTCACCACTGTTGTAAAGATGTCGTTGGAGCATCTTGACCCAGTCTGCCCATCCTCCTCTGACCTCTCATCAACAAGGTGTTTCTGTTCCTCCGCCATAGAGACTGTAGTGGTGAAAACCCCAGGAGGGTTCAGCTGGTTCTGAGATGCTGCACCAACAACCACACCGCAGTCAAAGTCTCTTAGATCAGCATCTTGTCCGTTCTGATATCTGGTCCAACACGAAACTAAACCACAAGCTTTCTATATTGAGTTGCAGCCGCGTGATTGGCTGTTTGGAGGAGCGGGCTGTTTGCGTTAACGAGCAGCTGTACCTAATAAAGTGGCCGGTGAGCGAAGGTTCTAGAACACACCATCCAGCACCTCAACATGACAGGCAACACGTCACTACGCCGCCGAAAACACACACAGCTCGGTTTAACATCCACGCAAACATATGGAGCCGATGTTTGAAAAAAAAAAAAAGAAGAAAAAAAACCGCTCACGGTAGCAAGTTGAAACTGCTGAACAAGATGTTTTACTCTTCTATCCCCTCCTTCCCTCTCATCTCCTCTCTTCCACCTCCTCCTCCTCCACCTCCTCCTCCTCTCGCCTCCTCTTTCGCTAGCCACTAAGCAGGGATTGTGTCTGTCACAGATATACTTAATCAGTTAACTCCCTGTGGAGCTCAACTCACTCACGGCATACACTCCGCTGTCAGCCCGGCTCAAGGCATTAGGGAATTTAATAGCGTGTGTGATTGAGAGTGTGTGTGCATGCATGCGTGTGTGTGTGTGTGTGTGTGTGTGAGAGAGTGTGTAAAAGCTTGAGTGGTGTGTAAGTGTGGCTAAGTGTGCTCATCCTCACGTCCCTGTCCGTGTATGTTCATATGTTCAGGAACAATTTTTGGATCTGTGGTAAAAGGTTCGTATCCAATTGTGTGTGTGTGTGTGTGTGTGTGTCTCCTTGAGTGTGTGTGTGTGTGTGTGTGTGTGTGTGTGTGTGTGTGAGTAGTGTTTCAGTTTATTTGCACAGATGTGTAAGTGTCATGTGTGTTTCAGTGTCAGCAAATATCCAGCAAATATACAAGTGTTTGTGTTTTGCTCCTTTCTCGAGTGTGCATGTGTGTCTGTTTGCATATCTGTATGTGTGTGTGTGTGTGTGTGTGTGCCACGTGTGTGTGTGTGTGTGTGTGTGTGTGTGTGTGTGTGTGTGTTGGAGGGTATTACAGTGTGTAATAGCCTATTAAGTCCAGATCTCCCTGCGGCTGATGTGTCAAACAACTCAGAATGCTGTCTGCTCTCTCTCTTTCTCACACACACACACACACACACACACACACACACACACACACACACACACACACAAAACCCTCAGAATGCTGTTTCCAGCTGTTTGAGAGCTGTCAGGAGCGAGAGAGAGAGATGAAAGAGGGAGCAGATGCAGGGAGGTGAGCGAAGAGCTGCAGAACTAAATCAGTGAATTGTAACACCAAACTCCAACACATTAAAGAAACGAGTTACTTTTGTCCAAGTAGGAAAACAAACGTGTGTATTATTTCACACTATTAATAATATCGGCACTATCTAACGTGCTCTCCTTCTAGTGGGCTTGGGCTGCGTTCACACCAAGCATGTTTGGAGCGTTTGTTCCTTAAAACCATCTGAACTCAAATGACCAAGATGCCTGGAAATGTCTCAGTCCTCCTCGGTTCGTTACGAGTGAGAATGTACAGGAGACACCCCCAAAACGCAAGGGATTATGGGTATAAGGAGACTTGGAAAGCCTAGCCTGACTCAGTCAGTCAGTCTGGACTGATGCTCATGTTCAGATGTCCCTTCATGTGTTCTTAACTGGTATGAACACCAGAGAAGAGATCAAGTTACAGACTGGAACCAGGTTGGTTTGGACTCTCTAACCTGGTGGGATGACAGGTTACCAAAACTCAACCAATCAACCAGCTGCTGGGGAGTCATGGGACTTTGGTTTACGAGCCCTGGTTGGTGGTGATTGGTCAGCGGGAACCTGAACCAACCAGATACTAAAATACAACAAAGTCAAACTTTCCACTCTGGATCAGCCGAAAGAAAAGAAACTAAAATCTGTATATATTCAGTATATATTTCTTTCCTGGATGATTTCTGAACAACCACATCAAAAGAGTCCAATTTGCCAGGATTGGGATTAGACCGCTAACATGAAAGAGACGTTCCACTCTTGGATTTAAAATGCCGGTGACCGGGAAGTATTATTTTTGCGTGCAGGTGAGATGTGGTTCAGCCCTTTCAGTTACAAAAGCAGTCTGTTCATTTCTTTGCTTTTTGCAACATTTCTTTTTAAGCTTTACTGAAACTGTCAATGTCTGAAAATGAAACACAATCCTCAGAGCCAGCTGGGGAGACAGCAGGGTGTTCATTAGTGAAGATGCTGCTCTTGCTGATAGAAACTCAGAGAAGCAGAAAGAGGTGAAAGTGAGAGTTGGGGTTATGGAAATTCACACTTTGTCACGTTTGTAACCAGTATCTTTGTTCTCCTCACTCGCTTCAGCAGGAATCCACTGAAGGGGAAATATGTAAGGGGTTTTACTGTTCCATAGCAAAGAGACAAACATATATTGATATGGTTATTGATCAATACCAATGATTCAAAACTCTCCGGGTCGTACCGCCCACTACCCACCTAACACATTTTCAACCACTCAGCGATGGAGGGCGGTGCTATGAGCCTCATTCTCAAGACAAAACAAAGCAAATACTTGTTGCTTGTTGTTGTTGTTGTTGTTGTTGCTGTTGTTGTTGTCATCATCATTATCAATATTTTGAGTTGTGACGTGTCCCTGCACGAGATGTTTCTGTTGGATCTCTGCTCTAATTTACCTGGTTTACTTGTCTCCATCATGAAAATGTAACTTTATTGTGTGTGTCAATCACAGGCCACCGTAGCTCTAGGGGTGTAGAGGTCAATGAAGGTCACGATGCCCTTTTAAACACCTTATTAAATGTGCGTGTCCTAACGAACCAGTTAACGTTCGTTAACACTCAGCTAGTGAGTGTTCAGAGAGCAGCGCATCTCATTCATTCTGATCACGCATCAACAATCAATTATCACACACTGCTTAATCATCACAGCTTATCATTAACATCCATCACCGGATATCAAATTATCCCCTGAAGTTTTAGAAAAATGAAATCTGATCACTCATCACCCCCCTCGCCAGAAACAATCAAAATCATTAAAATCATTGCTTCATGGTGTTTCCACCCCCCTCCCCCCCCACCGCACGCACACACACACACACACACACACACACACACACGATGGTTCATGGTGACAAAAACTGATTGCTGAAATCCACACTTAAATATATATCGTTATTAACATTTCATTGTTACGCCCGACTGTTTCTGAAGAGGGAAAATGATTAATGGCAATCATCCCCAACAATATCAATGCTGCCGCCACGCCGTTAAAAATCAGCCTCGTTATCAGCATTATTTGTCGTACCACCATCCCACCATCCCCCCCCCCTTCCCCCCCCCGCCGCCAGCCACCGTGGAAACCTTTTCATCATCTGACAGGGGCTTGGAAATCAGTAATCAGCCTTTCCTTGAGAGTCCTTTTACTTGTTTTTCCTCTCTTGTTTTTCATTTCCTGCACAACGGCTGGAAGGTGCAGCAGTGAATATGTGTGTGTGTGTGTGTGTGTGTGTGTGCACCTTTATATCGGCCTGTCTGTTTGTCAGCATGGGTGTCTGTCTGTTCTTTTACCAAGTTTCACAGCTGAAGTGGAGATGAAGGTGAAGAGTTTGTTAGAAGAAATCCACCATGTGAGGAAAATTCAACTACTCTTAGAAAGAGAGAATACAACTCATGGGATGTCTCTTTAGTTGTTAGTTAGCAAGGATTGACAGAATGTAATCTGTACCGTTAAAACATTAAAACATTAAGCACCATAGTAAATGGGAATATGTATGTTTGAAGTTTCCAAATGATTCCTCTCAGGTGTTGGGGCGGGATAATGCTGCAGCAGTAGTGCAGTAGTGCAAACTGGGCTGCTATGATCTGTACATGCATGAGTGTGTGCGCATTTGTGTGTGAGTGGAAAATGCTTGCGTGTGTGTGTGTGTGTGTGTGTGTGTGAGAGAGAGAGAGAGTGACAGATAGGTAGAGAGGTGTATGGGGAATTTCTACAGATAAGACTTTAATGATCTCAACATCTGTACAACCCTGTGTATGCATGTTGTTGTGTGTTCATGAGCAGGTGTGTGTGTGTGTGTGTGTGTGTGTGTGTGTGTGACAGCTCGGGGAATGCTAATATTTGTTGTGGTTCTTTGGTCAAATACTTCAGAGGAGTTTTCGGCGTTCTGACTTCAGAGCAGCTCTACAGACGTGTTGAGAATTAATGCCAGAGAGGATATAAGAGGAGGAGGTTCTGGCAGCCCCTGTCACACACTGTACTGGATATGACACACACACACACACACACACACACACACACACACACACACACACACCATGTGTTTTTCCACTCTCTTGCTTTGTCTCTTTCCCACACACAAACATCACAAAGACACAAGAAAACATCATGTCCTCACCCTTTCTTGCTTTCTCTCTCTCTCTCTCTCTCTCTCTCTCTCTCTCTCTCTCTCTCTCTCTCTCTCTCTCTCTCACACACACACACACACACACACACACACACAATCACCATACACTGTACATGTAGCGCTCCGTGTAATGAGAAGCAACATGATGCGGAGGCTCGGCAGTGTAGCATGTAAACCAGCCACACAAACAACAGAAATGAATCTTGGCCAGAGTTGAACTAACTAGACATTAAAAATGAAGCTCCGCCTGCTCAGGAGAAAAATATACTCAACTCAATAAAGCCACCTTGGAGCTCTCTGAAGTTTATTGAGCAGTATTCCCTGAGATATAAAAAAAAAAACAACCCACAATGAGTGAATTGATGAGCGAATCGATGAGCATCAGAAATGCACAGGACAGAACGTCTCTGGGTGTCACATAAAACTTCCTCCTCCTTCCTCCTCCTCCTTCCTCCTCCTCCTTCCTCCTCCTTCCTCCTCACTTTAGCCACAGGGAAGAAAAGAGGTTTGGAGGAAAGGTGCTGCTACTGAGGAGAGCAGCCATTAAGCTAACAATAATGGTGACTGGGCTTTACAAGACTTGAAGAAGTCTTTCAAAAGAATGGCTGGCATGAGACTAAAGCACATTATGGATGACTGATAAAGTGAGGAGCCATCTTGGAAAATGGAATGAAACACAGGAAATCTCTTTCTTTTATTTTCCAAAATAGTTTCTGAATGACACCCTTCAGATTTAACCCAAAACTCTCTTTGCCTGTGTTCTTTTTCTCTGCTCTCACAGCGGTTATCAACTCTGTCTCAGCATCCGTCATCTCCCCCCCCACAGTCAGGAGAAGATTGCTCCTAAATGAAACATCCGCCAAGAGAAAAATGCAACACCTACTCTTACAAACTTGGCATGAAAGGAAAAGTCACTACAGTCTGTTGCTGAAGTTATCTGAATGAGTTGTAATGCTCTGTGTTGTGCTGTTGCATCCTAGTGAGTTGGGTCCACCCTGCTGAAGCCCTACCAGCTCCAAGGGGGTGCTGACCTCTGACCTCCCAGTGCAGCAGGGTCCAGAGACAAGAGAATAAAGCATCACATATGATGATGTCCTTGGATTATGTGTTGATGGAGTTTGAGTTCCTGTAGGTGGAGCTCTTTTCTGTGTCTGTTCAGCCAGACAAAGAGCTGGGTAGTTAGCATGAGGCTAACTGGGTAGTTAGCATGGGTCGTGAGCATGAGGCATAACTTCCTGTCAGATGGAAAAGCTTTCATGACCGGAGAGAGGTTGATCACTGTTGTGTTATCAATCAGAAGAGGAGCAGAACAGACAGGAGTGGGTTCAGGGGGGAGATGTTTGAATTGATTGCACATTCGATGAAAATCTTTAAAAACATTTTACAATTAAACTACAAATTGTTTTAGCAGTTTCTTTTCAACTCCTTGCTGAAATGGATTTGTAGAGATTGCGGATGAAACTGTCTCCTCTTATTTGTCATTGAATGTTAGAGCCAGTTTACTTGAACCGAGAAAAAACCCCACGAA